>CM068385.1:2324222-2924222 GCA_034770075.1 Aralia elata | reverse complement strand
GGTGCCTAGGCGAGGCAAGGCGGGGCCTAAGCGAGGCAAGGCGGACAAAAAAGATTTTTTGTTTGATAATGACAAGGAGAAAGAGGGAGATGACGAATGCGAGTCCCATGGGGACATTATCTTGGAGGGATATGGAAAAGAAGAGTTAGAGATATAGAAGGATACAGAGATGAGGACTATTAATTTGTATTTTTTATTATTTGTTTGTGTTTGAACTTTGAACAATTACATGTTTGTGTTTGAACTTTGACATTGACAATATGAATATGTGTTTAAACTTTAAAAAAATGCCTTTATTATCTTTATTATAGATTATTTTGTTTTATATTATTGTTTTGTTTAGATAAATGTAAGATAAAATATTAAAATTGGCTTAAAAACAAAAACCCGCCTAGGCCCTCTAGGCGCTAGCCCCCCTCGGCCGCCCGCCTAGCGCCTTTTAGAACCTTGTTCCCAATATAAATTATCATTATTACTTTTGAGTTTTCCAATGTAGATTACTATTGTTATTTTTGAGTTTTGCCAATGTAGATTACTATTAGTATGTCATCAGTTGCCGGCTAGACACACTTATTGATTGATCTACTTAATAGTTCATGATCAATTAGAAGCATCAGTGAAAGATTTTTGTTATTTCCTTCTATATGGGTGACACGATCGTGCAAATTATTACGTGATTAAGTTATCCTCATTGTCTTGCCTTTTGATATTGATGATGTGATCTAAGGTGTTGTTTAATCACATTTGGAGGCTAATTATGTATAATGCTGTCTTTTAGCATCTAAGCAATTAATATTGCTGGGCTCAACTGTGATGTGCGTTCTTAAGCCAAAATACAATGGTTTTATTTAGAAAAAACAGTGTTCTGAAAATCGCTTGACGGACCTAGGTGACAGAGGGGCGGCCTAGCGCCTAGGCATTTTCTAGACAGTCTAGGCGTTTTCTTAGGCGGTTTCATTTATTTATTTTTCTATTGTATATACTTGTTATAGTCTACAAAACATATAATTAATGTAATTTCTTAAAAAATTACATGAAAAATTACCAAAAAAACAATCTTTAAGGCTTAACAAATTTATTTCAGGTACTATAAAGCTTCAAAGCCTTTATTAAATCGATGTGGTAGATATCTGCTTCCGCCTAGGCGATGGCCTAGGTGCCCATGCAGTAGAGGACTTGCCTAGCGCCTAGGTGGGGATTAAGCGTACCTAGGCATGGATGTTAGAACATTAAGAAAAATATGTAATCGTGATTGATATATGGTATGTTGGTTTAATACTGACAGCTTAGAGATTGAAAAGATTCTAATTATTCCTTATTAGATGGAAAACAAATTATAAATGTTAAAACAAACAAGTTATCTGGTTGGGAGGTTTGGTTGTAATTATTGCGGATTATTTCGAAGCACGTGAAAATGGTATATATAGGTAAGAAGCAAGAATTTGTAATACGTCGTGGACTAATAAAGAAGAGAATCCAAAGTTGATATGCAAATCACATTCCAACTTTGAATTAGCCTATTATCTTTTCCTTAGGGTTTTGGACTTTTGGTGCATTATTTTGTGAAAATTTTCTGATCAGAACATTGAATTTAGAGCTTGAATAATTATTTATATTCCCTCCATCCCCAAAGAATTTGTCCTCAAAAGCATGTCTAAAGTATATAAGTCAACTAGATAAAATTTTACATTGACTAATTTATCCTTGGCTATATTACATCTTAGCCAAATGGTAAATCAATCGCATGACAAATGAATGGCTCAAATTAATTCACTCTCTCTTCACAAACCCAAGAGCCAAGCAATTAACACACTCATACTAATACAAGGGCAAAATGAAAAGTAAATTTATACTCTCTCCTCTTATTTGACTATCTTAATTTGTGTAAAATTTGTCCTTAAGTTATCCTTTTGGGGACGGAGGGAGTAGTTCATTAAACGTCAATAACTAGCATGATGCTGTGCTCCATCATGCTTTTACTCCTTTGCATCTTCTGAGATATATGTTTGAAGCTTCTATGAAGTTTAATGAAATAGTAAACCTACTAGACGAACGAACCTCAAAACCTATAATCTTCAATTAGCTTAGTTTGTTACTTATTTGTTTGAGTCATAATTGAAAGGATCAAAATATTTGTTTTTCCCCACCTTTTGTTTAATGTGTATCGACTCTATTCATCTCCAAAACATCCACATCGTGTATGCCCTTATGTGTGCTATCCTCCCCTTCTCCATTTTAAAGCCAACAAATGAAGCTGGTAAGGACAAAGTCAACAGTAACGGAATTCCAGCTGAAGCAGTTAACAACCATTCAGCTGGACTAGAGAATTCCACAATTTTGAAGGGATCCAGTAAATCAAAGATTTTAAAAGATATCAAATCTGAGCCACAAGAATCAAATGCAGGTAATGCCATCTTACTTCAGTATATAACATTTCATCTATTTATAATGCCATGTTGAATTTCAGGGAAACTGAAAATCTTGTTGTTTTATCTTTTTCTTGCAGAGCATGCTGATAATGTCAATCTAGCTACTAGTTGTCGATATGACAGCTCTTTAGGTGAGTGCAGTTTATAAACTACCTTACTACCTACATTCTATTACAACAGGGCTACAATGTAGAACAGCTTACTCCTCGGTAATTTTGCTAATAGCTATTGAAAGGGATGTATGACATGGTTGCAGGCCTGTTAACGAAGAAATTTATTAGCTTGATCCAGGAGGCTAAGGATGGCATCCTTGATTTGAACAACACTGCAGACATGTTAGATGTATGGTTTCCATATTTCCAAATATTTTCGTTAATAATACATATAGTATTTATGGACGAATTTCATGAGGAATTTGAGTTGAGAGTTTTTTTCACGGGCCTGCATTTAGCATGATAATTAGTATAAGAATTGTGATTTAGTACTTTAGTTTCATATTTATTCTTTTATTTCATCCTTGATGATGACTTACTTCCTATTGTTGTACAGGTCAAAAAGAGGAGAATCTATGATATTACCAATGTTCTTGAAGGGATAGGCTTGATTGAGAAAATAGCAAAAAACCAGATCCGTTGGAAGTAAAGTTGTTGATTTTCTGTTAGGTAATTTCTTGTATTTTGTTATTGTCTGATGATAAATATAAGCTGCACTAACAGGGGATTCGAGATGTTCGGGCCATGGGAGCTGAACTATCAAGTCGCTCAATTGAAGGTGCACAAAAAATGTTACACTTGCTGAAAGTCACAATTTTACTCTCTCTCTCTCTCTCTCTCCCCTCCCCCCTTTTTTTTTGATTTGGGTGATAAACATCTTTACATCTTTCATAAATCAGTAAGTTAACATTCGTTTGACTGTGGTGAAAATATGGATTGATTTCATTTTGGTATAATATCCGAATATGGATTGAAATCTGAATCTTTTTTTAATATGGTTAAGGCTACCTATCACTCTATTATCCTACATGTTTGCCAAACCAGTTCATAAGAAAAATCACATAAAGTGAATGCAGAAACTGCATTGTAAATGATAAACAAAACTTGAGATGAAAGTTTTCTAGTAGCAGTAGTTCAAAACTTCAAATAAAATGTATCTCATGTTAACAGATCGTATAATATAGTTACCATCTTAATTTGCAGTATAGGTTTTGAAAATTGTGCTAAGATTCAAACTCACAGTTCTTTTTTATTACAGGCTGAACTTGAAAATTTATATGCTGAAGATAATAGACTGGAGGATCGCATAAGGTTTGATTTACTGCAATGGGAGGGGGTCTTAGTAGTTGAACTGTGCATAATTCAGGCTAATTTCTGGTCCTTATTTTCAGGGAAACACATGAGCGGCTTAGGGCCATGCAATGTGATGAAAATTCTCAGAAGTATATACTGCTTTCTCTTGATGTTGCTGTTTTTGTCTAAGCATCATTTGATCTTATGATTCTACTTGATTTTGTCTGGTTGGACTTTTTAGGCATCTCTTTGTGACGGAGGAAGATATCATGAGCCTTCCATGTTTCAAGGTTCACTTCCCTATGAATTATATTTGTATCTTTGATATGCTAACTTTGATGTCGATGTTTAATATGTTTATTGCTATCACTCGCAGAATAAGACTCTAATTGTAGTAAAAGCCCCACGTGCTAGTTATGTTGAAGTTCCTGATCCTGATGAGGTAGGTGGTGTAGATAAGAAGACTTAATTAGTTTGTAGATATTATTATCTGATTTGGCTATTTATTTGATCAGGATTTAGCTTTCCCACAGAGGGAGTTTAGACTTATGGTAAGAAGCACCACAGGACCAGTCAATTTGTATCTCTTAAGGTATTTTAACTTCACACACAAGCATACCTCTTTTGACATGCTTGTAGATCCTCATTCTCATACCCTTACATTCATTATATGTTAGCAAACGTGAAGAGGAGTGTGAGGATATTACAGTGAAGAATACAAAATCAATGGATTCGTCTGCTGGGAATGGTGGAAGATACAGGGATGCAAATGCTCTATCTTCACACCATCAAAATAATCGGCAAACATCCAATAATTTCCGCTCAGAGGACTCAAAAGTGTATGAGCTTCAAAAGATAGTCCCATCGGACAGCCATGTAAGATAATCCTAAAACGCAGAACTAGCTCACTTGTTAGTTTTCATTGCTAATATTGGCTAAACCTGACTTTCTCCTTCTTATTGTAGATTGATGATGATTATTGGCTTTGCTCAGATCATGATGTCAGCGCCACTGATTTATGGGGTACGCAACATTCCTAGTTGCCACGTGGTTCCTGGACTTTCTAAAGTTGAATCTGCAATCGGAACTTTTTTGAAAGGTAGCCAAGTATAACAAACAGTCAAACATGCATATACTTTCACAGCAATATACTGTTAAGAGTAAGCAAGGAATAAATCCAGGCACAAGTAGATGGCATGGAAGTTGCAGCATTAGTGACATTAGTATAGTGCTAGGTTTGCCGACAGGTTCAGTTCATAGAGTAGATAATAATAAGCTTAGTTGATGGCGCAGATCAAGAGGGTCTTATATTTAAGCTCTGGCAATGTAATTGTTCGGCAATAAATTTTCTTGAATTGGTAAAATTAAATTATTCTTCTGCTAATTTCATCGAATATTTTTGGGAATGAGATTGGCATCTTCTTCTTTCAAATGTATTCCTTTGCACAGTAATTGTGATGAGCTTGGCATCTTCTTCTTATTTGGAGTTGGGACAACTGACTGACTGACTTGTGCTGTCTTCAGTTTTTCTCGTTACACAATCTATATCCCAAAAATGAGAGTTGCATTGAAAAATTATGCATTTAAGAAAAGTTGTAAAATTTTCATTTGACCTCCAAACCTCAATTTGAATAACAATAATCAAATATTAAAAGAGGGTAACGTTAACCACTTTGCTTTGGAATATAATGTCACCATTTAGTCTATCTAAAAAGAGAGACTCAGATTTTGGGACTCACAGAAAAAGGAAACTTGCCCTTTATAGCCTGGGCCAACATATGGAAACTGGAAAAGTAAACTAGGAAGCAGCCCTGGGAATCTGGAGCTAAAGGAAACTTGCCCTTTATAGCCTGAGCCAACATATGGACCACTTGCATGTTCTAACAACTTAACCACTGCTACTTCTCAAAAGCTTGTAGTATTGGATTTATTTAGTTATTTATTTTTCTTTTTATCAAATGACAAATCGGCACAAGGCTCGGTTATACGCCAATTTGTTTTTAGCTTTATAGGCTTTTTTACTAGATGTACCAATTAGCCTTTTCAACTTCATGAATTTTTATTACTTGTGAGTTGTGTCTATTCTGCCTTTTAAGTTCATAACCTTTTGTTTATATATATATATATATATATATATATATATATATATATATATATATATATATATATATATTATGCGGCAGTTTAATTCCATTCGGCTTTGTGCCAATTTGTCAGACGAAACGATTTCCATAGTTTATCTACAGAATTCCGTTTTTATTTTTTTCCCAATTTATTTTCCTTCCCATTTTCTCCTTTCCCTCAAGTATAACAAATTCCAAACATTCAAACAATAAATCATACTTAATCCTAATCAATGATGATATTATAATATCAACTTATTTCCTAAACACTGGTACAACTTTATTAAACGGTAATTAAGCAGAATCATCGCAAGTGTTAAATGGAAAGAGATTAGGTTTAATAACAAATGACTATCTAAAAATTCAAGAACAAGTCTTGCAGAGTAAATTTGTAATTTTTGGAAACTAAAGCTACTATATACACCCCACCACGTGGCTTCAGCATCGGCACAAAGGCAGTATCATTCAACGATTTGATGTAGTACGTGTTCGCCTCAACCTGCTACGTGTAACCCGAATGCCTTCTTCCGTGACTGTATCTTGTGGAGGAGGGTTTGAATCTTCTTTTGCTGAAGAAGACGACGCTGCTTCAATAGGCACTGCTACTGCTGATTCATTTGAGGTCGTGGGTTTGGAGGATACAGCAACGGTTTGTGTTACAGTTGATTTTTGTGCATTCAAGACAGTAGAAGGGGCAGGTGCTGTAGGAGCTTCTGAAGCCTCTTTTTCTTCCACCAAGTCTTCTCGAGCCTCACTTGAAGATGTGCTGGAAGCTGGAGAAGGTGGCTCGTCAGTCTGAGGTGGTTCTATTGCAGTTGCTTTGCGTGTTGCAGTGGGTTGGCGAACTCTGGTAGTACCTTGTGGTGGCTGTAATAAAATGTGCTAATCATTGTGTTAAAACATGACTGTATCAGCTTCACTAATTATATTCCATAATTTTCATATTGTGCTCTGAATTTAAAATGCATAACATTACTCTTTACTTAATAAAGCCAAAGAAATTTTATATGCAAATAAAACCATGTTATAAAACTTAAATTATCTAATAAATATATGATCAAAAATCAAAACTTGAACTACAAAGATGAACTTTTGGAACATGACAGTTCAAACAAAGACAACAAGAAATTAAGAATAACTTCAGAATTTAAAGTTTCGCATTCAATCACAATGCTCACAATCACCCCTTTACAATGTATTAACAGAAGTAGAGTAACCCTAAATTTTTCAGTATATATAAGAAGATTACATTTATCATAGAAATATTGCAAAACCACCAAAAGAAAGGATGCACTACTGGTCCACTGTATACATAATTTACCCACGAAAAACAAATGGCAAGGGGAAGAAAGCCATCTGCGCCAATTTCACCAGGACTAACATTTAGGCAGGAAAGAAACGGAGTCAGATTATAACAACAGAGTTCTTCTTTTTCCTCCTTAAAAAGGAAAATAACAGGAAATATTAAAGTTTATATAATTATAAATATATTCTTTATCTGGCGTAACCTACCTTCAAAGCAGTCTTAAAGTATTTCGCCAAGTGGGAACAAGTATGAAAAGAGTTCTTTGAAAATACAAACAAATTCCAATGTATAAGTATATAATAATAATTAATAAGTCACAAATAACATGAAGTATGAAAGATGTATAAGCATTTACCGCTAAAATGTGTCGAATTGTATCTATCAAAATATCTAACATACTTACATAAGATACTGAAAATTCTGATGGCATTTTGATGTTTTTTGAGAGAATAATTAACAAAAGCAGATAATTAAATTGTTAGCAAACATTGAGCCCCAAGAAAAAAGGCCAGACACAACTGTGTAAAATAATGAATCATATCTACCACTGTTGTTGTCCATAAGGATCAACCCTACAGTGCGGATGCCAACATTACCACTATTCTTCCACAGACATTTTCCTTGAAGCAAATTTTCGGAAAAGAATACAAAAGAAACTTAGTATAAAGTGCAGTAAAAGAAGCTATATTTGATCAAACTGACAAGATCACTTATATTATCAGAATATTATTCACAATACATGCCTGAGGAGGGCGAGGTTTCGGTGTTGATTGGGAAGCAATGTACTGAAGAACATCAAAAACTCTAGTTTGACCGTAGCTCGCAGCTTTTTGCCAGTACAAAACCAAATAATCTCCAGCCCTGGTCTTCAGTTCCAACAAGTTACGGTCAATTTCTGGCTCATGCTTTGCAACATATGGTCTAAAGAAGGAATCGTAAACGTATGTTGTTCCCTAAAATGATAAAATAAAAAAGAGAAATTAAGATTGAAAGAATATTAGAGGGGCTACACATCATAAATTCCAATCCAAATAAATATTTCATACCTTTGTTTTAGGGTACCACAAGTATATGAAAAAGAACAACTTTGCTTCACTATACATTGGAACCCTTCAGAAGGAGAAATGGGTAGCATACACAATTTAGAAACAAATCAAGCTTATCCATGACTAGAAAGTTTGCCAATCTAAATTAATTTTCTTACCATGAAACAAAAGTATCCCCAATCCTCTCAAAAACAGTCAAAATGGCAACTAAGATCCTGAAAATTTAAAAAAATCACTTCTTTTACCATAAAACGTTCTAATCTGATTGAAGCAAATCATAATAAATGTAAAATACCAGTACTGGCACCAAAAGCGCAGTTGTTCAATATCTGGCTTATTCTTATCCACAGTTTTATAGCATTCATAAGCCGGATAAGCATAACCAAACACCATCCTGCAGGATAAAGAAAAGGTCAGAATCCAAACTTGTAGGAGATCAACAACAAGAGAGAGCTAATGAGTTTGTGGTCGACATACACAAGTCCTCTGGTAAGAAATGATCCGATCATTTTATATGCCTAGCACACAGAAAGAAACAATTAACTAAGTCAGGATACTGCACTTCCAAAAACAGTAGCAGAAAATCCAAAAAATCTCAAATTTCAATGTGCTCTAAAATTGCACTATTCATGAACAGAAATAAATTCAGCTTACAATAAATAAAGCTCAATTGACTCACCAAAAAATTGAAAATACAATGAGAAATAACAAAACTATAAATCCTTCACTATAAGCTTGTCACCCCTAAATGAGGAAAACTATTTTCCAGTAAATTTTCTCTCAGCCAAAATGAAAAAGACAAAACATGGAAAAGTTATTTCCAGAATCACATTTGTTACTAACAGAATCATAAGCTTACAAAGTTGTCCGTTGATTTAGCAATCACAATGATAACACTTTCCTAAGAAAATCAAATTCTCCTCCTTAGCTGGAGTTCTAAACATCTAGGGCAAAAATACAAAATTTGCTCAAGTCACTAAAATCATACCTCAATAAACTATTTAATCATCATAAATAAATTTTTTAAAAAAAGGTTAATAGATCAAAGCATTACCGACAAAACCTAAACGACATAGGTGTAGCCAAGGATTGCAACTATCATATACGAAAGAAAAAATTTCACATAAAACGTGTAAATATAAAGACAATTAAACTACTTACAACACATGAACCATGTATACAAACAATAAACAAATTAAACATCTCTCATTACCTTTTGATAATTATTCTGAACAAACAGAGAACAAATTATTAAACTGAATGAATCGCAAAGAGATGAGAGATGTTCAAGAGAGCTATTGGATAAACTCTACGGCTTCCGCTCAAGCGACGCCGCCGTTATCGCACCGGCGAACCGTTGCTACGCCGGCTGGAGAGTAGGAGAGAGAGAGAGAGAAAAAGACAGATGACTGCGATTGTGTCGTTTTGAAATTCTCCGGTTTGTGATTTGTTTAGTGGCCTTTTATTTTTTAAAAATTACAGTTCTAAGAGTATTTATCTATTTGAGTTAATCAACGGTTCAGATCTACGAAAGTGGGGCCAGATATAAAGCATCTTGCAGTAAGAGATTGCTCCTCGGTAATAAACGTTTTCTAATTCTTTTATTACGTGTTATTTTAAATTAGATAATGTTTGTCTCCTCCGCTGTGAGCTTATTTTGGTGAACCTACCGGGCTACCGCATGATTTTACGATTATATCACCATTTGGTTAGACAAGATGGGTGGTGGTTATTGTCATTGAGGAAGGGTAATTTGGTCACTTCGATAGCTCGTTATTTTTCTTTAGGTTAGGCCGGCGTAATTTTAACAGGGATTGCGGTAAAGTTCAACAACTGAGAATCTGATATTTTGTTATGGATAACGAGCAAAGTATATTAGTATACTACTATATTATTATTTAAGCCCCAGAAAAAGTAGATAATTACAAAGTATGTCCTTTAGTTTTTGTAAAATATAGTGTAATTTATTTATTTTCGTTTTATTCGAAAGCCATTTCTTATGCTTTCTTTTTTCCAAGGCTGGGTCCCACTAGTAGAATGGAGTAGCAAGAAAAGAAAATAAATAAATAGCTACTAGCTGTTAAATTTTCTTTGCTTTTCCGTTACCCTCACTTTTGGCATTACTTTTCTTTTGTTTAGAGTTAAACCCACAAAAGTTCTTTATTTATTATAAATAAATCAAAGATTCGGTGACATACTGACATGTATTGTGATCACGCTCAATAATTTTTTGTTTTCATTAAAGTTATCTACTTTTTTTTTTAATGAAAAATGACTTATATTGTGACTGACTTTTTTGATCGTTGGTTAAGTGAATAAGTATTAGTGATAATTTTTTTTAGGGAGATATGTAATAAGTGAGACCCTACTATAATTTCTACTAATCTCATGTATCGATAAGTTTCACAATTATAATTTTGTCTAAATTTATCGCAACACATAACAAATTCTTTTAACAATCTCATTAGAAATAGTATAAATACAACTCAATTATATAATTAACAATATCAAGAAACTTTTAATTACTATGTCAAAGAAATCTCACACTACTTAATAAGGATTTTGTTTGTATGCAAAAATAATGGTGATATATGATTATTTGTACTAACTTATTATTACTAAAAACTATTTTATTTTATAATTAATTAATTCGTTATTTAGTTTTATAAACTATGTTTTATAACTTTTAAAGTCATTTGATGATGAATAATACTTTTAAGTGGAAAGGTGATATATAATTATCTTTTTGAAATATCAAATAATGTTAAAAATGTTTCTTTCCCTTTCGGAGAAGCGAAAACAATCATTGAAGACATAATTTTTTTAGAAAAAAAGTACTCCATCCGTCCCAAATTAATTGTTCAATTTTGACCTTTTAAAGTCAAATTGATCATTTTTAAAACTAATCTTTTTATTATTTTTGCTAAAATATAGGTGAAGAGATTATAACCAAAAGAAAGTATATACAATTTATTACTAACCCCAATTTTTATAATTTTAGAAATATATTTATATATGCTTAATTATTAATTCTAAAAATAGCCAATTTGAAAAAAAAGTTAAAATTGAGCAATTAATTTGGGACGGAGTGATATTTGATAAAATAAATATCAATAATAATGATTTATGCTATGCAATTCTCTATATTATAGTCATAAATTTTAGTTTTACACCCAAAAAAATAAATCAATATTTTTAAAATTAAAATTATAATTATATACACCACCACATGCCATTATGACTAAGAACAACAAATTCCTGATTATTTTATTTTAAGTTCATAATTTCAATGCTCTTTCAAATGTTTGACTAAAATCAACATCGATATGGCATCTCTGATTTCGGCGCACAACGGCTAGTTTATCAAATCAAATGTAAGAGGCAAAGGGTGGTACGTGAACAAAGAAAGAAGTGTACAAAATGAAACCATACACTATTCAATATTCGGCGAGTCAATAGCATGAACAAGAAAAGAATGTACTAGTAGTAGTTGTCGGCTCTAGTGTCACGTACCCCAACTATATTTAGCCTGTTTGGTGGCGTGTCATGTACACCTACTAGGGATGGTAATTTACCCCATTTTCAGAGTGATCCTTAAGTCTCATCTCAATCTCAAACAGAGACGGTGATTTTAATTCTGAACGAAGAGAGAGTCAAAATGAAATATCATCAAATATAATTTATGAGAATAAAAAAAGAATGATATTTACTCTCGTCCAAATTCTCACCTTGTATCTATCCCTAAATAGTTATATATTAATTAAATTAATATTTATACTAGTATATATTACATAATTAAAATATATGCCCACGTGTGTGTATATTATTATTATTATTTGATTTTTCTTAATCTTATTATATATGCATTAAAATATGATTAATTTTCATGTATGTATTATTGTAAATATAATTAAAATTATTTTTTTATTTAAAAAATTCACAAAATAGTAATCCCTGCGGTGGTATAAATTTTCTGTGGGGATTTAAAATCTCCATGAAGATGGGGATGGTTATTAAAATTTAATCCCCGTGAAGAATGGGGCGGGTATGGAGAATTTTTATAATGTCGGCGATGAGTGAGATGTGTAATCCCCGCCCCGCCCCATTGTCATCCCTAATCCCTACTATATTTAGTGTCTTTGTGGCGGAGACGTATAAGGATAATTTTGTACTTTGTGTTTTTATCAAAAGATTTGTTTGATAATTGTTTCTGCTTTCAAATTTTTATTTTTATTTTTAAAAAAATAAAAACAAAAATAAGTTGTTTCTTCAATTTTGATAACACAAAGAGTCATTTCTACTCTAATAAGGTCCAGGCATTGAATCATGTTGTTAACAACAAAATTTCAAACTCCGCATCTTCATAAAATAAAATAAAATTAACACTTAAATATAATTATCAAACAATGTTTTCACTAGTAAAAGCAGAAATATATGAAAAAATAAATAGAAACCAGAAACATGAAAGTAAAAATAGTTACCAAATGAAACTAATTTTCTGATTCATTTAAAAGTGCTTTCGAATCTAAATTTACATTTCTTAAAAGTACTTTAAGAGAGTTATCGAACGTCAAAATAATTTGAGTTCTAATTTAGAAATACTTTTGAATTCAAACTTCTACTCCTTAAAAATATTTTCTTAGAGTTACCAAAAGTCAAAACATTTTCATTTTTAATTAATTTAAATATACTTTTAAGCAACCAAAAAGTTCTCTTACTAGGTCCTGAAAATGGAACTGTCATTTTGTTTTGGTACCGCGAGTATGTACAAAGCAGCACGTTGCATGTTATACACGGGTCGCTTTTGTTTGTGTATAATATGTTCCAAATCTATGCAATGCAGCTTCTCTTCCTAGAGTAGAAAGATGTTGTACTTAATTACATAAACATTTGGGGAATAATCCCAAAGCCAAAAACACAGGAAAGAGGGAGTGAGTTGGAAAAGCCTTGGATTCTACGTTTGTCCAAAAGTGGATGAATTGATGCATTATGGGACGATATTACAAGAGTCCAAAGGCCATGATACCAAAGCTCAAGAACATGGTCGTCTCACCACCATGTGCCTCTTCATAATAGCTAGTTGTTGGATTGTCACTCTCACTCTTTAACCCAAGGGGACCCCGGACCTCTATCTATATCTCCTCTTTTATTGTCATCGAGTACCCTACAATTTAATTCCTCTTATTTTATCTGGCTAATTTAATTTAATTCCTATTAATTCCCTCTAATTTTCTTTTCAGTTATTTACTATGTCTTCATTTCATCACAAATGCTCAATTTACCTTTTCCTCTGTTTATTCATAGATTTGAACCCTCAATTGCGACTACCCTTCTATAAGATGACAAAAGAGAAGGGATATAGACTTTTGAAATTTCTTAATTTCGGTTGGTTGTACAGTAAGTCGAAAAGGGGTTTGCAATTTTCTTGAAAAATATGTTAACTGCTGTTACTGGGGTAGACATAATAATATAGTTTATAAATTAGTACAAATAATAAATAAGAATCTTATCAAGTATTGCGATAAATTTATGGCGCCGACTTATAATTACGAAATTTATTAATTCATGAGATTAGTAGAAATTATAGGAGGATCCCACTTATTACACATCTCTCCATACGTATCCTTGACAATCAAATAGTTGAAATAAACTTTCATAATATATATCAATTTTCAATAAATAAATAATTAAATATCTATTCCCAATAAAAGAGTAATGCTATAAGTAATGTTATGTATTGCGATTAATTTATGACGACTTACAATTGCGAAACTTATCAATATATATGAGATTGATAGGAACTGTGGGAGGGTCTCACTTATTACACAACTCTCTAAAAAGATTACCACTACTACTTATTCAAATAACTGACAATCAAAAAGTTGACATAAACTTTCGCAATATATATCATTTTCTCAATAAAAATTAACATATTTTTGTCTCAATAAATCATTTTCGTTTGCAAATCGCTAATTTATATACATATATAATAACATAAAACTTAGTTTTTGGTCCTTGATTTTTGGTATGAGATTAGAATTTAACTGCTACTAAAACACTTTATAAAGTCTCCCTAATTTTATCATATATCATATATAATAGAGCTCTCCTAGGCAGACATGAAAATTGAACATGAGTGTATTTAAAATTTACCTATTTATATTTTTACCCACTATTTAAATTGTAAATAAAAATATAAATAGGTGAAATTTAAATACACTTATGTTCAATTTTCATGTCTACGTAGAGTTTTTGTATATAATAAGGCAAAACTTAGTTTTTTGATTCTTGATCTTTGATATAAGACTAGAATTTAACTACCACTAAAACATTTTATAAAGTCTCCCTAATTTTATTTTTTATTTATTTTAAATAGGTTTAATTTAACTATAATTAAATCACTTTCCCCGCACACGATATATCTATATATATACATACATATATAAAAAAACAAAACTAAGTTTTTTGGTCCTTAGTCTTTGGTATGAGTCAAGAATTTAACTGTTACTAAAACACTTTTTAAAGTCATCTGATTTTATTTTATTAACTAATATTAAAATACTTTTTAAACCTAGAATTTAACTAGAACCAAAATACTATTTATAATTTTGAAAAACTTTAGAGTAACTTAATATTTTATAACAATTTTATTTCTTATAAAAGTCATTTACTAATATTGATACTCATGAGCCTAAATTAAAACACCTACGAATCATTGTTAATATATTTAACAATCATATATCATATAGTAATAAATTATTCTACTATTATATCATAATTATCCACAAACTAAAATATTGAAGCATAAGTAAGTTATATTAAGCTAGAGCAATTTGAATTAGTATTTATAGCATAAACGACAAAATTATTATAATATAGTTATACTAAAATATACAATTGCAATAATTAACTAGGATTAACTTATAAAAACACATAATAATAGTGTTTTATGAGTGCTTAGTATTTTAGTTTTTTTTTAAAGAAGGCAAAACATAGATTTATTTTATAAATAACATTAGTTTTAATATTTTATTTGTTTTATATATGATGTTTATAAAAAAAAAAATTAAATTTCACAAATTAACTTACTATTGATATTAAAATGATTACAACATTTACTTAAAAAAATAGAATAAATACAAACCATGTGTAATTGTCTACTATAATTAATATTATATTATTTGATGAGCCTCTTTCAGTTATGAATCTATCTAATTCAGAAGGGATAATTGTCTTTCAACCCCAACAGAATATGATCATGGCATAACATCATAAGATTTTAATAATAAATAATAAAATAATAAAATAAAATAAAATTATATGAAATTAGTAAGTTAAGTTGTGAAATTATTTAGTACTAAAAAAATAATAGTTAATGTTAGAGAACAAAAATTCTTTTTATAGTCCTATAAATTTCAATTTTCATGTTAACTTATTATTATACAATAATTTTATTCTATAATTCTTTAATTATTTAGTTATACAATAAATTTTAACTTAAAAAATATGTTTATAATTTTACTTTATTCAACTTTAGATTATAAATAACTAAATATTAAAAATATAGGAAAAATAGTATGATTACATAATAATTAATATAGGAGACATTTAGTTAATTAATGTTAAAAATAATTATCACTTATATATTGTGACTAAACTGTAGTTAACTTTTAAAACTAGAAGTCATAATGGTAACTTATTAGTTTATAATAATTTTATTCCTAAATAACTATATATTAAAAATATTATGAGAAAATAATAATTAATATTAAAAAATGTAATATATATTACAAAATATATTAATGATTAAACTTTAATAATCTTTACTTAATCAATATTAGAAACAAATCTCACTTATATATAGTTATTAAAATTTAAGTTATCATTAAAAATAAAAAATTATGATGGTAACTTATTAATTTACAACAATTTTATATCATATAAAATTCTTTAAACACCAAGTTTAGACTTTTAGGTTTCACTCGTTTAATTTTTGAACTCTAAATAACTATGTATAAATTTGAAAGATTAAAAATAAAAACTAAATATTAAATTTAAAAACTATATAAGTTGAATATTAAATTAAAAACAACAAAAAAAATAAATATATTATTAACATTCAATTGCAAGTTTTTGATAATTGTTTGTTTGAAAAAAATTTATAATCATTCTATAATAAATTAAATTAAAATTCAAAAAAATATTTTATAATCATTATATATATATATATATATATATATATATAGAATGAATAAAAAATTAAAAATAAACTCGTGGTTGATGACTTAGGTAGTCCACTATTAACTTCACTTTCCACGATATCATAAATTAGTTGGGAGTCTAAAAATGCACAAGGCCCAAGGGTCGTGCTGGGCGAACTTCCTTATCGGGTCATGGATATCAGGGCCAGGCCATGCATGTGTGTCTCTTTGGTCAGCCAGGACCAGGTAGGGATGCAACTTTAAGCTCAGATAGGCGGGTCCAAACCAGCTCAGTACAATTTGGGCCCATTCAGTCCAACCTAGCAAAAATCGAAGGGCGAGCTTGGTCCAACAAATACTGAATTGGTGAACAACGCCTCAGTATCTCTTCGGACTTCGGCCAGGCAGGGTCTAGTAGGTATGCAAGTTTAGACCCAGATCGGTGGTTCCGATCCAGCCCAATCAAATTTGGGCACGTTCTAGCCCAATCTAGAAGAAATTCCAAGCAATCTAACCCCTTACCAGTAGCTTGGTCCAACAAATGCTGATTTGGTGAACCAGCTCTAAATTTCAACATTATTGATTGTTTGCACACCTTTTATTTTATTTAGGGTACTCACTCTTTTATAAACTTTCTAGGATCCAAAACTCGAATTAATTTATAAATTAGTCAAATTTGCTATATTAAGACTCATTTAAATTTTTGGCTTAATTTGAACTCATTTAACTTTGAATTAAATTAGAACTGATTAAACAATAAAACTCGACTCGACTTGACTCGTAATGAAAATAGTGCCAACTAATCCTGAAAAGAAAACTGCAAATAAAAAACAAAAACTGGTCACTGGTGGAGATAGTTTGTGACCCCACATAATCCAAAATCCTCCACGGTCAATTTTGGCCATTTGGGCAAATTCCCAGAACCCAAAATGTTTGGTGATCTTTCTTCGAGTCTCTCTCTCCATTTCCATTCCGGTTTCAGAAGAAGAAATGTCACTAGCAGCTTCGATTCCTAGTCTTCACTCTCCATTCTTGACCTCCCCTGTCAACAAGCTCTCTTCTCCCTCTTCTGCTTTTTCTCTCTCCTACAAATCCACAAGAAATGTACGCTCACCATCATCTTATCCGTGCATTAGAGCGGTTGATTTTGATCAAAATACGGTCATTTTCTTGCCCATCTTTGTAATTAATTAACAAATTATGATGATGGTAGTATACAAAAATTTTATATTTTTGGGAATATTACAATTTGCAGGTAGTGGCAATTGCAGTAGGGGTCGCCAGTGTTGCGGTTGGGATTGGAATTCCAGTTTTCTATGAATCCCAAATAGACAATGCTGTAAGTATAATTTCCCAATTAGAATATAGGAAAATGGTTTTTACCCAATTATTTATTTTAATTCTTGAGGTATTAACTAAATATATGTATGAATATGAATATATGATAATGATATGTCTATATGACTATTTGTTGCAGTCCAAACGAGAGAACACCCAACCATGCTTCCCCTGTGCCGGTTCTGGTGCACGTAAGTGGCTACATTCGTGTCTAATATGTTATCATTGAATTTAAACTCTAAACATCGTTGTTTTTTTAATTTGTATGGAAATTATTGTATATGGTTGAGAAAATGTGATGAATGGGTATCAACAATTTATCGAAATTTATGAAGTGGTTGTTAAGGTTTCTTGTCTTGGTGCTACTAAATGAAGTGGTACATTATCATGTTCAATCAATAGTCTTCTTTGGTGCAAAAGGAACTTGGTTACTAATTTGATAATGTCTACCATCTACGTCTCTATTGTGATTTTAGGACTATGCTGCATGCCAGGGAATAACTTTATTTAGTTTAGCTAAAACTTATTTGTTCTTATTCATTCCTAAATTTAAATGTTACTTTATCCTTTTTCCTTGAACAAGAAACTACTAGTCTAAGATAGTTGTTATATCTAACCTTTCTTGTCAATTAGAGGGGCATGCCCATTGTGTAGATTTTTTTTGGTGGTTATATTAATGGCTGCCATATGGATTTCTATACATATTCTTGACAAGTTTGATATTGAAATTTACATATTAAAATGCTGTTCATATATTAACCCGTGTAGCCTAGTGATACTGATCTTACAACTTTTTCCTTTTGAACTTAACTATAATAATTCATGGTTCATTATGCGAAAATGAGTATTTATATGTAAGTATGTATGATTATTGGTATAAAATTAAACAGCCCGAATACTTGGACTTTGAGTTGCTTGGTCATTATGAGAGCTACCCCAGATTGTTTAGTCCTGGTAATTTATTTTGAATTATATCGTACGCTAAAGCCAGAAGTGGGAAATTTTGCCCTTATAGCATTGCTCCTCCTTGTTATCTAAATCAATCTTGAAGGAGGAGCTCTTTATACAATGAAATCCAACTATTTGTCATGGCTGCATTCCCTTCTCTACAAGTGAGCATTAGAACATGATCTACCCATTGTAGCTGCAAATAGGACCTATACCGATGTGCCAGGGTGCCCTATTAAACGCTCCAGCCCTAGGAGATGATCAACTGCTCAGAGTTACTTCTGCAAACAATTTCTTTTGAATCCATTGTCCCATGTCAACTTGAGACCATGATGGACCACCCAAAGGTCTGCTGTCGTCATAGTACTTACATTAGCCAAAAGCCAATTTAAAGCACCATTGGCATCTCTTATTAATTTCCTCGACTTACAAGCTCTGGATTTTGCCCTTGCACTTTGTCAATACATTTAACTTCACATGGCCCAGGGAACACTTCACCTTGCACTTTTGCCCAGGTTGCTTCAATAAGGATACCACAACAATCCATATCTCAAAGAAATATATATATATCAAAATATTTACCATATTTACTTCATCAAGTTCGCTAAGTTTTAATTATTTTTAGTTTCTAAGAAATCATTCATTGGATGGAAATCATCCTCCAGGTCAGTGTTCTAAAAATCTCCGCCTAGGCGCTAGGCCCCCTCCCCCCCCCCCCCCGGGCGCCTCGCCTAGGCTCAAAGCGGCAAAAAAATCCCTCTAGGAGATTAGGTGGGACTAGGCAGGCAAGGTGGAGAAATTAAGGCTTCAATTTTTATTTTATTTTAATAACTAAGCTACAAAATAACGTCGTGGGTCATTATCTTGAAGGAGTATGAGTGTGAGTCCGATGGGGACATTATCTTGGAGGGATATGGAGATGAGGACTATTAGTTTGTATTTTTGATTATTTGTTTGTGTTTAAATTTTGAACAATTGCATGTTTGTATTTGAATTTTGACATTGGCAATATGGATATGTGTTTGAACTTTAAGCAAAGGCCTTTATTATTTTTATTATAGATTGTTTTGCTTTATATTATTGTTTTGTTTGGATAAATGTAAGATAAAATATTAAAATTGACTTAAAATAAAAATCCCGCCTAGGCCCCCTCCGGCCGCCCGCCTCCCGCCTAGCGCCTTTTAGAACCTTGCTCTAGGTCGTTACAACATGCAACACAACAGTAGCCAGGTTTCTGGAAACATGAGCAGCTATTGTTCTCCTTTAATTCATATTGATTTTGTACAGAGAAATGCAGATTTTGCATGGGAGCTGGCACTATATCTGTAGAGCTGGGTGGGGGTGGGGATGAGAAAGAAGTCTCTAAATGCATAAACTGTGATGGTGCTGGCGCTTTAACATGCACCACATGTCAAGGAACTGGCATTCAACCTCGATATCTTGACCGCAGGTATGAGATCGTAACAATTACTTTTATAAGAGACGCATAGGAAGTCTTATCACACACGCGCACACATAAACAATAGTATTATCCTATAAATGATACAAATTTGTATGGCAATGAAAAATTGAGCAAGAAATCTACTTCTACAAATTACTATGCTAAGAAAAGCTAACATTGCAAGACTACAAATTATATGAATAATTTATCGAATGAGGAATTTATTCAAGATGATGTCAACAAATGCTTCTGCTATGATTTATTAATTCATCAATCAGCTGCTTCAGAGTTTGAGCGAGTGTGTGTGTGCATGTGTGCGCACATCGTCTCGAGTCTTTTGACGCCAGATTCTTGAACTCAGTCTGGTAGCTATTACTTATGGGGAGTGTTTTGTGTTGTGCAGAGAATTCAAAGATGATGACTAAATTGCCTGAAGTAGCATTTTGGATGGATTATTCTTATTAATTCATTTGTTACAAGGACCGAGAGAGGGACATACATGTTTCTGTAAACACCTTTATTATTGTATCATTTTTTTCTGCGGGTACTAATGTATAATTCAACAAGTTATACCACATCCTCTTTTTTGTAGTCACCTTTCCCCTGATATGAATAATATATGTTCATTACAAATTTATTGATTACTTTCAGATGATTACAATAAAGTGATAAACAGCCCAACGATCAGCTATTCACCGATTGAGCGATGCGCTGACCTCCAAATGTGCTCCTAAATTTTGGAAATGTCCATCTATTGTTTCTTCACTCTACCATGATCAACTTATAATCTCTTCCCTATTCCTTCTTTTCCACCTGTTTGGGCTTCCAAGTTTTAGTACATCCCCTCATTTTGAAGCTCCAACAAATGGGTTGGTTGATCATGATCTATTACTTCACGTGATTAAAATGACATCTTCCATAGAAGCTACTATATATTAGGAAAGTAACAAAAGTTCAGGGTCCAGAAACAGTTATAGTCACGTACATTTTACAATTATCTCTGCTGTACTTGAAAGTATCAACCAATTATCTGTTTACGGTCTGTACCAATTATCTGTACTTTACAGTCTGTGTTTAAAGATCAGTTTGGCTCCAAAAAAATTGAATACCTCTCAAAGCCAAAAATCAAAAAATTTATTGGCTCAGAGTGAACTCTTTTTATTATTATTTTTTTGCAAAAAAAGATGTAGGTAGGATATTCTAAACTCTTGGCAAGTCAGATTACACTTACAATAATCACACTTTTAAATAATCTCCCACCTATGGCAAGACACGTTACACTTGCAACAATCACACACTTTTAAAAGATCTCCCATTGCATCTATGTTATGCTAATTGCTAAGATTCTCCCACTGCATCCATGGTACGCCAAAATTCAAATATTTTCCAGTGACATGTAGGGCGTAGAGTTGCCACCATTCATGACTGTAGGTGAAATTTATATTCGAATTTTACGTGAGGTAAACAATTCACTTACCGCTAGGCTAATAGATACATAGCAAGTGAGTGAACTCGTTAAATCAAAATAAGTGGTGAAGAGAATATTTGATCAAAACTAAGAAAACATTTACTTTGCATTAAATAAAAAAGCAATAGATAAATAACAAGTGAGTGAACTTGTTGAAACAAAATAAGTGGTGAAGAGAATATTTGATCAAAACTAAGAAAACATTTACTTTGCATTAAATAAAAAAGCAAAAGCTGTAGACGTCAACAGCAAGTTCGAACCTGCGCAGATTTCAAGTCCATCTCCTTAACCATTCGAACATATCAACGATGCAGAGAGCACTGCAAATGTACCATACTCAGGGACGGAGTCAGAATTTGATTTGGGGGGGGAGGAGAGAATTTTTTTAACAACATAATATATATTCATTACTAAAAAATAAAGTTCCACCATTACAAAACATATTTTTACTAAAACAAAGATAATGTAGTAATAGAATTTGCTTTGACAAAGACAACAAAACATAACAAAAAAAATCTTTTAGAACATATCAAAACTTCATTAGAATTGCACCCGACGTTCTTTCAAATCACGAAATCCATCTATGATTGATTCTGTACTCAACTGTTTCACAAATTCGGCTTGGACACATTTTCAAGAATAGATTTAAATTTTGTACGTATAGTTGTTATAACCCAATGACGTATGTCAATTTTATATTCAATAAATATTTAAAAACTAATTCAACATCAAAACAAGACCAATATACAATATGAATAATTAAATGTAATTAACAATAACAATAAACAATCTCAATTAAACCACTAACAAGTAACATTACAAAGTAAATTATAAAATTTAAAGAAAGTAAAAATAGAATAGAACACATGCTCAAAGTAAATTATAAAAAAGAAGAATCCATAAACAATTACAAAAATTCCTAAAATAATTGTTAAATTTGTGAAATTAAAAAACTAAAATTAAAATATACCTGAATTATTGCAGTCTGCAGATCTTGATTGCCTGTATGCCTGATTTGAATTTGGAGACTTGAATTTCTGGATTTGCTCCATAAACCTCCGTTGCAATTTGTGAATTCGGAATTTGGAGACTTGGTTGCCTGTATGCCTGATGAGATGAAGTACAAGTAAAGTAGATTAATAGTGATAATGTGTGATTGGAATTTGGTTCATGTCTTCATGAAAGCCACCATTACATTAAATAAATTTTAGGATTTAGGATCGAAAACCAAGGTAGTGGAGTGTGGAAATTTTAAAACAATATGTTAACAAATTTTAGCTCAATTTTCAGGAGGCAAACTGGCAAAGATCCCTTGTTCTCCATAACAATGCAGACTAAAAAATAGCAAATTATTATTATAAGTTTAGTGGATACACCAAATCAGATTCTAAGGGAAAGGCTAAATTAATTCATCACATGCCCACCATTACTACTAATACTAAGGGAAAGGCCAAACCTTGGGGGGAGGGGGACATGGCCCCCTACAGTCAATGCATAGCTCCGTCCCTGACCATACTACTCTTAAATAGAAGTCTTTTTTTTTGGGAGGGTGAGGGGGGAGGGTGGGGGGGAGACTGGGGGTGGTGGTTTGAAGAGTCTTACTATCTACTGGCGAGAGTTTTCTGCCCAATTAAAGTATATCAAATACATGAGATTGATAGGATTATAAAATTAGAGTCATGTTACACCTAACGAAAATTTTCAGTCAAATTATGATTGTAACGTATATGCATACATGAGATAAATAGGAATTAAGACGGATTTTACTTTAATTTATTTTATTTTATCGCATACACTTTCACATTGGTTGCAATCTAACTTCGTTAAATATTTGTCAACATTGATGTGGGTAAAAATAACCCACCATTAATAAACTAACATGTGTAATTTTTGTAACCCTATTAATGGAGGCATTATAATAATTTGACTTCGTTGAGTATTCTGCAAGAATATTCAATCCTGTAAGGATTAGAAGTATTTGATGTTTAACCAGTCAAGAATTAACAACATAGTGAGTCTCTAAATCCAAAAAGAACCTTTATTCCTAAATCCTGAAGGAAAGGACTCTCATGTTATAAATAAGGGATGCTCTAGCAGATTCAAGGTGCACAATTTTGACCCGTTAATAATTTTCTCTCTTCATATTAGCGTTCTGACTTAAGCATCAGAGAGTCCTCCTAGAGCCCCCCAACTTCGGTGGACTTTTTATAGGTTTTTCGGTGAATTTAAGACAGTCAAGCGGTGGTCAAAGTCAAAGTCAAAGTTCGTGGGCTGATCGAAACCTTAATTTGAAGGTTGATTGCCACATTAGATTGGCGTTGTCTACGGGAATCGAATAAAAAGTCATTTTTTTTCTCACAATTCAGAAAATCAATATGGTGAATACTCGCGTTAGTGCACGGGATCACAACCCTCCACATCCTTTACCTCATAACAATCAAGAATAAGGAGCACAATATGCTTATATTTCACAACCCTCTCACCATCATCCTCCACCTCCACACATCCAGGAAGAACCTGTCCACACTCATAGTGGACCATATACTGTGTACTTCCCATGACTAATTTAAGTAGATCTTTGATCCCATTAGAATCGTGGCGATCCAGATAATTATAATCGAATTCAAAATAATCATCAACAGGCCAAGAGAAACAACCTCAATAGGCGTGAACGCCCAAGGGTAGACGGTGACTCAGCCAACCAACTAAGAGAAAGTATAAACAACCTCCAAGAGCAACTACATGATCTAGAGAGGGAGCTTAGACAACCATAAAGGTCAGATGATCACCAAAGTAATAGGACTGCCAGCTCGAGACCTAATGCCCAAGAAGAAACAAGGATCGAAAGGGTGGTACAAATGCGTCTTCAAGATCGCTAAGGAGTCCATCCGTCCCAAAGAGTTTAAGGGATAGGGTCTGGACAAATGTTATATAAGGTATGACCTCCACCATTCACTCAAGATGTCATGGATGAACCTCTCCCTGATGGTTTCAAGATGCCCCAAATGGATAAGTATGATATTTGGTGATCTTACAAACTACATACTTACTTTTGATGCATTTTTGTTACTACACAATGTCTCAGATGTTATAAAGTGTAAAGCTTTTCCACAAATCCTGAAGGGTCCCGCCCAAGCTTGGTACAGATAACTTGTTCTAGCCTCAATTAGTTCTTTTGATCAATTGAGTGAGTTGTTTGTAAATCAGTTCATTGGAGGAAAGACTCATGCCAAGAGTTCAACATCACTTATGTCCGTTATTCAACGGAATGAAGAATCCCTGAGGGACTACTTGAATCGGTTCACTAAGGAGGCATTGAAAGTTCTAACCTAGATCAATCTGTAGCAGTGGTGACTCTTACTAATGGAACAACTAATGAATATCTGAAGGTGTCCTTAACCAAGAATCCTCCACAAACCACGACAGAACTCTAAAGGAAGGCAGGAAAATACATGGTTGTTGAGGACATCGTCCAACCTAAGAGTACTACAAGGATTGAAGGTAGGAGGAGAATGAATGATGACTCTGGAAATAGGGATAACAATAACAACACCAAAAGATTGAGAGGAAACAATGGGTCTCCAAGGATAACGTCATCTTCCAGATATACTGAGTATACACCTTTAACATCTCAAAGAAGTCATATATTGATGGAGATAGCCTCAGAACCTTACGTGAGATGACCTAAACCCATGAGGGCTAATGCGAAAAAGAGGGATCAAAATTAATATTGTAGATACCACAAAGATCATGGGCATGATACCAATAACTGCTAACACTTGAAGGATAAAATAGAATATCTCATAAGAAGAGGCTAACTGGAGAGATATATATGTTAAAAAATGAGATGAAAAAAAAGTTTAGGGGAGACAAAGATAACATGGTTGAAAGAAAGGAATGATCGTGAAAATCGGAATGAAGGTCGTGATAAGTAAAATCGGAGGGAAGAACTTAGAAGGGATCGAGATCCACCAGCAAGAGGAGGAGTTATCCATGTAATTTCAAGAGGACCAACAGCTAGAGGTACCTCCAATTCATCACGGAAAACATATGCAAGGGAGGTTCTGACAGTCGAAACACCTCCAAAGAAAGCTCAGCTAGAGCAAGTAATATCCTTCACTGATGATGACTTAGATGGTGTTAAACTCCCACATGATGATCCTTTAGTCATAGATGTGATAGTGGAAAACTTCACTGTAAAAAGGGTGCTAATGGATAATGGTAGTTCAAAAGATGTTTTATACCACGATGTCTTTAAGGGGATGAGCTACAAAGATGACCAACTTACCCCTTCAACAACACCACTTTATGGGTTTACTAGAGTAGAAACAAAGATTAAAGTTAGTATAGCCTTACCAGTAACCCTGAGTGAACTACCAAATCAATCCACCTCCATGATAACCTTTTGGTTATAAAATCCCCTTCATCATACAACATAATCCTTGGAAGGATAGGGTTGAATAAATTCAAAGTTATCCCCTCCACATATTATATGAAGTTGAAATTTCCAACAACTAATGGAGTTGGAGTAGACAAGGTTGAACAGAAAGTGGCAATGAGTTGTTATTTGTTAGCAACCAAGCCCAATGGGGCTAGAGGCAAGTCTTGCCTATTGACTTCTTAGATGTTAGAGATGAAAACCGATAGCAAAGAGGAGAACCAGCAGAGGAACTAGTCCCAATTCCATTAGACGATACGGATCCAAAAAAGGTTACATACGTGGGCTCTGGTTTAAAGGAGGAAATCAAAGACAAGCTCGACCAATTCCTAAGTAACAACAAGGATATGTTTGCTTGGACTACATTTGATATGCCAAGGATTGATCCCCAAGTCATTACCCACAAGTTGAATGTGGATCCAATAAGAAGATCAATTAAGCAAAAGAAGAGAAACTTTGTACCAGAGAGACAAGAAGCGATCAACGTAGAAGTGGGTAAATTGTTAGATGCAAAGTTTATTGAAGAAATTCAATATCCGGAATGACTTGCAAACCCGGTCATGGTTCCTAAGCCTAACGGTAAATGGAGAATCTGTATAAATATTACAAATCTCAACGATGCATGTCCCAAGGATTGTTTTCCTTTACCAAGGATTGATATCCTCATAGATGCAATGACAAGGCATGAGTTGCTCAGTTTCATAGATACATTAAGTGGTTACAATCAGATTAAGATAGATGAGATCAATATTCCAAAAGTATCTTTTATTATCGATCAAGGTTTGTATTGCTAAATAGTAATGCCTTTCGGATTAAAAAATTTTGGGGCTACTTATCAAAGGTTAGTCAATAAAATCTTCAAACATCTCATTAGAAAAAATATGGAAGTATAAGTGGATGACATGCTGGTCAAATCTGTCAAGAAAGATGACCATATAGAAGATCTAAAAGAGGCATTTGAGATTTTGAAAAAGTATCAGATGAAGCTGAACCCAGCCAAGTGTGTCTTTGGAGTAGCGTCGTGAAATTTTTTGGGATTAATGGTTTCGCAGAGAGGAATATAAGCCAACTCAAATAAAATCAAAGCTCTAATAAACATGGCTCCACCAAATTTAATCAAAAATGTTCAAAAACTTACGGGAACAGTGCTTTTGGGTAGTTCATGTCTCGATTAGGACATAAATGTTTGCCCTTCTTTAACACCTTGAAAAAGGTAAAGGATTTTGAATGGACTAAGGAGTGTCAAAAGTCTTTTGATGAACTAAAGATATACTTAGTCACTCCACCCTTGTTGGCCAAACCAAATAAATGAGATGTTTTCTACTTGTACCTAGCATCACTGAAGTGGCTATAAGTGTCATCCTAGTCAAAGAAGACAATGTTCAGAAACTGGTTTATTATACTAGTAAAGTACTCCATGGTGCTGAAACAAGGTATAAAAAAGTTAAAAATTTTGCTTTTGCTCTAATTGTTCCTGCTAGGAAGTTAAGACCATACTTTTAATCGCATGCTATAGTAGTCTTGACTAACCAACCACTTAGAAAGATAATGCATAGTCTTAAATCAAGTGGAAGAATGGTTAGCTGGTTCATAGATTGGTAGAATTTGATATGACTTATAAGCCAAAGCCAGCAATTAAGGCTCAAAAATTAACAGACTTCATCATAGAATATACCATTCCTAGCGATGAAGCCGGGGGGCAGCCGGTGAATATAGAGATTGAGGAAAACAAAGAAAAGGAGAAGGAACACTGGGCTTTGCATATAGATGGAGCTTCAAACGCACAAGGGAGTGGAGCATGATTCATTCTCTTAAGCCCTGAAGGGTTCTCGATTGAGTATGCATTAAGGCTCAACTTCCCGATTACCAACAATGAAGCGGAATATGAAGTCATGCTAGCAGGTTTGGGTTTAGTAAAAGCTCTGAGAGCCAATAACTTGAAAATCTTCAGTGATTCCCAACTAATGGTCATGCAGACAAATGGGCAATATAAAACTAAAGAGTTGAAGATGGCCAAGTATTTGCGAATGGTTAAGGTCATGATGACAACTTTTGAAGAGTGTCAAGTTCAACATGTTTTTAGGGATCGAAATGCAAAGGCCGATGCCTTATCTAAACTAGCTTCTACTGAGTTTGAAAATTACAACAAAACAATGTACTTGGAAACTTTGGAAAAGCCTAACATGGAGGCGGTTCTGGTTACTCTAATTGGGATGCAATCAACTTGGATGGATCCCATAAGAGCTTATCTAGAGCAAAGAGACTTACCCCAAAACTCAAATGAAGCAAGAAATTTGAGAGTAAGGGTTGCGAGGTATGCATTTGTTGATGGGATATTGTATAAGAGGTCTTTTACATTCCCATATCTAAGGTACCTTACACAGTAGAAACAGATTATGCACTTAGGGAAGTCCACAGAGGTATCTATAGCCAACACTTGGGGGGAGAGCTTTGATCCATAAAGTCATAAGGCAAGGATATTATTGGCCCAATATGCAAAAGGAAGTCATTGACTTTGTCAAGAGATACTAGAAGTGCCAGAAGCATGCACATATTCTTCACCAACCGGCTGAGGTAATTTTCCCAATCACTTCACCTTTATCTTTTGCCATTTGGGGGATGGATATCTTAGGTCCCTTTCATATAGCTACGGGACAAAGGAAATTTGTAGTGATAACCATTGACTACTTTACAAGGTGGGTAGAAGTAGATGCCTTAGCCACCATAACTGAGCAAAAGATTCAAAAGTTTTTATGGGAGGCCGTCATCTATAGGTATGGAATACTAAGGGTACTGATTACAGACAATGGGAAACAATTTGAAAATCCCAAGTTCAAAAACTTTTGCACAGAGTTGGGGATCAACTAGAGGTTTACCTCAATAATGCACCCTCAAGTAAATGTGCAAGTTGAGGTGACAAATAAAACCATCTTGGATGGACTGAAGAAAAGGTTAGATCAGGCCAAGGGAGTATAGGCTGATGAGCTTCATAACATATTATGGGCTTATAGAACAACAAACAAGTCAACTACTGGAGAAATCCATTTCAACTTAGCTTACGGAACAGAAGCAATGATTCATATAGAGATTGGAATGCCTTCTTATCGAATCCAAGAATTCAACGAACAAGCTAATGAACAAAGGCTCAAAGTTGGGCTTGACCTGCTCGACGAGGTTAGCAATGAAGCTCAAGTAAAGATGGTTGAATATAAAAACAAAGCAGCCAAATTCTACAACCTAAGGGTGAAGGGCAAACCATTCAAATAAGGGATATTTCCCATACACCTAAGTAAGGCAGACATAATAAATAGAAGATAGTCGTTTCATTAGAAATCATGGAATTACATCAGAAGTCTTCTTCAAAACAAAATAACATAAAGATAAATACAAGGAAATGTAAATGAAAGATATATAAGCTACTCTCTGTCACTTTCCTCGTGAACCTCAGCTGCTAAAGCCTTCAGCTGAACAACAAGAACCCATGTATCACCGGCATCATCATCATCATCATCCTTAGACTTGAAGTCAGAGGCAGAATCATCTACTGCTAGTCCTCGACCTGCATCCCAAGAGACTCTACTTTCATCTCCCTTCGTAGAAATCTAGCTCTCTCTTGAGGTTCCACGATAGATGACGGATCAATGTCAGGATATTAAGCAGTGAAATACTGAGCACATTTGGGCCACTCTCCAATAAAGTATGCATCACCATGCTCTGCCATGTAGTCCTCATTCTCTTGCTTCCAGGCTGAAGTCTTCTTACAAGCCTTTAAGGCTTCCTTAGCTGATTGCTTAACACCAAAGTATTGTGCGTTCCAAGAAATAACATTGGCTCGAGCCATTTTAGCATCTGCTATTACTGAATCTTGCTCAACAGTCAAGAGATCTAGCTCTTTAAATTTCTTCTCCAAGTCTAAGATTTGGGAGCCCATCCTCTACTTGTCAGCTTCCAGATCTATTATCATAGGACCACAAGCATTTAACCGACGATAGGTCTCAGCAACATAACAATGACCCTGTTAAAAGAAGGGTTGAATAAGAAAAGTGCCCAACTAGGTGAAATATCAAAAAAGATATAATTAAAGTAAATAGCTTACCATGGCTGCAGTCTGGATCCCTTTCTGCATAATCACATCATTGGTTAACTCCCTCATCTATGCTCGATCAAGGGAGTGGGACTCTTTAAAAACCAGTTAGAAGAGATGTTGAAGTCTCCAAAGACTGAGTCCTGACCCCCCAGTTGGGGACAAAAGTCTTCTCAAATTTGTCGCTGGGCCCTTTAAAAACAAGAAAAGGAGATACATCATCATCCTTATCAATTTGCCCCCTCTTTTACTAGTTGGAGCACTGGAGCTACCTTTAGAAAGGGGAGCAGTAGAAGGAGCCTCGGAAAAAGTCTTAGCAGATTTTGTCCTCTTCTTCTTTGGTTTGTTCACATTGCCCAGGCGACGTTCCCAAAGCTTCTCCATAGACTCCAAGGCTGGCATGAGTAAGAGAAGTATAAGTACAGAAAAAATAAAGAATGTAAGTGCAAGAAATAATAAAGCAAAGAAAGATGAAAAATAGGAATATACCCTCTTTAGAGATGGGGCTTAACCCATACTCTACCAAGGTTCTTTCACGAAGCAGTGAGGTGGAGTGGGTTTTTCCACCATCAGACTCCAATGCCTCCCTTATTTTTTCTTCTTTGCTTGAAAGTTCCCAATTGGTGAGGGCGGAATCATCAACAATACGCCACTCTTGACATAATATATTGGACCATTTTCCATCCTTCTTTTTAATACAGAACAAGTTTTCTTTCCAGCTCGAAATAGAATCAGAGAAGAAATCAGTATTGACAATGTGTTTACTTCTACCGGTAGATCGATGGTTGACGACGACTCAACTAGCATGTTTCTGAATATGGTTCCTGATATGGAACATTCGTCTAAAGATTCTAACACTAGGCTCGGTACCTAGTTGCTTACATATTACCATGAAACAAGTAATTAAACGCAACTTGTTAGGTTGCATCTGAGCAGGGTGAATTTTGTAACTGGCCAAAAGTTCGGCAATAAAAACATAAAGAAAAAAACCTAAGACCACCATCTAAAGCATCTTTATATACATATAAGTCCCTTGTGGCATTACAAGCACAATCGACTTTAATTGGTAAATAACATAATAATGGTGGGTCAACGTGTAAACCTAGTTACAAACGAGAAGGCCTCATACTTAGAATGGGAAGGAACCTCATCACGAGTTTCCTCGACTACATCTCTTAATGAACTCGAGGATTGGGCCGCTAAAATAGGTTTCTTTTTCCTAGAATTATACCAGATGTGTGTACAGTGGGTTTTGGGTCTCGTTGGGCCGATCTTTAGGCAACTTCCTCAATAACATAATCTACTAGATTATTTGGAAAAGAGATGGATTTAGTAGATTTACCTGGCTGAGAATCCATGGTAAACAAGTTGGAAGAAAATAGATCAAAGCTTGAATTCTTTGAAGAACACCTTAAGAACACTTTAAATGTATGAGGCTGGAGGTAGTAGCCAAAAATCGCCTTAGAGTGGATCAAGGCTGCCTGAAATCGCCTTAGGAGGGATGAAATTCTCAAAAGAAATTCTCTAAATTTTCTCTCAACCCTCCATAATGAAAAGTGAAAAGAGAATAGGGAAAATGAATTTCACTATCACTCCTTATATACAGTAAATTAAATGACTGTTGAACGGGAAGATAAAAAGGATTTGAATTTTGAAATTCAAAAGATATAAAGAAATTTTAGAAGACCCTAGTAAGGGTAGAAGGATCTAGAAAGGGTTATAAAAGGTAAAGTTAAGAATTCAAAATTTTGAAATTTGAATCTCTTTGATAATCATGGAAGGTTAAAACTAGAAAGGTGGGGTAACACTAAGCAGTAAGAGCTCCAAAGACAGTTAAGACCTATGGGTTCCTCACCCATTTAGCGTCAAACAGTAAGAGCACCAAGGACAATTAGGGCTTGTGGGTCCCTCGCCCATTTAGCGCCAAAGCACTAAAAGCGTCAAAGGCGTGTAAGGCCCATTGGCCCCTTAACTAAAAGCGCCAAAAGGTGTACTCTTTGGCGTTATTTCAAAGCGAAAAGCTTCAAAGAGAAATTTAAAAGGTGCTAAAGAAATTAAGAATTCCCTAAAAGCGTCAAGGAAAGAACTCCCAAAAAGCGCCAAAGAAAGAACTCCTAAAAGTGCCAAGAAACTAATGCCAAACGGGCCCTAAAATAAAAGCGTCAACAATCAAAAAGCGCCAAAGGCACTACTCTTTGGCATTATTTTAAGATAAAAAGCGCCAAGGAGCCTTAAAAGAAGAAAAAATGCCAAGGAGAAGAACGCCAAGGAAAAAGTGCCAAGGGAGAAAAGAAAAAACACCAAGGAGAAAAGAAGGAAAAAGCACCAAGGGAGAAAAGAAAAAGCGCCAAGGAGAAGAGCGCTAAGGGAGAAAAAAACGCTAAGGAGAAAGCGCCAAGGAAAAAGTGCCAAGGGAGAAAAGAAAAGCGCAAAGGAGAAAAGAGAGAAAAATGCCAAGAAGAAAAGAGAGAAAAAAGGCCAAGCAAAAGGAGAAAAGTGACAAGGGCGCTAAGGGCCCAAGAAGTGCCAAATGGCTCCAAATAAAGGGGTCCCACAATGGGCTCCACTAAAAAAATAATTGAATATTTACTCTCTTAAAATATTTTTAAAAGTGTAAGGGGCAAATGATGTAGGTAAAAATAACCCACCATTAATAAACAGCTACGTGTAATTTTTGTAACCCTATTAATGAGGGGCATTATAATAATTTGGCTTCGTTAAGTATTCTGCAAGAATATTTAATCATATAAGGATTAGAAGTCTTTGATGTTTAATCAGTCAAAGATTGACAATCTAATGGGTCTCTAAATCCAAAGAGGATTCTTATTCCTAACTCCTGAAGAGAAGGACTCTCATGCTATAAATAAGGAATGCTCCAGCAGATTCAAGGTGCACAATTTTAACCCCTCGCAATAATTATCTCTCTTCATATCAGCGTTCTGACTTAAGCATCGGAGAGTCCTCCCGGAACCCCAACTCCGGTGGACTTTTTTGCAAGTTTTTCGGTGAATTCAAGGCAATCAAGCGGCGGTCAAAGTCAAGATTTGTGAGCTGACCAAAATCCTAGTTTGAAGGTTGCTGATTGACGCATCAAACATGTATATCATTTTTCATAAAATTGACCGACTATATCAAATACATCGTCAAAATATTAACAACTACTCCCTCCATTCTAAAATTAGAGATACAATTTGACTTTTGAAATTAATCGACGACATATTAAATTTCAAAGTAACGTGAATTTATTTAATTTTAGTTGATACAAGTATTATAATTGTATAGTATATAACAAAAACTATTAATCACAAAATTTATTTCATTAATCTAAACTTTTATGAGTCCTACAAATTTTAAAATTTAATATGCCATCGTTTGATCTCAAAAGTAAAATTGTATCTCTAATTTTGAAACACTGTATAATTATTCCCATTACTTGCAACTAAAAAGTCCATTTCTTAAGTTTCGCAAGATATATCATTGTCCCTCGGTTTCAGTCATTAATCACCCAGTGACTCGATTCCAGCTTTCTCAGGTTCTAGCCTCCATCTTCTGCTTACTTAATGAAGGAACTGTATATACTTCTGCTGTTTAAAGAGTCCGGAGCTTTTGCTTCAATTTCCTATTCTTCCACAATTTCATACACCAAGTAAAAGGTAATGCACAAGACTTGTTTGATAAAATGTTGCACTATGTCTGAAAATGAGGAACATTGACTTTAGAATTATTCTCAACAGTTTCATCAAATTTTAATCGCCTGAGAAACTTCTCTTTCATTAAATATTTAGACATTTGTAAACATAATATTTGGAATGCAATATATAGTACCCTGCATTTCGCTTAAAGCCATAATGCTCGTTGGGTAGCTTTACCTAGCTAGTCTTGGCAACAATAATAAGCTTTTGGCTGATAAATAACCTGATTATTGACTTATTAAGTCTATATATATATTAAGTGGCAATGAGGTTAATAAATACCTCATACTCTGAGTAGCAAGGTGCAACTCGTTGTACCTTATTGTTCCTTGAAGGCTATCTTTGGTTGTCTTCCTCACTTCTTGCATGACTGCATTAGCATGTTATAACGAATTAAAGTTTTAATTGTTTTCTTATAATTTAAGCTATAACTCATCGTTGTCTTTTTTTTGTTGAATGATGTGCTGGCCAACCCGAACAGATTGAATTTCAAGTAGCTTGAAGATATATAGAAACTAGGGTTTTGAAAATCAAAAGAAGAAAAAGTATGTTGTATATTATAGGTCTGGGTTTTGGAGATGAGAGAGACATCACCCTTAGAGGTCTTGAAGAAGTAAAGAAATGCGAAAAAGTCTACATAGAAGCCTGCACTTCGTTACTCTCTTTCGGAATCTCCTCAAATGGGTTTTCCGATATGGTACTTTTCTAGCTCTTTCATTTATTTTATTCAGGTTCTTTAGTTCTCCAATCAGCTAAACCAATTGAAGGGATAACTGATGCAACTTTTTTCAGGAAAATTTGTATAGGACGTCCGTTACAGTTGCAGACAGGGAAATGGCGAGAGAGAGAGAGGCGGATGACATGCTGCTGAAAGCTCGTGAGTTGGATGTTGTTTTCCTTGTTGTTGGAGACCCTTTTGGGTAACAATAACTCTACATTTTACATAGTTATAGTCCTCATATTATTATAGTAAATGGAACACGTCTGAAACTATAGTTATAGTCCTCATATTATTCTTTTTTTCTTCTCGGGTGCACTGTACATATTTATTGTCATTAACACCTATAATTTCGTGTGGGATGTATATATAATTTTGTTGAGGATGGCATATTCCACATGTTCTTTGTGGTTATTTCATGTTTGTGTACGTGTATATATATCAGTGTCTTGTCTAGAATTAATGGCGGCTCTATTGGCTTTACTAGCCACCATATTCTTCTTGTTATTGATAATTAACCTGATGTCAAACTTAGTGCAACGACACACTTTGACCTTGTTGTTCGATCAAAGAAGTTGGGGGTGGATGTCAAGGTGGTACATAATGCATCAGTGATGAATGCAATTGGAGTTTGTGGTCTACAACTCTGCCATTATGGAGAGACTGTTTCCATACCATTCTTCACAGATACATGGAGGCCTGATAGTTTTTATGAGAAGATCCAAAAAAATCGAACACTTGGACTATATACTCTCTGCTTGTTAGGTAAGTTACATTTTTTCCCGTTACGAGGCTGAAATTTATCAACTGATAAGATTCTAAATAATGGAAGCCTTTGGTTGCTTTAGCCCGTGTATCTCAATATAAGATAATATGGTATGATATGCACAGTTTTATGTTAGATAATAATAGCGTTGCGAAAAGCAATAGTAAAGAGAAATCAAAAGAAAAACAATCATACACACTATACACAAAATTGACATGGTTCATCCAGAGGTTGGACTAGTCCACGGTCGACGGCAAATCAGTTTCACTATCCTTATAATTTCTTGCATAATACAATGCAAGATTCCTTCCTTATATAATGTAATACCAAAAATCCTAATTCAACCCGAAAGTACCGGCCTTAGCTCCTCTCCAGGAATAGACGCAATCATCTTTTGAGTAACTTTACAATCTCTTCTGAATTAAAGTCGAATCATACTTCACCAATAATTATAATTACCAATCTTGTCGTTTTCATCAAGAAGACACAATAAAGTTAGTAAGCACCTTATTGCAGAAACTACAGAATACGATCTATTTCTCTAATCCTTTATATATCTGTCCTAGGTTCGTTCCTAAGGTTCTAGTTCTTGTCTTACAATCATGGTGCACCGCTAAAAGTTGAGAAACAGATAAATTACTTTATAATTAAAAAATATATATTTCCTACTAACCTGCTCATCCTATGATAATGATAGTTATTATCCCGGAAAGAAATTTTTTAACGTATTTGGTCAATTGAATATTTTCACATTTTCTTTTCCTTCTTCTCTTTTTCTATTTTACACCTCAAACATGTTTGATATTGTGGTCTATGGTGGTATGCCCTCTTACATTCGTTCTTATTTTCTACTGTAGTAAATAAACAAAGTATTACTTATCAAAACTACAAAAGGATCTGAAATGATAGTGAAAAAGATTTCTTTTAAAATTGCAAGAATTTACTTGGATCTTGTGTGCAATTTACTTAAATGAACTCATTGTGCATAACCTAAAACTGCAAGATTTATTTATTTTTTTGCTTTAATCTTAAAAGTTTTAAGGTTAGTATATATCTAGAGGAACAATTTCTTGAGATCTCTAAAAGGCATATTAGTGGTAAGTCTTGAATGTTCCTATGACAACAGAGAGATTTCCCATCTCGAGGTCTTTAGTTATCAAAGTTACAAATGACTTGATCGATATATTGCTATTTTGTTTTAGTACTCAATCCAATTAACAATTATTCATAATTTCATTTTCTAATCTGGTTGGATAGGGGTCTAAATCGGTCCGAGTTACTCGGTACCCAATTCGGATTCGACCCGGAAAAATGAACCGAGACTCGGATTCGAAGAGGAACCGAGACTCGGATTCAAAGAGGATCCGATCGAGCCGAATCTGGGCCATACTCGTTTTTGGGTTTATAAGACAGAACATGAATCTAAGCAACACACCGTTTACTCGTTTTAGGGTTTGAGCTTGCCTCCTTCATCTGATCCATACTTGATGAACCTTACTCATTTAGGGGTTCGATATATACTCGATGCTTAGTCTCTGATTCTGATTTTTATAAAGAAGTGGAAAGGTTTCCCTATTCATCTCTTTGTAAGCATCGCCTCTTCGTTTACTACAGAGAAATTAAATTGTTTGTAGGCTCGAGATTTATTGGGGGTGATAACTTATGACTGAATCATCCCACAAAAGAGGCTATATACATGAAAATTTAGTGATTCAAACTCAGAATCACAAAATCCTAATTTCTCAAAAGACGAACTGACGACGATGAAGTGCAAATGTGTAAGTTTCTTAGTTCTTTCATATTTTCTTCTTCTCTTTCACTTAAGTAATTTGTATATATGTATAGCTTTAATATTTCAGACTCAATTTCAAACAACTTCTACTATACCAAAAATCCCCAAACAAAAAAATTAAAACCCTAATTTCTAGTTTTCAATTCGATCTTATCAAATGGAACACCAAGATGCTTCTGGTACTGGTATATACATATATATTAATTGATTTACATATGTATAACTATAATATTTCATTGTGCATGCATATGTTATATCCTTAGTTTCTGATTCTGATTATTTTTTTTGTTTGTTTGTTTGAGGTAACAAAGAGATCATAAGCTTAATTGAAGATCCATCTGGACCATCTCAAGTGCTAAATACTCAAGCTGAAAATCAGCCTCAACTTACTGATGGTAAAGTGCTTAATTCCTCTAGTTCTGGTGATTCTCAGCCTGAAAATGCTACTGAGGCTGAGGCTGAAGCTGGGCATAAAAAAAAGAAAAAAAAACCTTAAAAGTATGGGACGAGTTTATTGTTGTGACATTAAGAGATAGAACCAAGAAGGTTGAGTGCAAGCATTGCCATTCAAGGCTTACTCTTCAGAATACGAGATCTACCAGTCATTTGAATAGGCACATGAACCTTTGCTCTATTCGACTGGCTTCAATTTCTAGCTCTAGAAAACCCAAGCAACAGGTATTATCTTATCCTACTTTAGAAATGGAAGGTAAAACTGGTAACTTGAATTTCTTCAAGTATGATAAAGAAAAAGTAAGAAAGTTTTTTGCTAAGATGATATGTGTGCATGAATACTCTTTTCGTATGATTGATCATTAATTTTTCATACTATTTTTGAAAACTTTGAATCCAAGATTTGATCCCATTTCTAAGGGTGACAGTGAGGAATGACTACATGAAGCTTTATGCTTTAGAGAAGAAAAAAATTAAGGCTATGTTTGATGGTATTAGTAGAATAAGTTTAACATCTGATTTGTGGACTTAATTATAATCAAACTATTGGTTATATGTGCCTCACTGTTCATTTTTTTTATTCGGATTGGAACTTGTATAAAAGGGTTATCAATTTTTATAGCATGACACCTCCACACAATGGTCTTATGATTTCTGATTCTATTTTGCATTATATAACTGAGTCTGGAATTAAAAATAAAATATCAACTATGACTCTTGATAATGCATTTGCAAATGATTCTGCTGTAAGGTATCTTAGGGATAATTTTACATTGAAATATGACCTTTATTTTAGTGGTAAAATATTTCATGTTAGATGTTGTGCCCACATTTTTAACTTGATGGTGAAAGATGGTTTGGGGATTATCCAAAATGTTATTCAAAATATTCGTGAGACTGTCAAGTACTTGAAAATGTCTCCATTTCGTCTTCATAAATTTGGTGAGATTGTGAAAATTTTGTAATTACCATCTTCAAAAAGATTGATCTTAGATGTCCCCACTAGGTAGAACTCTACATATGTCATGTTAGAGTCTACTTTGCAATTCAAGGATGTGTTCCCATTGTACAAAGAGAGAGACCTTCATTATAACTCTTTGCCTAATGGGGAAGATTGGGACAGGGCTGAGAGGGTTATTAAATTTTTAGAAGTGTTTAATAAAGCAACAAATGTGTTTTCTGACTGTGAATATCCTACTTCCAATCTGTTTTTACCTGAGATTTGAAAAATCAAGGAGTTGTTGAATGAAACTATTGTTGATGATTGTGAATATATGAAAGAAATGGCTTACAATGTAAGACCCCGACTTTCAATAAATAAAACTTAACTTTCTTATAATTCTTATTTTAAACAGTAAGTTGCTAAATTGATGAAATGATAAGTTAAGGGTGATATGTACAAATTACAAGACAAAAGGTATGTAGGAGAATATTCGTTCTGTCGAAAAGTACGACGACGCCGAAATAACCGATCATTGGTGGGCCCCACAACGACTAATTATCGGATACCGAAAACGACATAAATAACTTTTTAATAAAAAAATTGTCAACGGTACTATCACCTTTAACTGTTAAAATATCCGGTGATAAAGGTACAGTAACACACGCGTTGTACTCTATAGCAGCATACGGTGTTACACAGTAGCACGCGGTATTACACAGTAGCACGCGTTATTCTACAATAGCACACGTTATTGTATAGTATTTTATATTATTGATTCAATAATTGTTACAGTAGCAATTTCATAGTATTATAACTCAGTAATTGCACAATATTTTATATTATTAACTCAATAATTGTTACAATAACATCTGCACACTATTTTATATTATTGATTCAATAATTGTTACAGTAACATATGCACAATATTTTAAATTATTTCATCAATAATTGTCACGGCACAGTAACTCATATTATTTGATATGATGTAATTAGACCAATTAACATTATTGGCAATGCCTAGAAGTTTTGTCGAGGAAATGGGTTATTTAATTGCGCGTCGTTTATACGGAAGCTAGGCCCCCTCTTTCCTGGGAACGATCTGGTTGTTAGTATTGTTCGTCTATAATATTAATTGTGAATAATTGTTGAAAATTTGATAAAGGATGGGTGAAATAGATTAAAGAAATAGTTTGATTAAAGAAAAAGTGTGATTAATTGATAAAGATGTGAATAATTGATAAAGGATGGGTGAAATAGATTAAAGAAAAAGTGTGAATAATTGATAAATGTGTGAATAATTGATGAATAAAATATTGAAAGATGTTGATTAAGAATAAAGTGTGATAATTGATATGTGGTAGATGTTAGTTAAATTTTTGCTATAAATAAGGGGGCTTAACATAAGGAATTTCATAACTTCCTTGTTTATACTTCCTTCCACTCTCTAAAAACTTCTTAGTGTAAGTTCTCTCTAAGTGTGCTCGACTATCTTGAGTATTTGTGAAGTTCAGTAAAAGTACAAGTATTGTTCAAGTAAGTCTTTCTATAAAAGTTAGTCAAGCACCCACACACATCACACTGTATTTATAATTCCTCCTTTAGAAGAGTTATTTTGAAAAACTTCCTTTGGAAGACTTTATTTTGAAATATTATTTTCTTTCAAAAACTATTTTGAAGTTTATTTTGTACACTACACAAATTTATACTATATAGTCACTTTTGATAATTTCATAACATACAAGTTAGTGTACACCATATATGATAGTTACTAATTAAATTATAAACATATTTAAGTTGATAAACTTCATAGAAAGCAACATCCAGTCACTTGCTAATTAAGGTAAGAGATATCACTTTTTTTTATACTCCTAAATCTAAACTTACTATGGTAAGTATTGCTTCTATAATTCCTGAAATGATTAGAAATTCCTTTAAGGTTTGCGCTTCATCTAGTATCATCTCACTTAAACTTTTTATTTACTTGAATCTTCTTATTGAATTTTAATCGTTATCTTTGAAATATGAATCTTGAATATCATTCTTGAATTTGACTCTACATTTTGGTCATCATGTTGACAATTTGGACATTATAGTAGTCTTCACCATGTTGTAATATAATGTGGCAATAATTGTAGCGAAGACTTAGAATGACTTGTTATATTTTGTACTGTATTATTATAAGTTGATTGATTATGTTTTGGCGACTCAAAATGGGTTGTGTGGACCTATTTTAGGGGCGTCACATAGAATTGACACACTGAATTTATTAAAAAATTTAATTAGATCATTTCGTCCAATTTTACTGACGAATGTCAAATTTAACCTTTTATTTTCTTACGTGGCATTAAAAGACAGCATTTCGAATTTGAGTCGAACTTGAATACAATTTTTTTGATCCAAGTCGAACTTGAGCATTAAGGTATTCGGATCAATTCAACTCGATTTACACCCCTATGGCTGGAACTAATATTAGATATTTGGCGATTTCTATTGCGATTTTTTGGCAAAGAAAAAATCGCATTCTTTTGTGGCCTCCATTATAGTGACACTTCAACTTCTCTCATTATGGTGACACATTAACTACATTATTATCGTGTCCACTGTTTGCAGCAAGAACTAAAAATGAGGACACATTAGAGAGATGGTCCTGCAATAGACCTGATCCTTTAAGTCTCTGTCACCATCACTGATTTGAGTCAGTTACAATGAAAAGGTAAACATTTCTCAAAAGAAATCCTACAATTAACTGCTTCAACTTCCTTGCCCTCAGTAAAGCACTATAACCCCTTGTTACCTTTGCCTGAGCAAAACATTTTTATACACAACCAAGCCAAGTCATATACTACCAGCCAATCCATTGAAACAAAACCAAAAACTTAATATGTAAGAGATGATGTTTACCCCCAAAAAACAAATAAATAGAAGATCTACAAAAACTTTAAAAAAAAAAAAAAGAAAGAAAAGAAAAGAAAGATCCAAAATAGTCCTAGAAGTCGAACCCTTAAAACTATGAGATGAGATTTCCACACTTCCCTTGCAACCATGTCCATTGTAACTTGTGGCCTTTGAGAGAAATGAACGTCTCTCTAAGATTAGGGTCCTCAAAGAGGTCCAGAGCAGCATAATAAAGCCAATCGTCAATGCCTTCAATCTCATCCAACACTTTTATGCACTTGGTGATTGTGAATCTTTCATCACTTTGAGGCGTTGCAGACAAATGTAACTTCAAAGCAGCAACCATCTCCAACATTCCTTCCGCCATAGCAGTATTAATTTCTTGATCCCTACTGCTGTCACCTACAATAGAGCCTTCCTTTGCTGCTCGCTTTCTCTTTCTCTCGGCTGTTTTTTTGCCCGCATTATGTGCTGAAGTAGCATTCCCTTGAATAGCTAAACCTCCAGGATTTATAGCAACAGACTTGTCTAACTCCTCATAGTGGCTTGATTGGGCATATTTCCCATCAGCCCCCAAGTCTGCGAATATTGTACATAGTTGCTCGAAAATAGGACAGTCTTTTATCTTGGTTGTTTCAGGCTTAGGTTGCGCCTGTAGTACAAAAATGATCAGAAACCTACAACAACATTAATTAAGAAATGAACAAATTCCGATAAAGGAAAAGAAATGTACCCCAATGTCCCATAGATCATACCCGATGCAACAAGAATCATCCATAACAAACTCATTTTGATCAAATGAAGACTTCAGACTGTAGTAACGTATTCGCAGAACATCTAGGTGCTTCCTCAGTTGGTTGTTGTTAAAGCTAAGATCGGTCTGTCTATTGAATTCATCACGTATGTGATTCCAAGATTTCTTATCGAAAACATTATTTCTTCTGTTCCCCAATTGAATCTGCTCGACAACAAGGTCAGCAAAAATCTTATCGAGTGATGCTGTCCACCTTGTCCTCAACCGTTCTTGCTTGGGTTGATGTTCACTGACTTCAAGCTCCATCTGCATATTAAATTATAAATTTATATAATTCAGCATAGCACTCGAGACTCTACAATTCAGAAGATTTCGAATTTAGAGGTATCAAACACCTAGCCCCCAGGCCCTGATCCCAAAAAATTCTCAACTCCAGGGAGAAGGAAGGGCAGTGTTAGCCGAAACTTCAATAAAAAAAAATATTGGACTAATTAGCTAAGATGAGATCTTCTTGACATGAGAAAAAAGAAAATCAGTCCAGTCAGTATGTTTCTTTATCACATATGTATCATGTTGGACAGATTTACAAACTTAGACCATTTTTGCAACAATGACTTGAAAAGAAAAGCATTGAAAGAGCATCACTAGGGCGTAATTATAAGAAGTGGAATATGTGTTACTCGTCATCATATCACCTGACTGAATATGCTCCCCAAAAACATGATAATGTTTGAACAAAGAACATAAGAAAAGAAAAGGGAAATGAATGAAGATCTCCAACAGAAATTAATCATACCACACATCATTATTAATTAACAAAAAATATACAACTGACAACAGATAAACATAATACCAAAGAATTAAAAGTAAATTGCTTAAAAGAAAATCGAAGCCACTTCATTTATAGTCCTTGTTTGTATGCGACTGTACGTGCCTGTATGACTGTATCTGTTTATTTCTATCAATAAAAAGTGAGTGGACAATCAGTTCGTATGACATGCATCTAAATAAACATATTTGAAACGTGTGCCAATAAAACTATGAAGCGACCGAGTTGGAGCAATGATCACCTACTGTAGAAAACCTTACAATCACATGCTTTACAGTTTTACGTCAATCCACTGAACAACGATCATTAGACCCTTTCAAAAATCAAAAGAGATTAAGAAGGAAAAAAGGGTTCTATTGGGAAAGGAAAAAAGAAAATCTCTGACTCTAGTCCTCGTCTTGAAAACTCAACCATTGATTAATACTCCCTCTCTTCTGCAAAAGAGTTTCATTTGCCAAAAAAAATCCAAAATAAAAGTCCTACTTCTTTTGTTGATGGTAGTATAAAAATGACTCGATATCCTTTTGTTTATTATCACATTACATTATTATGTCATCATTACTGAACTAAATAAGGAGGGATCAAGTAGCTTCGCCTTGATTACCCTGTCATGGTAATGTTATGTTTATGTTTGTGTACTATTAGTCCTCCGTCCATTCCACAGAAAGAGTCCCAACCGCGAAATTTATAAACTCCAAAGACTCATTTTTGTTACATGTGTACCAAGTTTATAAATTTAATAAAGATAGTATCAAATTACTTATCAAAATAACAAGAAAAAAATGATAAATAAATATGGTATCAACTATCAAAGAAGAGTAAAATAGCAAAAACTTTGCCCCTCTCAATAATAATAATAATAATATGTTCTTGAAAAATTAGTAATAATTATATCATTATACATGATATAATAAAATAAAATTTTAATGTATGTTGAATTGTGTAAATAGTGTGTATGAAGAAGTGTAAAAGTAATAGCTCACAAGCACACACAAAGAAGACACATAAAACACACAAAATTGTTGAATTTTTAGACTACAAAATTCATATTTATGTGTATACGTATGTGTTGAAGAGAGAGATTGCGATGAGAGAATGCAAGCTCATTGGGGAATATTTAGGCGAGAGTCTTACCGGTATAGGAAGAGAACCGGCCGGAAAAAGTTACCATAGATTAGAGATGGGAGATCGGTCGCCGGACCTCCGGCAAGCGAAATCGGGGGATTATTAACTCATATCCGAGCATCAAGCCATCATCTAAAGAAGAAGGAACGCACACGGGACGGGAGAATGAAAGAAAGGGTTTTAAACTTCAAACCGATACTTTTTGAGTATTGTTTATATTTGATACATATTTACACGTGTTATTATTTTTATTTTTAGATAGGTCTGTTTGATAAAATTAAATAAAAAATTTTAAATAATTAAAAAAAATTGAAAGACTGGACAAAAAATTACTGAATGAATTAGGGTGTTTGATAATGAATTTGTCTGAAACATCTGAATAAATTTATTTCTAATTTAAACCCTGTAAATTATTTTAACAATTTTATTTGATGATTATAAATATGTATTATTTTTTAAACACGAGTGAATAAAGTTTTGAACATTTTTTATATATAAAACTAATAGAGTACATTAATTTCAACCAATTGTTATTATATAGACAAGATTTAATTTCATCTCTTTTTACTTTCTCCTTTGTTATTATTATCATTTTATTTCTCCTTCAATTTTATTATCCAACTACAACAATGAGGAGGAAGAACATATTTAATACTATTTCTCTCGTAGCGATTGTATAACTTAAAATATTGATATAAAAGAAATGACATGTGAAAACACAATTCAGTATTTTTCAATGAAGAAATTACATGAACAATGAAGTACCAGTACTATACTACAAATGGGGTACGAAAGGGTATGAAAAGGGTATGAAGGATATTTTCATTGAACTCAACAACACACTATAAATATAAATCAATTGCTCAAAGACATTTTTAGTATTGTAAGGCTACTTCCTTAATCTCCTACTGATTTTTATCAAACCAATTTAACAAGTAATAACTAATATCTAACACTCCATCAAAATCAAGTATTATAGTAAAAAAGAAGGGGGGAAAAAGGCAATTATAGAAAGAAAGAAAAAAACTATAGAAAGAACAAGAAAGAGAGAGAAGACAGCTTGTGGGAAACTTCAATCACTTGGGAAAATTGATCAGAGCTAGAACGAGAAGAATCGGCAACACAGGGAAGAGATTGGAAGAAAGAGGAAATCGTGATATATTTATAATTCCATTTAATATTAGAGGATATTAGAGTCAAAAGCTATTCAGCTTCTGACCGAATAAGCCAGTTATAAGGAGCTTATCGATTCAGCACTTTTTATCTCATTCAGATGGTTATCAAACAATCTGTATATCTGACTGATTCAAATTATAGGCCATTTAGACCTATTCAGCTCTAATCAAACAGCTCCTAAGATGAATTTCATAATTATACGGGAGAAAAATATATAAAAATAATATTCTCTTATTTTTATTACATCAAAATATATTCTCTTTTTGTCTAAATTTAATTATATCTAAATTATTTATTACAAGATCACATATTTGAATGCACTCGTTAGAAATCAGAATTAATCAAGTCACATGTTCAAATAAATTATGCGAAAAGCACTATAGATTGAAAGTAAATTTTTTTCGCTTTTTCTCTAGAGACCCCTTAAACCCCAAGATAAAAAGATGATTAGAATTAAATTGTAATTGAATAGATTCTTTTTTTTTTCTTTCCCCAAAAGAACAATCAAAAAAATTGAAAAATTTATCGATTCAAATCATCTGCTACAAGTAAAGGAATAATACTAAAGTGAACTTCTTCCATCCAAAAAGTGAGCATATAAAAATTCATCGGTTAAACGAGTTTCACTAAATCATGAGCTACTCAATTACCTTTCTTACCAGCATGACCAAAAACAATATCTATAAAAGCACGCAACAATCTTTGACAACATCCTTAATATAAGGAGGTGAGGTCCATGTAGTCTAAAGTCCCTAAACTCTTCTATAGTCTTTCCCATGAAAGCAAAGGACCCCAAACACTTCCTAAGGAGACTTGTGCATCATTGTGAGGCCCAAAGAGGAGCTTCTTTTTTCTTTTCTTTTTTTGAGGAATTACATGTACTCTAAAATTGTAGGCCCAAGTTGCAGACAGATCACACATGCACTCAATACACTCTATGTTTAGTTAGAGCATGTATGCTTTCATAGTTTCTACTTGGCTAAATGAATTATACCTATACCCGGTCAATGGCCTTGCAACAATTATCTTTATTGTTTATATATATTTTTTTCTATATGAATCAACTTCCATAAATTTTTATATCTATAAAATTTAACCCTTGTAAATAATGGTTTTATGTCAACTAGTATTTATGGCCATTAAAAAAAGAATATTTAAATAAGAATTATAAAAAAAATAAAGAATAAAGAATTACAAAAAATAGGAAAAGAATTAGGAATAAAGAGTAAGAGAGATGTGGCATAGAGAAGTGGTTATTTTCTCTAGTCTCCCTCTATAACATAGATAGATAAGCCATTATATAACCAGGACTTGGCTTGGGCTGGGAGGCCCGAATCCAAATCTAGGTCCGTAAAGTTTCAAATTCAAATAATATGAATTGGGCTTTTCTAGTCTCGAGTTGCCCTGCCCAAGTTACAATATTAAGAAGGAAAGTATAATGGTACTACTTCCGCCCCAATGGGTCAATGCAAGTCCAGTTCACTGACTTTCTTTATTTTTCTTACACATTAAAACTGCTTAGTAAACATTTATTTTATATCCTAATAAAAAAAATTTAACAATACTAAAAGTAGAATCATTACAAATACTAACATCTAAGTATGTTTCTAACAAATGTTTATACATCTAAAACTTCAAAAATAAAAGCGTTAAATGCGACTCTCTAGGTCAAACTTGTTTGGAAGCTTTACTTCTTAACCTTAAATTTATTTATAAATAGATGCATATGTTTTATGAAAGGTCAGCTAAGCTAATTATACTTGAATTTTATATACAGATGAAAGGTCAGTTGATTATGCTCTATCATCCAAAAAAGATAGTACAATTTAAAAATATTTAGATAGTTTTTGATGTGTTTTTTATTTTTTTTTGGATATTTTTTTTAATGCGTTTATGCTTCAAATACTATTTTAAGACTCTAAATACTGTGTTTCTAAAGTAAATAAATTGTTGTTAAACAAACAAAACTTTTAAGTACTCTAGTACATTTGGAACTCTCAAATAGGGGTGAAAATGACCCCGAGTCGAATCGAACAATACCTTATTCAGATTTAAATCGAAACTTTTTTAAGGTGCTTGGATTCGTATTCGAATTTGAATACAATTTTGTAATCTTTGCTCAGATTCAAATTCGACTCCTTTAATTGTACTCGAGTTCGACTCGACTCAACTCGACTCATTTTTTAGTCAAACTACTCGCGAGCATTTGAGACATAAAACGAATCAAAACTAGATCATTTATATTATAATAATGTATATAAAATTAACTCAATCAATTATTTGGAATAATTTATATTTGAACTTTTCATACGAGCCTTATAAAAAAATTAATGATATGATATTATTATCACTCTTAAATTAGTTGATGGACATATACGAGAAATATATAAATTCCTTTCACTTCTCGAAATATATACTCCCTCCGTCCATGATAAAAGTCCTTATTACTATTTTAGGTAGTCCCAAGTTAAGTGTCTACTTACCTTAAATAATCTATTTTTTATAATAATTTGTCCATAATACTCTTATGCTACGTTTGGATTGGTGGAATAGGAGGGAGAATGGAATGACTCATTCCTATGGAATGAAAAAAATTGTGTTTGGTTGCGATTGAAATGAAAAAAATTGTATTTAGTTCCTTGAGGGAGGGGGAGCATATGGAATAACTCATTCCAACTAGAATGGAATGAATCATTCCACTCTTTATTCTATTCCTTCAATCCAAACGTAGTATTAATATTAATTGTCATATTTCTATTCCCTATGCATATTTATGGAGCATCATTAGTCATGTGCAAAAAACTATGTAATTAAATGAAAATTTAAATATGGACAATTTTGTCATTTTATCCTCTTTCTTAATATGCGCAAAAAGTCAACGAGAATTTTTATCCTATGATGGAAGGAGTATTAACTAAATCGAGTATCCTCCATATATATATGAGTAATGATTAAAGAATTTGTATAAATACTTTAAATGAACAAATAGTAGACTGCTCATATTCAACTCATATAAATATTTGAATATTAAAATAAATTCAAATTCGAGTATCAAAATAAATTCGAATTCAACTCGTTTAAATATCAAATTTAAGTTTTGCTTAAACTTTTTGAATCAATCCGGAACCGAATTTTGCGCCACTCAATTTCATTTTCAAAACGCACCGAACTCTAAATGCGGGTATATGAACAGCCATTTGCTCCCTTATTAACGTTTGAAAATCAGACATTTTCACTGGCATCTTTTCTTTGTCACGTACTCTATTTTCAAAGAATCTCACGTGAACTTTACGTAAAGCATGAAAATAATACTCCTTCATTTACCTAATTACCCATAATAAAATGGCCTTTCTTTCTCCTTCACCAATGGGACCTGTCCTGTGCTGTATTATGCTTTATCATTAACTATAACAGATGATTCGTCTTTTTCAGTAAGGTAGCTGCCTGCTTAGTTAAACAGTAATCTTCACCAACGACTAAAAGTTACCAAGTCGTCCTCATGAAGCTGTCAATATTTTTCTCTTCTAGATCACCGACAATAAAATATCCCCCTGTGCTAACACTAACAGGGCCATTCTCGTCGTTTCACCCAAAACGGAAAACCTCAACGGCGCACACATTCACAGTCGCCTACGTTTTGTCGGTGCCCCCTTCTCTCCAAAACCCCAACCAAAACACACACTAGAAAGAGAAAACAGAAGAGGGCCAATTATACCCACATTGGCCCCCCTACTAACACTTTGATTATCTCTCAATTTTATCATCCGAATACCAGTTTAATAAGAAAACCCATCATTTTTTTAGAGAAAATTGTAGTACCCATTTTTCTGGCATTGCTTAATTTGAGCTTTTTAGTGGTGTTCTGAGCTTTAAATAAGCTTTATTTGTACTGGGTTTTTGAAATCTTGAAGATTTGAAGAAGGTTTTGAGCATTATTGAGCTTTATTTGTTCTGGGTTTTTGAAATCTTGAAGATCTGAAGAAGTTTTTGAGCATTATTGAGCTGTCAAATCGATGGGGGAGCGCAGAAAATCGAGGGGATTGTTTGGTTGGTTTGTTGTGTTGATAGTTTTGGCTGTTATTGCCTTTGCCATTTGGCTTACTGTTCATAAGAAAAACCAAAATTCTGACTCGGATTCGGCAGCTCCTGTTCCGGGTCCTCCTGGTGCCATTAATAGCAAATATGCTGATGCTCTCAAGGTTGCTATGCAGTTTTTCGATGTACAGAAATGTAATTCCTTTTCTCTCTCTCTCTTGATAGACTAATTATTGGTGTAATTAGCATCATTTGCAAAGTGTTGTAGTTAGATTCTGATGAGATCTGTATTTATTAATGTTGTATCGTGCTTGGAGTTGTTTTGCATTGACTTTATTTGTTTAATATGGCAATCATATGCATTTGTTTATATAGAAAGCAATTTGGTGTCCCGGAAATATTGCAATAGCATTTATTTTCTAAGTTTGGAATTGAGTTCAGTCAGTTATTAGACAATTTTTTTTGGGAGTTATCGTGTATCTATCTAATTACATACATTACAGTATGCCAAGAAAAGGAAAAAACATAAATAAACAATCACATTCAAGTGGGGGGGGGGGGTAATAAACAAACATATTCAAATAACAATATTACACTGAAATTTGTGGTAGAATTAAAGGATGCACGCATAGATTGCATTTTTAAGGGCAACCACACGCCCTATGTATCAGTCATTGAATTAAAGATCTTTGGAAATGACAACTGGTACTTGTATTTTTGTTGTTTCCAACTTTCATGTTTTGTTATTTGTTGTGATTATTCTGCTACCAATGCTACAACTGTAGGCTTGGAGTCCGTGTCAATAAAATATGACAGTTTCTTACTAGATGATATTTGTATAGACAACATTGTGATTGGTTGGATGTCTTTTAGAATTGGTTGCATGTCTTTTAGAAGCTGATTATGGGTGGAAATGTTATGTTGGTTTTGCAGCGGGTAAATTGGTAGATAATAAGATTAAGTGGAGAGGAGATTCAGCTCTTGATGATGGAAAGGAAGCAAAGGTGGATCTTTCAAAAGGAATGTATGATGCCGGGGATCATATGAAGTTTGGATTCCCAATGGCTTTTACTGCCACAGTTCTGTCATGGAGCATCCTTGAGTATGGGGATCAGATGCAAAAGGTGGATCTGTTGGAGTCTGCTCAAGATTCGCTCAAATGGATCACCGACTACCTAATAAATGCTCATGCTTCAGATAATGTGCTCTATGTTCAGGTGACTCTTAATCTTAAACAACTTATGTTTCTTTATTTTCTTACTTCATGTTTTTTCCCCTGTATATGTTGAAGTACATGTCATGTCCTTCTCTTGCAACCACTAGGTCCTGTATTTTTAAATAATCACATTTTTCTTGAATAAATATTCTCATAAACAGATTCTATCTCATGGCGTTTTGCACAAGGTGAAGACCATCAGTTAGCACATTGAACTTGAATATAATACGTAACATACAAGTATGCATATTCTGGTATTATATAGTAGTAGTAACTAAATTTTTTTACCTGTGTTTGTGTATGTATTTCGTATTCATGTCAGGACTTGACATTAGATTTAGTTATTTGACTTCCGTGCTTACTGTAAATTCAAGCCATATGCAGAACTGTAAAAATGATCTATATAGTTTATTATGATCTTTCTTTAACATAATAATACAATGCGAGTATATGGTTTTAAGATACTAGGCTTAGGATATAAATATCCAGATTTCTATGATGGATATCCCACCATTCCCAGCCCATGTGACATATTTTGTACAAGTGTTTATAGGGTAAAAAGTTGATCTAGTTGATAGTATCTTAAAGGCCTCTACAATATGTATTTTTTTTTCTCTTAATTTCTCTCTTTCAAACTTTTGGCAGGTGGGTGATCCGGATGTAGACCATAAATGTTGGAATAGGCCTGAAGACATGAAAGAGAAAAGACCTGTTGCACAGGTGAACATTTCTTCCCCAGGATCGGATGTTGCAGCTGAAACTGCAGCAGCAATGGCGTCTGCATCTCTGGTGTTTAAGTCGAGTGACTCCACATACTCGGGCTCTCTTCTTAAGCATGCTCAACAATTATTCAGTTTTGCAGATAAAAATAGAGGCTTGTATAGCATGAGCATTCCTCAAGTCCAGACGTTCTACAATTCAACAGGTTATGGGGATGAGCTCATATGGGCAGCTGGTTGGCTCTATCATGCAACAGGGGATCAATCATACATGGACTATGTGACTGGTGAAAATGGAAAATCCTTTGCTAGGTGGGGAACTCCAACCTGGTTCAGTTGGGATGACAAACTACCTGGTGCTCATGTATATTTCTGTTCTTATGACTTTGGAGTGCTTCCAATACTTCTGTTTTTTTAGCTATTGACTCAAAATTATGATCTGCCATTTAGCTACTGCTGCTTTCATAAGATAGTGTTATTTGTTTTTCATTATGGCACTACAAACAACTTTTTTCAGTGAGCTACAAATCTCTATTAAACTCTGACAGCTATAGATATTCCTAGGAAAGAGGGAAAGTTCAAAGTTTTTTTATTTAGCAAGACAACTGCACAACGGAGTAAATAACAGATTTCATAAAAAATTGTACCTTTCCTCTTTTTTATTCAGTATGTTGTGTTTCCTCAAATTAAGTAAGAATTTGTTCTGCTTTTCTTTTCTTCAACCAAAGTTGACAAATGTATTTACTCTTCATTGACTATCCTCTCTACATTACTAAATATGTCCATTTGGCTATCTTCATGGTATAAAGACTTGCTTTTTGATTATGAACCCTCGGGTTTCCTTTTATTAGAAAATGTCAAACTATGACCCTACTTATGAAATGGGTGAATAATTTATGATTTTATGCAGGTTTTGTTGTCCAGGGTAAGCTTCTTTGGTTCGAAAGTCGCCTCAAATTCTGTTAACCTCCAGAACTACAGAAAAACTGCTGTGGGTATTATGTGTAACATCCTACCAAAATCTCCAAGAGCTACTTCCAGTAGAACAAATAGTAATACTCGCTCCTGGTCTCAGACATTTTACTTATTATTGTTACTCCTCTGTCCCTCCACTTTCCCAATTTTCCTGGTTAAATATATAACTGAAATTAACTGCTGCTAGCTGCATACTCGTCTCATACTCATATACAGCTTCATGCATAAACACACGCACAGCAAGTGCACATACAATTAATAGAACAATTTAGTTGAAATATTAATTATGTCACACTTATGGCTATCATTATGTAATCCCATTGAAAGTAATGGTTTCATATTCAGCACTGTCATCTATGAGTTAGTAATCATTATGTCATCATTGGAAGTTCTCAAGGAAAATAGGATGTGTCGCATCAGAACCTAGGGATGTTGGATGGTCCAGCCTGTGTCATCTTATACACCCACTCACCCAGTTACATCTTGTTTCATATGAGTGAAAATGCATATAAATGGTAATATGCATAAAAATATTTGTTTTTATGAATAGCAGGAAAATTAAGGGTAGCTCCACCTTGTTCAAAGGGGTTTTGAAGTTCCAAATTTCAGGCAACATTTATGTGAGACAGCAGTAGTGCTTAGATAGTTAGATTATTGAATATGGGCTGACCTTAAGATACAAATCATCTATGCATATCAAACATGCCTATATTTGAATTGTTAACATTTTCCTTTTTATCAAGATAGATATACTTTCATAAACAATATATCCCAGGGTCCTTGCCTATGCTCTGTGATCAATCTCAAATGATATAGAATACATTGTTAGCTTCGTTATTAGTATCTCCATTGCTCAATGCTCATCATATTCTTGTGAACACAGGTGGTCTGTTATGGGTTTCTCAATGGAACTCGTTGCAGCATCCTGTAGCTTCTGCATTTTTAGCTGTCATTTTCAGTGATTACATGCTTTCATCCCGGACTGCAAAAATAACCTGTGATGGAAAGTCCTATTCACCATTAGATATTCGGAAGTTTGCCATGTCACAGGTATGTTTATAAATCACCAACAAATGTAAACAACTTTTGTATACAATTGAATAGATTTTGTTTGCTAAACCCAAAACTAACCCGACATTACTGTTGTTTCTTGTAAGGCTGATTATGTCTTGGGAAATAATCCAATGAAGATGAGCTATCTTGTGGGCTATGGGGATAAGTACCCACAATATGTGCACCATAGAGGCGCCTCAATTCCAAGCGATGAATCGCCAAGCTGCTCTGATGGTTGGAAGTGGCTTGACTCGGAAGAACCGAATCCCAATGTGGCAGTTGGAGCACTTGTAGGAGGACCATTTCTGAATGAAACCTTTGTTGATTCACGGAACAATACAATGCAAGTGGAACCAAGCACATACAACAGTGCAGTGATTGTTGCCCTTTTATCTGGTTTGGTTACCACCTCTTCAGTGGTTCAGTCCTTCATCTAAAGCGGCATCTATACATTTTTTCGTTCCACGTTGTATGTATTGTATGTATCTGTATGCAGCCTACAATGTTTTATTGGTTGAAATAGTTTGCTCTATAAGCATGAATGCTTAACTGTACCTCATTTAATTAGAGGTGTATTTGTTTGAGTAAGCCTTCAAGTGTAATACCTTTCCTAGCAGTAATGTGCCAATGAGCAGCTTATATCTCTTCACTGTCAAGAAATAGAGACATGTTTATATATTAAAGGTGTTTGATGATTGAGCCATTTGGATAGTATGATATTTTGTCCCAATATAAACTCTCATTTTCCAGAGATTCTCCAGAATATATCTAGATGGACTGCAGGCGAGCCTTATGGTTTTCTGAAATAATCTCGGACCTTTATTGAGTTTTGCCTGGCCCAAGAAAATTGAAGGCCCATGGCTACATACTCATATGAACAAGAGCAAAATTGAAAGATGTGAAGATCCGTCCTATATATGTTGAGTCGCCACATAAATGACTAGACTTTATATTTAAAATATATGTGCCTAAGTGACTATATATGCTTTTTCAAATTGAAATGTTACAATACACAAACGGTAACTCTGTATATTTATACAATGATATTAATACAAAGGCCAATTTTGGTTATTGAAATTTCTTCCTAGTAAAAATAGTCTAGTGGTATCAGAACTACACCTTTGCCAAGTGAAGATAGGTCCTCGAGTGGTTAGTTTTAAGAAGCAAAATAATTTCCTTTTTTTTACATTATAATGTGATTAGTCAATAAATGAGTTCCAAAACTAGAATTTATTATCGAAAGTAATCGCTCAATTATTTAAATAGTACTCCTTCTGTCTTAAAAAATAGTCTTATTTATAAAATTAAAAAAATTAGTTCCACAAAAATGTCATCTTTTATTGATTGTAGATAAAATGTCACAATATCGTTAAGTTCGTTATCATAATTTAATTATTATATTATAGTTACTTAATTAAAAATAATAATTTTAAGAATAAACATAAATTAATAATATGTCTTTAATACTTCATATTTATAAATTTATAAATGAGATATTTTTGTGAGATAGAGAGTAATTATGCTCTTTTAGATTCTCGACTGAAATAATATATTTTTATGTACGTTCAAATTCACACTCAAAAACACACTTAAAGATAAGAATAATAATAGAGAGAGGAACGAGAAAGTGTTGTAGAGAGAAAAACGAAAAATATTTTTAGAATAATGTTAGAGACGCAAACTATTTTACAAATATTTTATAAATTGGCTGATGTGGCACTGTTGTATTAGTGGTAGTTAAAAAAAACACCTCCCCACTACAACACTATCACCAATACAACAGTGTCACATCACCAAGTTTGTAAAATATTTATAAAATAGTTTGTGTCTCTAGCATTATTCATATTTTTATTACTATTTAACGTATTTTTAGATCCAGCACCACAGGACACCTGTCCTAAGACCTAGTTTGTTGTGCGTTGAAACGGGTGTCAATGTTTTGTCTCCCACCCAAGATTATGTGAGCTGACTAATGATAAACATGATGAAAACAAGAAGAGAAATAGGGTGGACACTAGACCTACATCTAGTCTAGACTAGGTATGTCCTAAATATGGCAAAAAAAGAACAAAATGGAAACAGGGTCAAACCACACTAACCATTAAGGATAACTAGATGTTTTTTTTATTCCCAATCATTAACTAGTCCATTTACATTATTGCTACCAAAATTGAGTGACCGATATGCGCACCTACGCTGCTATGGCCGCATGCGCACTAACTAGTTCATTGTCTGCACTATTCTATTACTCCCTAACACAAAAATGTCTTATTTACATTTTCAAAAATTCTTTTCTTTTCTTTTTTTTGGCAAACTCTTAGAATAAATTTAAGAAACATTTATTCATTATATGTATGATAAAGTTGAGGAGAAATTTAGTCTATTTAAAAGTTAAATTTAAGTAACAAACTCATTTAATGATATAAGCTAAAAAAAAATATAAATAATACGTAAACAACCGTCGAAAACATGTTACATTACACATACAATTATCATACCTGCAATCGTTCATTTTCATAGATGAAATCAATTCCCTGCAGAGAGAATCCAAACTTTTAATAAGATGTAAAAAAAAAAACTCTTGAAAATTATAATGTAAAGTTAATAATACTCTTTAACATTGATTACGATTATTACAATTGTATTAATTAAAACAATTTGATTTCAATAATAAATTTTATATATCTTAAAATTTTATAAATTGACTTCAAAAAAGGAGAAGAAGAAGAAAAAAAAGCCTTACCTAACCTCCCTCCTCGGCGTCACATTTTAACCACTGAAATTGACAACTTCACGTCTATTCTACTCTAGTTACCATTGGAAGTAAGTTGCTCCAAATTTGTTTGCTGGTTACTTTTTTCCCTTGTCCCACTTGGGTTTTCAACTAAAGGGTTTATTTAAGTGCGATTAGACATCTTACCTTGCTAACTAAAGCTTCAAGTGGGTGTGTGCCCTCTCGGCCCCCGAAATATTAATTAACGCATTGTGTAATTATTCACAAATATGTCAAAAGTCAAGTGAAATTTTATGCTATGTTTGAATAAGAGGAATGAAAGTGAAAATAGAATAACTCATTTTTATGTAATGGAAAAAAATTATGTTTGGTTGTCTTATTAAAATGAAATAAATCATTATCATTCATCCCAAATTTATAAATTTTATTTCTGAGAGGAAGGCATAGAATGATTCATTCCAGACTCTCCATTATATTCCTTCACTCATTCTATTACTTCAATCCAAACGTAGCATTAATATATTTTTTTTAAAAAATTGTTGTGAGGTGAATATTGAGAATAATATGATTGACAAGTTTTTTATATAACGACAAAAATATGTCAGACTATTGTCGTAAATAAACACAATGATAGAATTTATAAATTAATATAAATAATATATCTATTCGTAACAAAAAGTTTATATATTTATCGCAACGTAAATCTCTCCAAAATGATTGACTCGTTAATCCAATTAAAATCGCTAGACATGGTTTATCTTTCGGCCGGTTCCTTCTTTTACCAACAATGCAGATAAAATGGTTGAATTTTGACTGTGTCGATTATCCAACTGTACTGACCCTTTTATTTATTTTTGGGTCACTGGAAAAGGACTAGTGAAAGTGCCATTTTTTTGTGAGCTCAGTCCATCTTTAACTATCTTGCTTAATTATTAACTTGACCACTAAAAGGGTTTGATCGTTGTTGATAGAATAAGCTGAGGCTAGTCAATTCGAATCCCACCTGTCTACAATTGGACCAAATTTTCCAGCTGCTTGAAAACGAATTTATTCATTAACAATGGTTAATCCAATATCACCCGTTCATTCTTGACACACCTTCCACAAATAAGCAGATGCCCTGTTACATCAATTTGTATGGCTTTTTTATTTCATATCCGTGTTAGTATAGGGACCCTCAGGCCCATCTACAAAGCTCAAACGATCGAAGGCCCGAAGGCCCACCTCCATCAAGGGCCCCACTTGGAAATAAATGTTCGGGAGCCGAAGTAAATAACTGGAGGGGGTTATATTAGTCACTCGTGTAAGGTATGAGACAGTACAATTGTCTTGTGATGGGATAATTTTGTACAACCTACGTGAATTAGTTTCAATTGTTTCTTGAGATGATAGGTCCGAAGGGACATACTATAAAACTTACCCACATAAAAAGTATGTCTGAATTCCGTAAAGAAGTTAGACTCATTTTTTACACTTGAAACTTTTAATATTATCTTGCTCCCTATTTACTTACACCCAGTGACAGAACCACAACATGGTCATGGACCTCATGGTCGGGAGTGGCCATGGCCCGGCCAGATTTTTCAACCATTTTCTTTATAATCAATTTTTTTAATGAAATTTCATTTATATAATCCCCTAAAAAAATGTGTATATTTTGTAAAATGTTCCATCCATTCTAAAATATAAGTTTATTTATTTTTTACTTTTTAAAGTTAATATAAAATATTTTTAAACTTAAAATTAATTCATTTCACTTTTAATAACAAATAACCTATATTTTTAAATAGATGGAATATTCAACAATTATATATATATATATATCATTTTTATTAAATATTTTTACTATTTTTCTGCATATCTACAAACACAATTAATTAAATGATTAGTATAATATTTTTCGTAAATATTTTGGCCTCTCTCGACATGAACGGCTGGTTCCGCCCCTGGTACGATGATCCACCACCGTTATATACCGTGAGGATATTTATGCAGATCCGAAAGAGTAGGTGCCCACACTGTAGAGTATCATCAATATGTATTAATTACGTTCTAATATGAAAGTCTCATTTAACTTTTTGAATACATTTTGAAATTTATTTAACTTTTATTTGAGACGGTAATACAAGGAGTTTAACAAGTCATTTGAGACTAAAAATCTCCTTAAATATATATCAAGGGACAAAATAAAAGTGTTACAAGCCAATACAATAAAACCTCCTATCAATCTTATATATAACTTGTGATTTACAATAAACACATCTTTAATAAATTCAAGTGATGAATGGGACCAATAACAAAAGTAAGATAAGTAAATATATAAACAATAATAACCGACACAAAAATCACTGGTCCTGTTTACTGATCTGGTCAGCTTGTAAGGGGACATATTACAAAGAAAAAAGAATAAAGAGGGAAAACATTTAATTCACACGATAATCAATCCACAGTGAGTTTAAAAAACTGTGGTTAGAACTTGGTAGTAGGATCCCTTCGAGTCCCTCCTTTTTTTATTCTTTTTTTTTTTTGAAACAACTTGGAGTCCCTTTCATCTCTATATATATATATATATATATATAAATATATATATATATATATATATATGAAGTTGCCATTGTTATCAAAACTTCGGTGTAAATCAATCTACTGTCATTTAATTCTGCTCTGAAAGTGAGTAGGGAGATGATGATGAGTTAACGGGCAATATCTGGCTTCGTTGTGTAACCCAATTGTTGCTCCATCTCCCAACTTAGCTTTGATGCCACCCCATTGTGCACCGGAACATACTCCTAACAAAAGCAATATACAGATTAGGCAATCTTGACCAAATATTTATCTGTGTATCACATTTATTATTAATATTGTATCGGTTCTGGTAATCGGATACCATTGTCCTGAATTGTGGTATGAGAACTAAATATTTTATAAATAACATTTTTCATACTCAATTTCGTTCCTTATATCCAATTGATCAATGTTTCTGATAACAATAATCTATTTCTCTCGTCACGTAATAAATATATGTATAGATACATCTTTCCATATAATTTAAGGTGTATTAGGTTTATGTTCTTGCATAGTACTTTTAAGAGCATAATGGGAGCAGTATTGTACATCCACCTTATTGTACTCTTGTGCCATGATATTGAATAAATGTTTATATATATATATATATATATAAAGGTTTTAAGCTAGAAATGTAATGAGTTTGAGTTTGGTTTGTACCTCAAGCTTGGACATGAGTTCGAGGGCAGTAGGGGCAGAAACAATAATGTGACGGGCAGTGGGGGTGATGAAACCTTCGTCCACAGCTTTGTCTATGAAACATAATAGTGAGTTGTAATATCCATCCACGTTCAATAGACCTACCTGTATTATGTACTCACCGTAAGTACTTGTTACTAAATTGATCGGAAAATAATGTCAACTTTTTGATTATCAATTACGAGTCGATTTTTTGATTTGTTCATACAAATGATTGATCTGTAAGACGGATAGTAAATCCGAGTAATTTTATTTATTTATTTTTTTTTGGAATGAAAAAAAAGTAAAACTGTTTCATTTTGGACAAAGAGAGTACATAAATAAGAATGAATGACTCGGTAACGGGACCTACCGGTTTATCATGAATTCCCAATTGAGCCCAAGTGATGACTTCCAGGAGCTCCTCCAGTGTTCCGTACCCGCCTGTACATGATCAATTCAATCAAATCTTTTAACTACGATATCTTACGGGCAGTTGATATTGTCAGAGTAAAAATATTAATGTCAAAACCATAACTGTCATTTAAAATATTGGGTGTCGTTAAAAAATTACAAAATTATCACTAATTGGAACATTAAGGAAGGAAAATAAAGATAAAGATCCCCTCCATTACATATATTCTCCAATTTCATATTCAACAGCACAAAATTTGCATAATTTGTCGTAAACAATTATATCACTGAAAGTATAGCTAAATATGTATTAAAAAAATAAGAGAATATATGTAACAATGGAGATCCTAATATGAAAATAAGGTAGTAGAGAAGAGTACCAGGCAAGGCTATGAATGCATCAGCTTGTCGAGCCATTTCAGCTTTCCTTTGGTGCATACCGGCCACGGGTCTTACTTCTCCCACAGTTTCTCCAGTAATCTGAGGTAATTCCATATATAAATACAACAATGACTCAATTATTGACTGTTATAGTACAGTAGAAAAGGTAAATTCACAAAATAAAAGGCTTAAAAATCTTATATATAACGACAAAAATATATCAACTTTTATTGCGAGTAGACACTAATACAACTAAATAAGTAACGAATTAATGTGTCTACTCATAGTACGATTCTGACACGTTTTTGTCGTAACATAATTCTTTTTCAAAAGCTTAGATAGTTTATTAAGGAAAATGATAGTGATGAAAGGACTCATTTTCAAGAAAAACCAGTTTTGAGAACATACCAAGTTCAAGTTCAAGTTCAGGATTAAAAAGTAAAAGTATAAACTACCAAACCATAATTCCCAATATTTTGAAAAATATTCGATTAGTTAAAGGCAAGTGATCATATATTTTTATAACGAAATTACCTCTCTGGGCATGAGGGTTTTGGGAATGACCCTGCAAAACATGAAAAACAGAGGATAAGCAGAGTGACGACAGGTTTGATAAATAAAAGAGGAGAGAGAAAAGTGGGGTACCCCAACACGTGGCGACCCCCATCGTAAACCGCTTGGGATACGAGACCCATCAATCCAATGCTGCCTCCTCCATAAACCAAGTCGATGTTTCTTTCAACCTGCCAATGTTCATTTAAAATATCAAATTAGAAAAAAAAAAATAATCTGTTTATATAATTTGACACGTTATTGGAATAAATTCAGCTACAACATACTCAATTTGACTTTTAATAATCATTCCACGTTATTCAGACTCATCATTAAATAATTGTTGGGATATTTTCAATTATGTCATCTTCTTATTTACACCCATTTACCCAAACCAATTCTTCACCCAAAAAATATTTCTAATTTTAGTAATATATTCTCAATTATGTATGAATCTTTAAATAGCTTAAAAACAAGTTCAAACAACATTTAAATGTGAAAAGCAGAGGACTTTATGAGTTTCTTGGCTTTGATTTATAGAAAAAGAACTCTAATAGTAGTAATTAACATTGAAAAGCTTCAAGTTCTCAGTTGCAAAATAGAAGAAAGGTGTTAATGAACAGAATTATTCATTATAAGCAAAAATTATATAGAAGAAAGAAGAAAGAAAACTAGTATTAGCCTTAACTTAGTACTCTGTTTTTCCTCTGTTTTTCTGTTTGTATGAAAACAAACGATAGGGAGTTAAAAAAGAGTTTATATCTGATTCACTGACAGTACGTACACGAGTCCTACTAAAATCATAACATGTCACTAAAATAAGATTAATTACTTCATTAATGACATGTTATGATCCTAACACCATTCGTGTATATACCGACAGACAGTCTATGAAATTTTAATTCATCGAAAGGAATTCATTAGAGCGTACCAATTGGTTTCCGAGTTGAATGGCGGCGAGTTGGTAGCTGGGATTCTTGCCGGGGCTACTGCCGCAGAAAACACAGATACGCCGGAATCTTGATTTCATGGGAGGATGAGGTTGGTATTGTTTGTTGTTTTCCATTAGAGGTAATTAAGGATTCAACTTTTAAATCTTTTTTTAGCTTTTTAAGGGGTTGTGGGATTGTGTTTGGTTGGGTTATAGTTGTGTGGAAATGAATGGGGATGAAACAGAGGTGTTGTTTTAGAGAGAGAAAGAGGAGTAGGATGGAATGGCAAAAGCAAACGAGAGGGAGTGAAAGGATGGTGTCCTTGGTCCCCTTTTTATAATATCCAGACCCAACCCAAACCAATATTTCTCCCTCTTCCGATCTTTCTTTATTCAACTTTTACTCTCAATATTTAATAAATTGAGAATGAAAGTTGAATTATATTCACGATGTTATTCATTTTCAAGCTTTGGATATGAAATTTGTGAATGTTTTCTTTGATATTTTTCAGTAATTTTAAATCAGCGTAACTATACATATACATATATACATATATGTATCTAACAAAATACAACTGATTTTGAATTTTCCGTTCACTCTAATAAATCATTAGGACCGTCCAAAATTTGAGATAAATCTCACAGTCCATTATATTCTCTTTAACTTCAAAGAAAAAAAAATTGTTCTCTCTCTCACTCTCACTCTTACTCTCACACCCTCCTTCGTTCTTCCTCTTTCCAAGCTCGCCCTCTGTCTCCTCCTCCATTCTCTAGCGTCGACAATCTCTCCTCCCCTTCCCCTTCCGTACGTAGTACCGGAGGCACAAATAGTACGACTAGTATATATATATATATAGTGTTTGCTCATAATATTTAGGTAATTATTTTATTAATTCTTAAATTGTGAAATTTACGAGTGTTGGTATATAAAATGACAAATTTATATTAGCATTAAATAACAACGTATGTGATTATATAGAATAAAAGGGTGTAAAGTAGATCAAATTTGATAAGATGATGGTTAGATAGAGCTTTTACTTGATGTTTTCGGCCATCGAACAAAAATTAAATTATTAGATGTATGGGTTATTAATTTAACCAGTGATTGAACCATTATCAAATCGATGATATCATAAATAAATCAACATATATTATTAATAATTAATAAAAATTTACGACATCTAACTAGTAAATAAACTAAATAGAATGAAATTTTGTATTATAATATTATTAAAAGTGTTTAATCTCAATATAAGAAAAAATAATACCAAAAAATGTTTAAAAAGCAAAAGAAATTGGTTCACTGGGTCAATTTGACTAGTTTTATGTGTTGAATCATTGATTCAACCAGTGACCAACTGGTTCATTCTGATTTTTAATCAAATTGGGTTTAGTTCATTAAAAAAAATATGTACATAAATTATACAATAAAAAAATAAAATAAAATAAAAATAGTGTGAGAGGGTGCTAGTTCATTTCATTGTGTTTACTCGTAATAAAAAAAAATATGTACATAAATTATACATAAAAATTTATTATTAAAAATGTATAAAACATTTATTGATAGGTCCCAATATTTATGAAAATTTTAAAATATTATTTATATATAATTTTTTATATATAATTTATGTTCGTAGTATTAATGTAAAAAAATCGTACGTAATATATAACTCGTATTAAATACATTCTACTACAAGGCTCACGACCCGCAGGCCACGGCCACATGAGGTAATATGGTTCAAAAAAGAGAATCTTGGAGCCTAAAATTGCAGAAAACAAATGAAAAGGAATGGAAGGGATGGGCCAAAGGTTGTGGACCTACCAGAATGATGTTGGTCCAGTGCTGTTATGACGGAACTTTCCACAGGTACACCGTACACGTGCCTACTAGACCTGGGCCCACAAAATGAAACCCCGTAGTACATATCCAAAGAAGCATCAAATTAGCATCAAAATAGATTCCAAAGAGGTGTTACACGCCCAAAACCCACATACAACCTCTGGTTCCCAAAAAATAACTAAAGTAAAAAAAATAAAAAATTATCCGTCAAATATATAGTCAAATACTCCTCATGTCCCAAATTAATTTCTCAGTTTTGACTTTTTAAAATTAAATTGACCATTTTTAAAATTAATCTTTTTACTATTTTTGCTAAAATATAGGTGAAGAGATTATAACCAAAAGAAAGTATATACAATTTATTACTAACCCCAATTTTTATAATTTTAGAAATATATTTATATATGCTTAATTATTAATTCTAAAAATAGTCAATTTGACTTAAAAGAGTCAAAACTGAGCAATTAATTTGGGATGGAGGGAGGATAAAATATCGACTCAGTAGGAGATATCCTCTAAGATAAGATAGTTAAGTTATATACATCAATTTTATAAAATAATTTTGTTTTAATCTTTTTACAAAATCTAACTGTACGAGTAGAAAAATAATTTTAAAATATGAGATAACGTAATTTTTTTATTAGGTTTTGTATCACAAATATTATAATATTATAAAATATGTATATTTTTTGACAATTTAAATTTATTAAACTTTTATTAATTAAAGATATCGGTAGACAACACCAATTCGTATATCTATACAATTGAATTTATCTACAAAATTTTAAAGGATGAACGTATTAAATAGATACCCTCTAGAGTATCTCGCTTTTTCATTATAAAATATGTTATAATAATTAATTTACTCTCAAAAGTGTACAGATCCCTTAATTTTAAAATATATAAAAAAATTAGTATATTTACATGGAGTCTCATTCTTAATAAAAAGTATCCTTATTTTATGTAAAATAATGTACATAAGACATCATTTAGGAGACATTAGTTGTAAATTTACTACCAGATATTGCTCTATTATCTAATTGATCTTTTCTTTTCTAGTTTCATTATTTATTGTTAAGAATATTCGGCTCATATATACTTATTTGAAATTATATATTGAGCCAAAAAATTAACCTATTAGATCTATAGTCCATTAGAGTATATATGTACTCGATATTTCTCCTTATATTTTGATGTACGACTTTACTATCTTGCAGTACATCAACAATCTTTCTAGCATAGTCATCACTTCTTCTAATTGACGAGTCATCCTCTTAAATATCTCTTGTTTAATCCATCAAGAGTTTCTGCTAAACTCATCAAGTCTCTTTTATCTGACGAAATTATCTCTGATCAATATCTCTTGTTTGATACACCAAGGGCCTCTTCGAGAAAAGTTCATCACTTGTTCAAATAGTACATAATTCATTCAGCATCATATAAGACTTTTTCCTTTTCATAATAGCAATATTTGAAAAAAAATAGATTTCGAGGAGTATCCTAACATTTATAAATGTATTATTTTCTTTTTCTACTAAAATAAATTTGAGGAAACCATGATTATAGTGATAAGTTTATATTTGAAGCAAGTATAACTAAATATTACACCCAACCTATGTTTGTTCTAGAATTTATTACTCTCTCAATTTTAAAATTAAAGATACAATTTGACTTTTGAGATCAAACGACGACACATTAAACTTTAAAATTAGTATAATTCATAAAAATTTAGAATAAAATAAATTTTGTGATTAATAATTTTTGTTATATATTATATAATTATATAATTATAATAATTATATCAAGTAAAATTAAATAAATTAACATTAATTAAAATTTAATATATCATCATTTAACTTTAAAAATTAAATCATATATCTACTTTTGAACATGCTCGATAAAGAAAATGAAAGATTAAAAGCTATATAAATGACCACTTATCTTATCTTTGTAAGAAAAAGTATCATGTCATCCTAACCCTATACTTTAACATTTCAACGTGTGAATGCAAAGACCATACAAAAACATACAAAGATATAAATTTTTATATAGATTTGTGTCGTACGTATGTCAATGACTTCAACTGTGACATTTTTATATTTATTTTTGTGGGGAAGAAATATTTGATATATCAAAACATTTTAATTTTTGTCTTACGTTTATGTTGAATATTAAAAAAGATGGAAAAGAAAAAAAGAGGAGGAGAAGAATAAGAAAAGGAAATCACTCCAAATAAACTCAAACTAACAATCTCGGATTTGGCTCTCTCTATTATACCTTCCCTTCAATTTTATTAAATACACTAATTATTTGATTTTAATAATTCTGTTATTAATGATCAAAATATGTTAATAGATACTTAATGATATTAAGATCAAATTTATATAAAAAAAATAGAATTAAAAAATATTTTCATCGTTAAAAGTTTAGAAGAATTTTCGACCACTAAAATTTTGATGAAAGAATGTTCATCAAATGGTGAAAAAGTATCGAATTGCTTTTATTTTAATAAATTAGTTAATCGATGTTAATTTTAATTGTATTATTTATATCACTTAATCATCATTCAACTTCCATTAGGTGAGCTCCTCATGTATTAAATATTTTTGTTAGTTCTTAGAGGCACAATGAAGATCTAAAAGGGGGGTTGAATAGATCTTCAAAACTTTTCTATAATCAAAGATATATTACCAAGTAATCAGTTAATTAGTATTGATTATGCACAACATAATATTGATTTGAAAACTCCCCTTAAAGATTTATTAAGATCTCAGTTCTGAATTTAGTTCATGTGAAAGTTTGCCATTCATCAGATATAACAATCATAGCAGATATATATATATATATATATATATATAACATAATGTAAATGACTGAAAGTAAATGACACGAGAGATTTTAAAGTGATTCGAAATTTAAATAACTCCTACTCCACTGAATAGGAAATCCACTAAGGATGGGTCACTAAGACCACTTACAACTGAATCACTAAGGTTTCTTCAAGCCACTCAGTCTCAGTAGTTCAGTTACTAAGACTAGGACACTCAGTCCCCTAAACCACTAAGGTTCCTTTGAGCCACTCAGTCTCAAAATATTCGGTCACTCAGACCAGGTCACTTAGACTTCCACAAGTCACTTAGACTTGGACAAAAGTCACTAAGACAATCGATTTCAAGGCTTGATTGATAGTGGTTGGATGTGCTGCTAAGCTGACGTTTAGACTCCTTCATCTTCAGTACTTAGCAGCTTGAATATGATCATCCTTGAGATGTTGTTAAGCGTTACAATGAGGCTTGACTTCTTTTGGTACTCAACATCTTTTCATGTTCATTTGTTGTGCTGCTAAGATAGCAGTTTAGCTCCTTCTTCTTGGTACTTGGCAGCTACTCATGAAGGGCTACGAAGATGACATTTAAGCACCTTCCTCTTGGTACTTAGCAATTTCTCATGATTGATGCCAAGATGGCAATTTAGCTCCTTCTTCTTGGTACTTAGCAGCTTCTCATAATGTACTACTAAGATGACATTTAAGCTTCTCCGTTTTAGTACTTAGTAGCTTCTCATGACATACTGCTAAGATGGTGTTGATGCTCTTCTTCCTCTTGTACTTAGAAGCTCAGAACACATCTCCTATTGTAGAGTTAATTTGCTCTACTTCTTCAATAGTTCAACTCTTTGTGTTCTTGGTGGTTCGCAGAGTGTGGTCTTACATTTTTTTTGATCTTACACTATGTTTTTCAATGTTCATCCACCACATCTCTTCACTTTTTGAATTTGAATCTTGATGCTCTTTATATTCCTTCATAGATTTTTCCGTTGCAAAGTTTTCGTTGGAACATTTAATGCACAGATATTTGAATATCCTTGATGTTGACCTTTTGAAACTGTTGTGTTAGCGTACTTTTTTGGCTTTGGACTTGTCACATCAAACTGCAGCTTTACCTACTTCCTTGACAGGCCGCCTTCGGTAAACTAGCCAATGGACACATTTTTGATGTCTACCAAGGATATATTATTTGATGCCTCGGGACCTTCAACTTGAAATGCTCCATTTGTCAGTCTCCTTGTCAGACTTGACTTTGCTCTACGATTTGTTGTCTTAGTAGAGTAATGAGAATCGTAAAGTTGAGCTCTACATTCTGCTCAACCATCTGTTTTACTGTTTTCTCTACGAATGTGTACATTATGATGCTTGGGCAGACTTAGTGGACTTCTTTGCGCTCTTTGAATCCTTCAGCAGCTTTACAATACAGAAGATAGCTTTACGATCTTGTTGTCTCTTTGTAGCTTTACAATATCAGCTGCTACTTTACGATCTCTAGGTTACCTGCGAACTTTATGTTTAGCTCTGCGATCAACTTTACGACTTCACAACCTCTTCTTTATTCTGATAGCTTTTCAATAGCTCTATGATTCTGATGTTAATTTAACAACCTTGTCTTTTCTGAACGATCCTTGAGTTACTTCAGCAATTGTTTGAACTACTTTACGTTCAGTCTTTACTCACCGATCTTTGATTGTCGTTGCGATTCTTTGTTTTACTTTATAAGGCGAACTTTGTATTTGGATAAAGGTTTTGTGATCTCAGTTTTCACTTTACAATTCTGAGGACAATTTAACGATCTTTGTTGCGATTGCTCCTTTAGCTCTGAAATCTCCTTATAGCTTTGTTTTCTTTATATCTTGGACTTTTTTTTCTGGACAGAGTGAGCTTTACAATTCTTTGTCCACTTTACGGAATGATCTTTACTATAAAGTGAACTCTACAACTTGTGCAACTGCTCTACGATCCATCTGATGTGCTACGAACATGAGCTAATTGTGTGATCTATCATGACCTTACGATCTGGCAAAGTAACTTTATGATCAAGGAATTCCTATTAACTATACATCAGATTTGTCTAGTAAGATCAACCTAACATTTTTGATCTTTCTAATCTAAGTGCTTGTACATACATTTCATTGAAAGACTTTACAAAACTTATTTATACAAATATACATTGATTATTTTGTTTCCTGAATACTTAGTTTACTCTGCTTATAATATTTACATTATGAACGTGCAAAGTAACTTTACGATAAGATCAACCTAACAACCTTTATCTTTTTATTATAAGTCGTTGTACATGTATTTCTTTTTATAAGGACTTTACAAAGCTTAGAAATAAATATATTTTAATATTTTATTAATCATTACATCAAACAGTTATCATCAAACTACATTAATCAATTATACGTATACAATCTCTCAATATTTAGCATCTGGTTACATAACCAAATCTTACAAGCAGATCACATACATTTTTCAACAAGTCACATTTATCATCACATAATCACATAATCATACAAACACGTAATTATAATCACATATCATATAAACCCTTAAATATAATCACATTCATATAATCACATAAACACATTCATATAATCACATAAATACATGAGCACATAGATATAATCACATCACTTATCATCATCAAATCAATCAAATAGATTCTAACAATTTTTATTTTTATATTTTTTTTATGATATGATATGCCTAACCTCAAGGATTGTGACTAGACAATAAATGGACTTATTGTGTATAAATGTTATATACTTGTATAGATGCATACTTTGATTTGTTTTATACTAAACTTTATTTGGGTTTTCCCTAGAAGAGTACAAATTATGCCGTGTTGGACTTGCATTCCCTCCTCCACCTAGAACTTAGCCAAATATGGATATATATTTTAGTGTCGTTTATTACTTCAACCACCTTAATGATCATGTAAATGGTTCATGGCCCACAATTATTATGCCAAATTATATATGGTTAGTTTTTGATGTACCTTTTCTAATTTCTTGAATTGTCACTTAAAATGGAACATAGAGGATACGTAATATCTTTTTGGTTCCTAAATTAGATATATAATTTAATTTTTTAAAATTAATTTACAAAATTTTAAAATTGATACAATTTGATTTGATTTTAGTATAAATAATTATAACTATTATAAATTAATTAAAAAAGTTCTACTGATTATCATATTTGTTTTTTTTTAAATTTAAATAAATTTATTATTAATTTTGAGTTTTAGAAATAACATAAAGTGTCTGAAAAATTAAAATATAGTTTTAATTTTAGGATAACATATATACATACATGTGATATGAAGCATAATTTAATTATATAAAGCATGTTCGGTGAGTATAATTTACTTATATAAAGCATTGAACAAGGATCAATGTTTTCTCACGACAAGTAATTAAAGCTCATATTCTTTTAAGCATATTATTATTATAATTATTATACATAAAAAATAAAATTGTGTTCATATTCATGTGATGATGTGATTAATTACGTATACTTATGACTAATTCATTACTCTATTCACTTAATTAGTTGGTGTTAAAGTTGATTAAGACTCCATGAAGTTGATAAAAAAGATAGGTACCGACTAATTAAGACCGAAAAAATCTCTTCCTTTTAGCAATGTGAAAAATTCAAGACAATGTAACGTGAGCCTTTGATTATGTCTTCCTGCCGCCACAAACCTACAAATTTACTTTCAAGACTAAGACAATATTAATGGTACTTTTTCTTAGGATATTGATATTGATATTGTTAAACTAAACATGATTGACATTTTTGTAATTATTTTAGTAATACTTGATATTTTAAACAATAGTTATTTGTTTTAATAATATTATTTAATAAAATGATACTCTTTGTATGAGTATGGATGCGGGTATTTGTAATTGAACATTTTACGACTAAAAATTAAACTCCATTTGAGAAATTTAATTGATTTGTTGAACATTCGGAATTTGGGATCTACAAAACTTGTAGGAAATTAGGTACTTCCTTACACGACAATGTGCATATTTGTTTACCCAATGTTTAGAATATTTAATGCGTTTGGAACATTTGAAAGTTTAAATATATTTAAAATTTTAGTTTATTTTAAATACATCTTATTTAAGTATTCATAAGAATATAATTAGAGTTTAAATACAATACACTAAAAATGATACGGTGTATTAAAATATTTAGACGCACCAAATATTATATCACAAATATTAAAATATTAGTAATGGAATAAACCCACTTATGGAGTTGGGATTGAGTAACAGATATTATGATAAGATATTTTATTACTTGAGTAGTTTCAGATGAATTATTTTTCGAATTTTATAAACTGATTATCAATTTTGAGTGCAATTTGTACATGGATTTCAATTATATTTAAAATTACTTCCATTTTTTCTCTTTTTAAAAATAAAAAAATAAGTAAAAGATAAACGTGGTAAGAACATTGAAAATTTTTGTAAAAGGATGAGATATATGATTGCATGGCTAATCATTTATGTACTCCCTTCATTCCTTCTCATTTGTCTTTTAAGAGAGTGATATTTTTTTTTGATTTGTCATTTTGTAAATTTCAAGAAAGTATTAATGACTTAATTTCTCGCATTATCTCTATATTAAATATTAACTTATTTCTCTTTTATCTTTTTCAATAAATTTTAGAAAGAAAATATTAATATTTTATAATCATTTTGGTCAATCAAATAGAGCATTAATTTTATTTATTAATATTTGTGTTTTATCCTAAAACGCCAATTAAAAAAAATGAAATGAATACATAAATGAATTTTGTTACACCAAGATATAGGGCTGATTAACATTGTGTTAGTCAGGGGCAGATCTAAGTAAAGGGTGGGAGGCAATTGACCCCACTGATTTTTCAGGGGTAACAAAGAAAGAGAGTAAAATTTTAGGGTGTTTAATAAAATTTTTAAAGTTTAGATTGAAAAATACTATCTCCGTTCTAAAATTAAAGATAAACTTTGACCTTTTAAAGTCAATTCGCAAAATCCTAAAATTCAAAATTGATATGAAGTTATTTAGTTTTAATGTGAAGCCCCGAAAATCCACCTGCTAGCTTCTTTTAGCCAAGTCAGATTTCGTGCTCACGTGTACAACCTTTATATACTACTATAGAAATTTTAACATCTAATAATTAGAGTAAAAGGCGGAAAAGTAATAATATTATAATATCATTCTTTCGTGTTACATCAGTCCCAGGTTATTTGTTTTTCTTACAAATAAGTCCTAAAAGACTTAAAAATAAATCTCCATTTCTCTATCCGAGACTTGCAGTATTAGCAACCAGACAGTTCTCAGGAAAGAGAGGGCTTTCCGTTAAAACGGTGCGCAATTAAATGATCTAACCCCTTTCCTCGTCAGAACTTTCTAGACATTGTCAATAATGTTAATCTAGCATAGTTTAAATCTTCTACATCTTCAACTTTCTTTGTACCACCAGAATCGTCTGGTAATTCTTCCTTAGCTGTAATTGGTTTTAAGATAATTGCAAGAATGAGCATAAAAATGCCCAACAAGTCTAACAGATATATATATGAGAAGAGAATCACCTTTTCAAGATATATATACACAATAAGCTGATACAAGATTTCAACGATTATCAATATAGTGAACTGAGTGGTTCCCCACCCACGAACTAATGAATTAGTTCCCCGTCTCATCAACACTGCTACAATTGTATCAACAGTGTATATCGCTTCTACGATACCTCTACACTGCGACAAATGTTACCTCAGTGAGTTAGATCGGTTTCCTAACACATCTTAAGCTCATGCTCATACAAGAGAGTTGTTCAGCTCAGATACTAACATGGTTTTCAATTGAAATTCAACAATCACTATCACGTTGCACATAAAAGATAACAAGCATGTTAATGCACGAGGTGCAAAAGAAACAATATTTGCATAACAATAAACCTCATAAATAAGACACGTTATTGCACGGAGTGCATTTCAACAATTAAGTAGACTTGCCTGAATATGGATAATATGTTAACGCTAATTTTTCATTCCCCGCTCAATCTTCTGAAGTGTAAGCTCTAGAACTTTTATCCTCTAAGCTTTTCCTTTCCTTGGATTATGCTAGGCTAATTAAGCATTTTAACGATTAAATCTTTTAAGTTTTATTCTGGGTATTATAACCGTTTATAAATAAGACTCCTTCTAATATACATGAAATAATTTCAGCATTATAACTGCATATAAAATGAATATTCATCAACTATATTTAAAATAAATTGAGCATTATAACTGCTTATAAAATAAATATTCGGCTATTATATTTGAAATAATTTCAGCATTATAATTGCTTATAAAATGAATATTCTTACTAAATACTTGAAGAAAATCGGATATAGTAACTGCTTATAAAATTATATTTTCTAATATATAAGAGAAATAAATCGGACATTATAGCTACTTGTAAATAGGACTTTTGTACTATATACTTAAAATAATTTGGGCATTATAACTGCTTATAAAAGTATATTTTTACTAAATATATAAAGAAGAATGGAAATAATAACCAGTAGAGTAATACCTCTTGTAATTGCTAGCTTTACTTCCAATCGCGCAACGCTTCGATGCTTAGAAAGTAATTTTTATCTCACAATATCTCTCAGAATATAAATATAGAGTGTTTTTGGTCTTGAACTGCTCTTGAAAAATAGTAAGGAATGAATGAACTGACCTTTCTATTTATAGAGAAACCAAGTTTCGCTAATTGCACGTTAGGGGCTCGGCTTATTACACTTTGGTACCTAGGTTAATTACACTTTAGTACCTAGCAAATTCTTAGAATATTCTTCTAAGCTCCTCAATGAAAATATCTTCCAAGCTCGACAATGCAGCTTGCAATTGAACCTATCTTCTAAGCTCCTCAATAAAAATATCTTCCAAGCTCGACAATGCAGCTTGCAATCTAAGCTCCTCAATAAAAATATCTTCTAAGCTCGACAATGCAGCTTGCAATTGAACCTATCTTCTAAGCTCCTCAATGAAAATATCTTTCAAGCTCGACAATGCAGCTTGCAATTGAACCTATCTTCTAAGCTCTTCAATGAAAATATCTTACAAGCTCGACAATGCAGCTTGTTACCGTAAGCACGACAAATCACTTTGTCATTCTCAAGCATGACAGAACAATTTGTCAAAAATAATTTGTCAGGATGCTTCTTAGTGAAATCGTGGAAAGCACGACAAATCATTTTGTCAATGTAAGCACGACTAAGCAGCTTGACCAAAAAAATTTATTTGACCTAATTCATCGTTTACACTATATAATCACAAAACACCTGCTTCGAAATATCATTTCGATCTTTATTAAGCACATATGTTACAAAATTCGAATCTCATTAGGGCTTAAGGTTTTAAACTTCTCGATACCTAGTTTTAGTTTATACGTTCTAATTCTAACGTATACGATCACATTAATAAGTCTCATAAATATCCGGGGTATTACATTTAATACAACAAATATAACAATTGTAAACTAACTATAAAGCACTACTAATTATTATCTTTGTTATTTTCAAAACTTGAACGAATTTATATCAATTTGAGTTTTAGGATTTCGCGAATTGACTTTAAAAAGTCAAAATGTATATCTAATTTTGGAATGGAGGTAATATTAAATTCTTCAAAATTCATATCCTATACTACCTTTGTCACTACAATACTATTTGTCTTTTCGTTTCTTGTCTAGCGGCTTGGCCTAATTCTTCCTACCAGTTCGACTTTAGAGAAAATTTGATATTTTTTATTTATAATTTCACAAATTTAGCAATTGTTTTGAGATTTTTTGTAATTTCTTGTGATTTTTTTTAATTGCTTGTGGATTTTTGTAACTAATAAAAATGAGACTATCATACAACAATTTTAAGTAATGAAGTCTCAAAAAATGTTATTATAAATAATACTCCCTCTGTCCCAAGATAAAAGTCCCCCATTGACTTTTATGGCCAAATTGATCATTTTTAAAATTAACAATTATACATATATATTTAGATTTTCAAAAAAGCAAACATTGAGATTAGTACTAAATTGTATGTAGTTTATAATGTTTATAGGCTTTTTACATATATATAAAATAATAATAAGATATATTGATTAGAAAAATGGTCAATTAGACCATAAAAGTCAATGGAGGACTTTTATCCTACGACGGAGGGAGTATTTGGATATTATTTAGTATTGTAATTTATTTTACTATATTTTTTTTGTGAGAATTTATTTATTTCAAATTTAATCTCACCGACTTAAGAGGTTGAATCCGCCATTTGGTTTCCGTTTAAAGACTTTATGTGGCAAAAGGTATTTAATTACCTATATGCATTAAAAGCTTCCTTTACTTAATCGAGTCACATATATTACACATATTCATACTTAAAAATTATTCATTAAGTGTGAATTTAGACAAACACCTTAAAGATTGTCTTTATATAATTTTGGAAAAGACGAGTGGTATAGTAATTAACAAAAATATAATAATGTCAAAAAACAAACTTAGCACTTGTTTGATTTCAATTTATTCTTCTTAATTTTAGTATATTATATCCTTATAGTTTAACAATGTAATATAAACTTTAAAGAATTCTATGTAAATTATTCTCAAAATTTCTAGGGAGCTCGGGAGTTGGGGACCGGTTTGGTGCCCGGTCCAAATTTTTTTTTTTTTTTTGCTTTTTCACTGCCAAATAATTTATATGATTTATTGGAACTGAAATTTTAAAAAAAAACAGTGATTTAGGTGTGATTTGGATACATATCAAAAACAGGGTTACACACACACACACACACCTAAATCACTGTTTTTTTTTAAATTTCAGTTTCAATAAATCATATAAATTATTTGGGAGTGAAAAAGCAAAAAAAAAAAAAAAAAGGACCGGGCACCAAACCGGTCCCCAACTCTGAGGCTCCCTAGAAGGACTCAATTATTCTTGGGGGAGGAAGAGTGGCTTTCAAAACCCTATGTATATATATGTACAGTAATTTGTATTCCTAAAGACATATTGATTGTAGGTTTTTTCGATTATATATATATATATATAGAGAGAGAGAGAGCTTTTCTCTTATAAGGACTCAAAATAAGGACTCAAAGTAAGGACTAATTTTATTTTATTTTTTGCTTTTTTTTAGAACAACTAAAAATAAATAAATAAATAATTATGGAACTGAAATTTTTACATAATACAGTGTTTTGGGCGTGATTTGGATACATATAACAAAACATGTATGCACAGACTGTACATACATGTTTTGTTATATGTATCCAAATATATGAGATTGATTCATAGGCAACGTTAAAAGGATAACCGTTCATCCGTCCATCGAACAGTAAAATTGATCTCCCATCCGCAGTTTAATATAAGGGATACTGCAGTTTAATTCTGCGAATGATAAAATTATCCAAAATACCCCTCTATATTCAATTTTTTTAAAAAAAATCCCGGCTTCGCAGTATTAAACTGCGGATATCAAATTCAATTTTTTTTAAAGTTTTTTGGGCTCTGTAGTATTAAATTGCAGATATCAAATTCAATTTTTTTTTAAAAAAAATCAGGCTCTACAATATTAAACTGCAGATGCCACATTCAATATTTTGAGCTCCGCAGTATTAAACTATGGATACATATTAAATTGGGTTCCTTAAAGTTTGAGACTTGAGTCTAGTTTTGATATCATCATCCTTGATGCAATCTAAATTGATCTTTTTCATTCTTATGCAGGTTTTGAGCCGCTTATCAATTTGCACTTGTAAATCCCCAGTTACTTCATACTCATACTGGGTTTACTTATGCAAACCCAAAATCAAAGTCAGACCTTGATCACCAACACCATTAACTCACCTCATCTTCAATCATTACCCATCTAATCTCTATCCCCTCTTCGATCAAATCCTAACTCCGCACACCAACCACCATCGAAAACAAACCACATATCCCAATTAAAGATGCACCAAACATATCACAAAAGAAAAAAAATGAATAGAAAAAGAGGTGAGATTGCTACGGCAATGGAAGTGCCGGGAAATAGCCGCAATAAAGTGATGCGACACAATTGCGGTGCAAGTGTTGCGACAACAATTTTGGGTGCCAGATTTCTTCTCCTTTTCCCCTTCTTTTCCTCCCTTTTCTATTCATTTAGTTTGCTGCAAGGTTGATGGCAACTGGATGTTGGGATTTCGTTCTTTCTAGCGAGCTTGATGGTGGACGACGACTAAGGTTTTCAATGGTGGTTGGTGGATGTAGTTAGAAATGAAACTTGGTTACAACGGTTACCCATGATCATTGTGTTTACAAACAACATAATCTCTCTCTTACTTTACCGTCCGCACAATTAAATTAAAGTGTAGATGAGAATATTACAAAAATGTTACTAATTATAATATTATGATAATATACTGAATATTTTGAAACTTACCGTCCGCACTATTAAAGTGCGGATCTTGAAGGGCGTTTTGATAATTTTTAAATCTGCACTTTAGTTGTGCGGACTTTATAATATTAAACTGGGGACGAGGTGTAATTTTTACCATTAGATCTGCGATTGGACGGTTATGATTTGTTGTAAGGATAAACTTAAATTTATAACGTTGATTATGGATCGATTCCCATATATATATATATATATATATATATATATAAAGTCAAGAAAATGATGATGAAAATTAGCTAATTAATAAAGTTAATGATTACCCACCCATCCACATAAGTAGGCAATTAACGAACTACCAAATCACGGATGCACTATTGAGTATGATGACAAGAATAATTCCTGTGGCCCATTACAGAACAATTAGTGAAATTAAAGTTGTGGGGTTGAATTAAAAAGGTACACGTCGCATGCAATTTCTATCCAAAATTAAGCCTTGCTTCCTGCACTCCAACCCCAAGACAAAATTCAAAACAAATCTTTATGTTATACTACTCCCATTTGTCCTGATAAACTTGAACTAATAATAGTCCAAATCATCATCTTTTATTTTTTATTTTTTTATTTGGTGCAATTCAAATCATCAAGTCACTCTATCAGTCTATCCAATCAAAAGCTCTTTATAGTAAAGTAATAATATAAATGGTTGGTCGCTGCCTCATTTTTCGTTGCAGGTCTTACTTAAGAGTTTTTTTTTTATAAAATTCCAACAGGAATCGTGTGTTAAAGAGAGAACCACATCGATCTTTGTCGACATATATAAATTGACTATAATATATATGTAATTTTTTTTTACCCATATGTATGAATGACTGACTGAATGAGCTGGTAAGATGTTTGATTAATTTAATCATTCTCCAGAAAAGTGGGTTCTGAATCTTTTGACTAATGATATGTTTATTCCAAGTTAATCTTATTAAATAAATTAATGATTAAGAAATTTAAGATATATGTTACTACTTGTTTTTTTTCCTTTAAAAAAGAAGAAGAAAGAAACATGTTGACGAACAAGCTGGTTAGGACTTGCAACGTTCATACGTGCAGTTAGTAATTTCAAAGCAATAATTATATTGATAGAATAATGTGTATAATTAAAATTTTGAAATATAACTTAAAATAATGTGAAAATATTATTAATATATTTATTTTAATAACATAAATATTACTAATTTAACATTATCAACCGTCTTACTTTATCATTGATAACGTGGTTAAGAAAGTAATAAATATCCAAAATAGTTTCAAATATTTGGAAGGTAGAAGAAGTAAAGACCTGCCACTTTGATAAACTAATTAATAAAAAATATATACTCTTACTTGAGAAGAAATAAAGTAGAACTATATATATATATATATATATATATATATATATTGTGTTGAGTGAGACTCAAGGGTACGGTGGTGTTTGTAAAGTAAAGGGAGGGGAGCCAAATGACAAATTCTGTTTTGGCATTTGTATGACCTTTTTAGCTTATAGACTAGAGACTCTTATTTCTGATGCATGCATGAATCTTCCTTTTGGTTTCTTGGTCTGATTTTTTCTGAAAAGGTTAAAAAAAAGAAATATAAGAGCCGAATTATACGACTGGCCGGAGAATTAAAGTTCTCACCCACATGCCACTGCTTTATGAATATGATTTGTTATGTGAAAAAAGGTCTCATTTTTCTAATAAACTACAAGGATATGGATATATTTAATTTATTGTAAATATATTCCTCCCACCCAATTAGACAAGCATATATGCCAAAACACAAAAATTCTTTCGAAACTAGTTTAACTACAACCAAGCGGCAGCAAGTTAAAAAAAGTATACTACGAGCTAGCTTACAAATTAAAGAATGATTGTACGTAAACGGATAATATCTTTAAGTCGGTATATATATTATATAAATTTATATTTAAAGGCTGGAGCGCAAGACAAATATTTCAAACTTCTTTTACAGCTTATAGTAAAAATTAACTATTGTGAATTATCAATGATCATACATTAAAGCTTCTATTCAAACAGTGAAAAAAAAAACTTGAAATTTTTTTATTTTCACCGTATTCGAAAATATGATCGAAGTTGTGTTGCCATTAGACACGGGCCGACAATACATTTTGAAACCAAGTTTTAATCCCTGAAATCAAGTTAAATATTTTAGATGTTATGAATAATCTATATTTCGTTAACGATGCTGACCTGATTTCTAAATTCATGTTTTCTTTTAAAATAAAAAATTCCTATCTGTACATTCATTTGAAATCCCCCCCCCCCCCCCCCTCCAAAAAAAAAATGTGTATTGTATTGAACATCCATCTAAATTCTTACGTATGAACTGGAGATTATTGCTAGTTTAATTACATAATCTTTAATTTTCTTATTCTCCCATTATGTCACTATTTTAATGGCTTCTGGAAGAATAAAAGCACTTATTTATTGAGAAAGATTAATGAGAAGGAAACAAGTGCAGAAAGAAGTATAAACTTGGTTTCTTTAAAGCTGACATGAAACATGCTTCCATGCCTTGAATTAACACATCATACTTAATTTACTATTAATATATGATTAAAGATTTATTATTAATTAATTAATTATAAATATTCAACACTTGCTGCTTATAGGCTTATTATAGCTGTAGCATGTGTGTGGTACGTGTTGCCGTAGTGTCACTGTTACTTAATTAGTTATTAGATGAATTAATAATTAAAGATGCGTCACCAGTGACTTCATTTAATTAATTTGTGGGATTTGTTTGAAAATCCAGGCATTGCTTGTAATTCTTTTTGGTTAGTGTTTAATTAAGTCCTTTTGTCCCAAATCCCAGTCTCATTACTTTAAGTGCCCTTGTGAATATTCTGAATGTTTGTAGACCGGTGTTCAAACTTTTCTCTCTCCGAATATTAGTCTCTTTATTTTAAGTGACTTGTATTGCATTGCGATAAATTTATGTTAAATTATAATTGTAAAATTTATTAATATATGAGATTGATTGAAATTATAGAAAGATCCTACTTATTACACATCTTTCTAAAAAAATTATCACTAATAATTATTCTGACAATTAAAAAATTAACATAAACTTTCGTAATATATATCATTTTCCCCCCAAAAATATATACGGCATCTGTTTCAAAATGAGTGATACATTTTTTATTCATTTCAAATTAATGTATATTTTTATTTTAGAATTATAAAATGCGATAAAATATTTGAACATCTCCTTGGAAATATGATAGTGTGATTTAAGTCACATTAATTGTAAAATGTAGTAAAAATGATGGACAACAATCTAGAGTTTTACAATTTTCTTTAATACAAAATTGATATTTTCCTATAAATATCCAATATTTTCACAAAATTCAAATGAAAAATACCTTGTGAAAATATTAAAATTATTATATAAAAATACCAATTTTCTTTTCTTTGCTAGGTGACCCCGTAACATCAATAGAATTAATTTCTGGTTAACATATATGCATGGCTACTAAAGATTTATATCCACAAAATTAAAAAACTCCCCCTCCGTCCAGACCAGAGCTAGCTGTTGGAATGCTGACTGCCTACCTAATAATCCACACGTGTGTGTACCTAACCTAACTAACCACCTTTCCCTAAGAAAGTCATGTGAACATCTATACATCTATACATACATATATATATATATATATATTGACTAATTAATTGGACCACCCACAACCTTGGAATAGTATCAGGCTCAGCCACATTTACCAATCTTAATTTGATTTCAATGGGCTTTAAATTTCATTTTCTAGTACAGCAATCTGAAAATAAATCTACTCATAGGGAGATTCCCTAGTATCCATCGACATATATAAAAAGGCCTCATTTTTTTTTCTTTCTTTGAAAGTAATCGCAAAAGACTGAAATATTTAAACTTAAGAGAAAAATATTAGAAGGAATATCCTTCATAAAGTAGGAATAATAATTTCAGAAGAAAGAGCTGATCTAACATCGCAATTAACTTGCGACAAATAAGTTTGTATACCAATGAAATTTAGAATAATAAATATAAAGGGAGTAGTGGTATGTGGACATGTATAAATCCCCACCATCCGACCAACACAACCTGTGACTGTATTAATGCACATCATCTTTTGGTCGATTGTTACATGTTCAAAAAGTAGTTAACTCTTACCTTTGACCATCCACATGTAGAGCAAATTAAGCCTTCTTTAATTACATAAATCTCTCACGGCTGGGTCAATATGATTTTTCTTAATCAGAGATATTTTGCACCTTTTATTTCAGATAATTATGAAAAAAAGAAAAAGAAACGGAGGCTTTTCATACGGAGCTATGTATAACCCTTATTGACTTTCTTCGGTTACTAATATTTGTAGCGGTAGTATTTGATAGTTTCGACCTTAAAACGCACGGCCTATTTTTGGTACGTTACGTTTTTTATTGTGTTTATGAATTAAATAAATTACATTTAAAATAAATTAATTTTAGACGAACAAGATTTGTAAGTGCATTTATTTAGTGACCGTGAGAAGACTGACCATCCCGGGTCACTCCAATCAGAAGGAAGAGCTAAGAACCACTGTCTAGACTGCATTTTGGAAGTTTGAACACCGCATCCAAAAATACAACCTTGTGTAACACACATTACATAACTTTAATCTCATTTTTGAGGAGTCTATAGTCTGGACTCTGGACTAGTTTGCCAAGTATACAGTAAACCCCTTTAGTGGGAGTTCCTTTCTTATTTCCCTTTCACCAAAAACTTACAACAAGTGCACCGAAATCATAATTTACGTGTGGAAAAAAGAAAAACACCGAAATCTTTAAACATTACTTGGTCGCCATAAAGCTAGGAAGGAAAGAGATGGATGAAATGAAATTCAAACGAAGGCTACTCCTTTCTATCTTTTAAAAAATATATTTTGGGTCGTGTCTAATTTTATTTTATTTTTAGCTTTTCAAACTTGGTTAATTCCATCATAGAACTTCAAAGAAAAGGACTTGAACAGGTAAATAAACAACCTAACATAACCACTTGAATAGAAAAGAAAAAGGTTACTTATTTAAGACTTCCAAGAACTTTAATTTATCTGTAAAGGGGGTTCATTTTACCCAAATAACAAACCATATAATCCATTTTACCCAAATTAAATATCACAAAAACTTTAAATCCAATGGTTTAAGGGGATTCTTAATTTGGTATATTGAATATTGTTGGAACCGAGTTTGCAAAACTTTGCTGCTGTGACTAGTAACACAAGATTTCTTCAATTTGCCACAATAAAATTCTCAGCATAATTTTCCTTCTCCTAGTCATAATCTCGGAACCTGAACAGCACCATTCTCGGATCTGGTACAAGTATGGCCTACCATAAGCAAATGAGTTCCAACAAATGACGGAAGATTTAAACAATGGAAATAGCACCTGGCCTCTAAAAGTAAATTACATATTATGATTTACACTGTTTATTATCCAATGTTTGGCCTTTGCCACAGTAATGAGGTAAATGAGTCGAGAATACAATATAACCAACAAAAAGGGAAATGAATCAAACCAAGTTCAAAGAGCAAAATAAATAAAGATGGGAGAACATTAAAAGTTAAATAGAAAGATCACAAACTACCAGACTATGAAAATTGACTATTGAACAACATTTCCATTATCCTACAGGTTATTGCTGCCCGGGAAGAAGTGTAGGTAAAATACATCTACCGGCGATAACCAGGCGGCGGTGGCGGCCTTCTACTCGTTCCCCTATCTAGTGCCGAGAATGTGTTCCCAAACTGTTGAGGACGACCATAGCCTCTGCTTTGGTTTGGATTTGCCGGGGGTGCCCGGCCACCACCACCACTCTGGTGATGATAGTTGGTAGCACCATATGATTGAAAGCTTCCACGGTTATTGTATCCACCCTGCTGATAAAATTGAGCACCAGCTGGGATCGGGGGTGTTTGGGCCACATGATGAGGACCGCGTGGTTGATATACATATCCATTTTGATGCAATCTTGGCGCGTAGTGTCCATGAGTAGGATAGTCCCTACTCTGATCAACGGGAAGCTCGCTCCTTTCCAATGGTGGGCGATTCCTACTCTGAGGATTACGTGTGGCTGATGGAGCATATGGTTGCCCATAACTATGGTCAAACTGATTCTGTACAGGAACAGAATTGGGTAGGTTGTGATGACCTTCAGAGCTATGAGCAAGATGAGCTGCGTTAGGAGGTGCCATTCTGTACTGTTCCCGACCCTGGTGTCTATTATTCTGGTAGGAATGATATGGAGGGCCACGTGAAGGAGCATATGATGGAGGTTGGGCATATTGATCTCCATAACCATTCCTTTCTGTCTTTGCCTGTAAACTATTAGCTACAAGTCGATGTGCAGCATCACCAAGATGCGGGCCAGAAATGCTTCCTTGGGAGTTGTGTCTGAAAGGAGGACCATATACCGCAACAATCACTTAGGAGACTAGAAAACATGACCCAGTAAACTGACCAGTAGATATTACCAAAAGTTTTGAGTATACCTTCTATTTTCCCAGGGCTTCCTCCCAGAATCTTCGTGCCATAAAACAGGCTCTGGTGTTAGATCCCCGACCGTGACAGTCTGTAAGAAGATAAGCATATATTATTGGTGAGGAACAGCCAGACACCAAATTTACATTCCAAATAAAAACAAGCATGCCTCAATCGCCAGATTCAACTCATTTAAGAAAAGCAAAAAAATAAAAATAAACAGGCAACAATTTACGGTCAAAGGAGAAAGATGATTTATTGATTTTAAAAAACAATTATGTGCCTGCAGCTTATCCTGGATATTCTGGTGAAATAACACAAATTTACCTACATAAATGGCAAAGCTCTAATGTAAGCATATGTACTCGAAATATAGGTATACTGGGAAAGCATATGTTTATATATATGCTTTATGTATTTGGCAAGGAAGTAAAAAAATTCAGTGTCTACAAGGCAAACTTCACACTACAAGAATCTATATGATGGTAAGCTCTAAATGTAAGCATGTGTATCAAAATAGGTACAGGTACCTGTTTAGGAAAGCATGCGGTTTATGTAGGCTATGTATCTGCCAGGCATGGGCGGATGCACACTAGGGCAGGGGGGACAAGTTCCCACTCTTAATTTTTGATTTTTTTTTGTTAGTATAGGGGGTATTTAAGTAAAGTGATCTCTCTTTTAAATAAAATAATTAGTGACTTCAAAAAAATAAAACTTTAAAGAAAGATTTTATAGTGATTTTTATGTACTCCGTCGGTTCTAAAATATAAGATCATTTGACTCTTTGAAGTCAATATGACATATTTTATACTAAAAATTGACCTAGATACATTAAATTTTCATCAATACAATAATAAATATTATAAACTACTAAAAAAAATACACTAATTGTAAGATTTATTGTTTTGTAACTTTTAATAAATTTCATCCATTTAAAGTGTGAATATGTCTAAAATTGACTTTCAAAAGTAAAAAAATGATCTTATAAATTGGAATAGAGGAGGTATTTTTTTTCTTTGAAATCTATATTTGGTGAATTTTATTATTCACTTTGTTTCACAATAACAAAGAGTCTCATTTGTCAATATTTTTGTTCCACGAAAAGATTCTTTTTACTGATAGTCATATAAATGACATAACATTCTCAAATTTGTCATCATAATTTCACTACATGTCACCACTATCAAACTAAGAACTCTTTATATTTAATTAGGAAAAAATACGCCATTAGCATTTGCATGTATTACACATGAGACTTTTTTTGTGTAATGGAGAGAATAGTTTTGTTATTTTTATTCAGTTATTAGGGTGCCCCCTCTTGATAAAATTTCTGCGTCCACCCGTGTGAACAATTCAGTGCCTCTAAGGCAACTAACTTCACACTACAAAGATCTAATTCTTATTGATGTTACCTACATTAACTTGCTGATTGATTCTATTGTTTAGTAATATCAATGCCCATAAAGAAAGCATAAATAGCATAGAAAATAAATTAAATAGAGAAACACAACCGCAAGTTAATGTATAAGTATAAATGCTAAGAAAGAATTGCATTTGTAAACTGAGAAATTCATAGTCAATGTTTAAAATACCTTTTTGGGGGGTTTAACTCCTGGAGGTGGTTGTGTGATATGTTTATGAGCATCTGGAAGTCTGTAAATAGCACAACTGAATGCAAAACAGTACAAGTGTGTTAAAAAGAATATATAAGGTCCTAACTCGAATGATTCAGCAGAACGTTTTCTTTACTTACATCACTTGATTGTCCATAATATCCTCCATCCCCTCAACTGGTGATCTGAAAATTGGAGGGCACGGATCTCCACCACAAAGAGATATATAACCATTCATCCCGCCACTGCATGTAGCCCTAAATAAAATCAGAAGAGTCCAAATAGATCTTAAAAGTTTATTATCAGCAAAAATATTCCATGTCAAGAATAAGTTGCTGATAAAACAAGGAATAACTATAGTTTGAAATTAAATGTTCCAGTTGTAGAGTAAATCGTAGAGGATCCAATCCCTTTTACTGCTTAAAAATTCAAACAGAAGTTCACAAGCTTAGTTTCTGGTTAAATGGGACAGCAGAGTAGGGTTTGTAATATTTACTACTAAGACGATCATATTTCAGCAAATATTTGAGGGATTTCCATTTTAATAAAAAGAAACAAACATGACTATCAACTTTCTTGCATAAACCTCTGCTATATACATGGGATGCATGGAGTAAGGAGAATCATGCGCATATAACACTTTCCCGCAGGAATAAGAATTCAATACTAAAATATCAAAAGGCTTTAGAAATTATAGTCACTCAAACTGACTTCAGTCTCTGATTTTGAACAATTTTTCCTATAAATAAGAAGTGGAGGGCTCATTATGAGAACAATAATGAGATAATAACATCTAATTTCAAATTTCATTTTCAAAATTATTGACATTTACAGCTATGTATGGCAAAATATTCATGCTAGCCTAAACAAATTCATAAAGTAATGATTTAACTAAAGCTTATGTTTGTAAGTGGCATGACACTTGTGATAGAGATTACACCCTCAATCGGCTTAAGCAATCTCCTCTAGCAAGTGCACATAATAGAACAGAAATCAAACAAGTGAACAATGATGCATACCTAGCCCTCGGATCAAGTTGCTCCTTGACTTGAGTTCGTTCTTCGTCTGTCAACTGCTTACAACGATCATTAAGAGAAAATATGTACGGAGATAAAGGGTGGGATAATGCGACAAAAAACATGTCGCACATTGTGCTGTTTCTTCGCACTTCTTCATCCTGCAAAGAGATATGTTATTTACAAAATTACCTTTGCACAACACCTGGTAGCTGAGTAAGTTTTAGATGCATCATTCATCATACCGTTAAAGTATGCTCAACTTTTTCAACCTCTGCTAGAAGACGGGCTTCATCAATGAAAGGCAGCTTGGCAATACCCTACAGACATTGAACATTCAGAAAAAAAAATGTCAAAAAAACATTCTATTCTACATATGTAGAGCAGCAATTCCCCATTAATCATGTCCATGAGGCAAACCTAAGATGTGACATGAATGAAAACGTACCTGCCAAGCAAATCTCTTGCCGTTCATGTCCACTTCGAAATCTGATAAATAGACCAAAAGTAAATTCAATAAAGAGAAAACTTTGAAAGCGCTTTGTCATTTGGCCAAACAGTAACCTACCAGTTGGATAAAAATCAATTATAGGCGAGTTTGGATCTGTCATCAATTTCCTATATTGCTGAGGAAGTGCATGTGAGCTGCAAAGTGAACCCCGTTAGAACCTTACAAGATAATAAAAAATCTGAACAAAAAAGAGAAGAAGCCAAGTACAACCTGGCAGCAGGAAAAACCCCCAACAACTGATTAAATGGTTTGAATGGAGAGCCTAGTTCAAAGTTTATATTCAACTGCCCAAGATCCTTAAGATCAGAAGCAAATGGTGCATAATGGTAAGGATAAAACCTGCAAGAAAGAACTTGTATTGAAAATCTAGACATGCTTAAGAAACAATGCAACATGTTCTGGTGCGCTCTTCAGTAACATTCATAATAAGTATATGTTGAGCTACAAAGTCCCACATTGGGTACTCTAAGTCTAGAAACTAACTATATAATCATGAGTCTACTCTACTCATTACTAGTTGGATGCTTCAACATGGTATAAGAATAGATAATTTCATTCGTTTACAAGCCCCAACGAACACGTGCTAGTGTCACCGGATAAATTGTTCACGTGTTTGACTCAAAATTATGCCAAACCTTGGAGAGAGTGTTGAGAAACAAAGCCCCACATCGAGCAAATATAAGCCATGAGACTCACTATATGATCTAGGGAGGCTATTCCACTCATTACTAGTTGGTTAATTATATGCTTCAATGCCTCATGTGGAGTAAGAGAACATAATCTAGAACTGGATGCTGCAATAAACCTTGATAAAATCCACTCTTTCAAAAAGGTATGCAAGTGTCTTAATGAAATATTGAACGTAATTGTATATTTGAGTTGCATATAAACTGTAGAAAAAATAGCTGATGTAATACCATTGCCAGGAACAAACCCCTTCGTAGTAATAATGCATAACCCAGCATAGGCCTTCTGTGTAACTCATTACCTACCAAGAAAGAAGATCAAAATCCTTGTCAACCCGTACTGATATAAAAATGCACTTGGAACAACTTCAGATAAATGACCTAAAACAAAATCATGCAAAATGTTGGCCACAAAGAGAGGCATTATCAGATGTCAAACCACCTAAAATTCAAGAGGTGGTCATCATTAGCCTCCACCTTCATAGTTGATTGCTTTACTTACTTGAACATAATTTATGTACTTTATTCAAGGAAAGCTTTAACATAAAGTCCAGAGGTGTTTATTACTTCAAGAGAGGTGTTCATTTCATACTTCAATCAACATACATTTTTGGGGAGAAGGGAATATATGTGTGTGTGTGTGTGTATTATATAAGAAAAAGCATTGTTGTGGTTGTCACAACTAGTTGGTTTGGCTACCAAATGATATAGTTTTGATTAATAAAATGGTGAAATGACGACAATGCCATTAATGAAATTGATTAAATAACACAACTCCATGTTATTACTCAAACGATTAGAATATCCTTTTTTTTTAAATTACCAAATTAAAAGTTGTAAATTAAAAAAAAAAAACAAACAAACTCCTCACAAGAACAGTTAAATTAGTTCAGCAGGGTTTAAGTCACTACTGGTCATAATTCAGCCGATGCAAGTCAAAGGACTATAGATCAACCTGATAGTAAACATACTGGCTAATATTTCTTACTAGTTGTGTACCCGTGCCTCCGGCACTATTTAGACGGTGAGATTTATCCCAAAATTTGGACAGTCCTGATAATTTATTAAGATGAACGGGAAATTCAAAATAATTTGTGTTTTGTTATATAGATTTAGAATTCACATAAAGTATTTAAAATTTTGAAATAATATTTCTCATTGAGTATTTAAAATTTAAAACATATGTATAAGGTAGTTTTTACTTCTACTAATGGCTCTCCCTGTGGAAAAAAGGGGGGAGCAGCTATAGTGCTATATACAGATGGGGTCAACAGTATAAGTCAACCAAAATCTTTATAAATCTATTAGAAATCAAGGGAAATGCATATTAAATAACTTACAACATCTTTTCGAATCGCATCAAGTTCCTCAGGAGTTTTTACAGAAAACTTTTCTTCATAATACCTCTCTTTCCAACCTGGCACTCCCAGTTTCACCTGAAGAGAGCAAACTAAAAAATTAAATTCCCCTGCCGAATCACTAATAGTGGCAAGGATCTGATAAAACATCCTACGAAACAGATAATCCAAATTGGATTTATAGATGAAAAGTTACGGCTTACAGCTAAATTATTTAAACCCTGTTAAAAATTACTTGCAGTTGTTAATAATGTCTTCTGAAATCACATCGTTGCATCTTACAGGTATCAAGTTAACCAACTTCCTGTCTAAGTTTACATGAGACCTACTTGATTTAAGACAGTCTTTATTATGCCTTTTTTTAGTTAATGCAAGTCTTCTGTGGATGTATGCGGTAAATGTTAGTATAAAATCACAACTATATAATAAAGGTTAAACTGTTGCATTAAATGTCTAATAGACTGTACAACAACAAAAATAAGACACGGTTGCATTACATTCAGCTTGCTTATGATCTTATAACTGATTCCTAATACCATGATGCTTCAAAATGTTTTACCAAACATATAAACAGATAATGTGAACACATTCTTTTTAGAGCTAATGTTGATCCCAAGAATAGGGATTCGAACCAGCGAGCGTGAGATTATTTATTTATCTCTCAACGTCTCTGCCATTTCTTCCACCACTTGGGGTTAGCAGATGTAATATGAATGCTTAATGCCATATCAGGCACAGGAAAACATACATGGTATTAAACCATTTAACATGCATCTGGCTTATACCTTGTCTTCCTCGGGATTCTCAGAGTTGAAAGCGTCAGATTTTTCACGAAGTATCCCCTTTAACTTTGTCTTCAATTCTTCTTTATTTTCACATGCCTGAAGAGTAGAAGACAACTAATTGAGGCAGTAACATTTTAACAAGTAATCTAGTAGAATATGATAATTAAAGATTATGATGTTATGTTACAAAAATTAAAGAGGCAACTATACATGCACTGTTTGAACTCTACTAGCAAAAGCAGACCAAATAAAAGGTCAGTCATTGAAATCATCTAGAGAACGGCTGATGGAGTCAGAATTGTACTAAAGTTCCTCTATCGAAGAAAGAAAACATACTTCTCTTTCAAGATTATTCTCTGCTTCAACAATAGCAGCACCAATAGTGGCCCCAGATGATAAACACGCAACTTTTGAGGGCCGTTTATGGGCTGGCTTATCAACATCAGATGTCCCAGAATGCTTGTTCTGAATGTCGAGTTCTGATAGACCATTAGCAGTTTGCCCAAGTTGGTTGCCATTTCTAACAGTTGCTGAGTTTGTGGAACGGTTATTGGATCCTGATTGCTGATATGGTGAAGGTAAATGACCTGAGGCAAGACGAGAACCATGAAACCTAGCAACTGGCACCATATCAGGTTTGAATTGTGGTTCAGCATCATCTCCTCTTTTCACTTGAGCTTTATCACGCTTGATTCTTTCAGCTTGTCTCTGAACAAGAGAGCCAACATAATCTTTATATCAATTAAAAATATTCTCATAATCAACAAGCAGAATAACATCCAAGGTTTGATTTATTACTTCCAATTTTAATTTAAACCCAGACAACTAGTCAAGACATGACAGATTGGTCAAATCCTCCTCACCTTATTTGTCTTTCAGAGTGATATAATTGACATGATTCAGTAAACATAAAAAAGAACCATCTCCCTTCCCCCCATCCCCCAAACAAACGAAAAGAACTACCAGATATAATGATAATGCCAGTACTTTTATTGTTAAATACAGGAATCCCTAAATTTCTTTTTCCATTCATTTGAAGTAATATAATTTAGAAATGAGGAAGATAATTGTATCAAACCTGATGCAACCGAGCTCTTTTAAGAAAAATTTTGTCTTCATACGATCCCACAGCTTGAATGAAATGCTCCACCCTGCTCAGGTCCGGCTAAAATAGAAATCAATGCATAAATAAGAAAAATACTGGAAAATTAATTAAGGATATAATCCTTCAAGAATACCTGAGAGGAATGGCTTGCTTATATATATATAAGGAAACTTGACCAAAAGATCACTAATTTGCATACCTTGCTTCCATCAGTCAAATAACCACCTAAAGCCTTGAATTCCTTCTTGTACACAGCCAAAAGCAAATTAATTGCACCCTAGATAGCAAGCGTTGAAGAAATTGAGAAAAAAGAAGAGGATAGTTAATATTCTTGAGATTCTTCAAAGAAAGCAAGGAAACCAGTAGCCTAAAAGATAGCCACTTCACAACATAATGCAAACTTAGCAGAATGTGTAAGAATAACAAATCTATGAATTAAGATGCTGAACTGCATGCCTCCATCTCGGTCCGAAATCCAGTTATAAACATCAGCGACAGAAATTGATTTCAATTAAAGTTTCAAAATCTCGAATTGTCCATTATCCTATCAACTACTACAGAAAATGTGGCCATCTCAAACAGTATTAATCAGTCTCATCAACTACAAGTTTCCTAATGCTGCGACTCCAATGGCTCGCAAGCCAAAATTAATCCCTCAATTTATTATGTGTCCTCTAATCAAATTTGACTATTAATATATCTTGTGGTTCCCAAACCTGTATCACTTGCTATCTCCATCAATTTTGGCAGCAACTTATAACAAATTTCTTAATTTTGAGTTTCATAGTTCTGTATTCTTTTTGGTGCACTACTATTAATTTCAGCACTGATTAATTGTTTCAAAGTCTTTCTTCCTAGCTTGCTCCATCATGCCAGATCTTTTTCTCTGGCAACTTAATCTACATTAGCCATCAACTACCCCATCCATAAATTAATTGAAATTCGCAGGATATTATATGTTTACCGTTTAGAAAAGGCAAAAGGTTATTAAGGTCAACTTCCCAAAGACCATTGAACTTCTCTAACTACGCCTGTTGTGTCTGTATACGGATTAGGTGTACACATATCACAAGTTTCAGCCAAATTTAACATTTCCATGGATACTCAATTGAAAAAGAAAATATTTAACCAACCTCACGAATCTCCAGTGTAGGCATATGTGGTAGAAAATCATTGCCGACAAAGAAACACATGAAGATGAAATCATCGACGATGCGCTCAAAATCAATCTTGAAAGAAATGTTTGGAATCCTCATCTCATATTCCAAATACTCCCTAAGAGTCCAAATGTTGAGAAACTGCAAGATGTACACATCTTAGGAAGCATGATAAAAAGGATTAATATAACTAGTATTGACAGAGTATCATTTTTGTTATTCTCAATATAGGGGCCAAAACTAACCTGGTAAGGCTTTTTAGGCACAACATCACCTTTCTCATCAAACTCCCCTGCCTTCCTTTTTGCCTTTCCTTCACATTCTGCTGCCATGTGGCCTATTTGACCACAAAGGAAACATTTGTCTTGCTGTCCCGGAGTGAATACAACCTGGCAAGTAAATTTTGGGTTAAAGACGTTGATTATTTGTGGCCTTGAAGAGAAAACAAAGAGTCAAAGACTACACTGCATATTGCAGATAAACCCAAAAATAACCATTTGCTCTTATTAACAGAAACTCTTAAACTAACTGTCAAAAATTGAAAGCTTATTTCTTCTTCTCTTTTTTTAGATAAGTTGCAAAATTTAAAAGATAAAAGATACTTTCTTATATAAAAGAAAGATAAAGATAGTTGAGGAAGAAGTTCTAGGAAACTCGGGAAAGCAATTATTTTAACTTATTCTTATTCTTCTTAGAATGAGAATTCAAGTTCAAAATAACATGCATCATGCATGGAAGCCTGAATTAAGCTTGCTATTCTTAAGAGACGGAAAGATTCCGAGAGAAAGTAGCATACTAACCTCCCTAAGAATTGAAAAATGAACTTCATGGGTAGCCAAAGCCAACATGATGAGATCAGCATCCTGTTATTCAGCATCAGTTAAAGATCCAGTAACAAAAGTCAATAGTGCAGCAAAAAAGGAAGAACTACTGAGTTTACAGAAATACACAGTAAGCTGAATCAGAAGACATACCAAACCATACAGGCAGTGGCGTGTATTTGGATCAAATCCAGGAAGATTTCTTTGAAGACGAATATAAGACATAATTTTGTGCTCCCCTTCACCAGGAACATTTGCATCAGAAAGTATAACCTTCAAAAGGATAGAATGATAAGCAACACATAGAATGTTATTCCTTAACCAATTCACACACCCATGGCCAAGTCCACAATTAGAGGTTTACATAAGCTAGGATATAATAAAAACTTGAGCACTTAATGGAAATCAAATGTGTAGTTGACATCAATAATACCTTCACAGATTTCCATCCAGGGTCATTGTTCAGTCTAAGATGGACATAGTACTGCAGAGCAATTGACAAAACAGCCATAAACTCGGTCCCGGGAGTGATAACATTAGAATCACATACTTGTGATTCCTGTTTCGGAGGAAGCTTTCTGCCTTCTTTCTCAAACTCCTCCCTCAACCTTTCCTCTTCGGCTGCCTAGAAAAAAGGAGTCACAAACTGTATCTAGAAGGTAGTAAGTTGCACAAGATACATGTATACAAGAGGTACTCACTGCATCTGCTGCATCTTTGGCTGCTCTGAAACGCCTAGATCGCTGCTGATTCATTTTAGCCCTTGGGGCAACACCATCTACAACAGGATCCAGGTAATTACAATCAAAAACACAAAAGGAATTTCATCAACTTTCATTAAATACAAAGATATTTTAACCTTTCACCCACCAATAGCCATGTATAGCAGCTTTCGAGGTCGCACCATCACGAAAAGTCTGTCAATGTAGTCAAACATGCACTGGAACACCTCATTGAAAGATGTTGGAGAAGGCTGCAATGTAAAACAAGGTATTGGTGTCCACAAATAACGGTTCAATAACAAAGGGCGATCCAAAAGGTTGTATACATAACATAGACAATGAAAGAAATGAGTACAAAAAATTAAATAAGAAACTGAAGAGTACGTATAAAATTATTGAAAAAAACAAAATAATTGGACCATTAAAACATTGTTTATAAAGCCACAAAACCACATAGAACTACCCTAAGAAGTAAGGATACGGTTCGAGGATTCCGGTTCACCATGCGTGGATTTGACAATTCGGCAGACACTTAAATATTAAACAAATTACAAATATACAGGTAAATATCTATAAATATACACACAGAGACATTAAAATTTCAATACCAATAAATAATAACTAGTATTCCAGGCACACATATATGTCAAAGTGAAAAAAAATGTGCACACAATTAGATTAGGTAATAAGTATGCCGAAAGTTATTCTTCAGCTCTATATCTTATCTTTCACACTACAAAACCAGTAATTATAAATCCTACACTCTACATATCAAAAAACTATATCTTCTGAACTCATCATAATTTATAATTCCTGAGAACACGGAACCAGACCCTTATTCCAAGTAGCTCACACGGTTCAAGAAAGGCAAACATCCACCATAATTCATCAATTTTTTAACCAAAAGTCTTGCCTCTGTCACCCTGTAGCTTTCCATTTTTGCCTCCTTTTTTACAACCACAAAACAGCTATGATTTGGAGGATACAACTCTACTATACTCCAGCCATGTGCCGACATGTGTCAACAAGAGACTTGTACAGTTGTACTGTATGGAAATAACAAAGTGATAGAGAACCACCAACGGAAGGAGGATGAATATAAGATGAAGAAGAAATAATGATAAGGAAATGCACGTCCCCTAACTTCATCCTCCCTATACTCTAAAACTCATTCAATCAAACAAATCCATAGCCAGCAACAAATGAAGAAGATGAACATATCTAAAAACTAGATAATGCATCTCCCTCTCTTCAGATATACTTGTTGCTTGGTACTATTCTAAAGCATCGAGTCTTAAATATTTTCAAAACAGGCTGTTCTTTACATTTCATACACTTCACCTGTGTTACAATTTGCAAAATATTCTACAGTTTCCTTTAACCAGCTATATATTTAATTAAGAACCTAATCAGATCCCTCAACCGAATAGAGAGACTGTACAAGTCTTGACATCAACATTAACTAAGAAACACATCTCAATTATTTAACTTCACGTTCCCATAAAAACCCCTAGTAGGCACTCATATCTGTCTTCCAAATTACAGACTCCATCTTTCCCAAAAGGAGAGTTCGTCTCATAGGCATTAAGGTTTGGCAATGACACTGGCAGTTTTGTTCTTTCTTACGCGTTTCCTCAAAGAATGTTAGTCTTATTGGAGGCTCAATCCATCAAACCATAAAATAAGCAAACCTTAGTGTCATTCGAATGTGGATAAACAGAACCATAGCAATACTCAAAACCAACATTTTCCGATTCCAATATACTCTCAGAGTACTTTAACACATCATAACATATGAAACAGCTATATGGCAGTACAAATTTAAGAAATAAACAAACCATTGCAACAATTTACAGCATTACAATCACCAACTAATCAACTATATGTTTTTTCAGACATCAAAACCAATGCACCACCATAAATTTCACAGTTTCAGAGCAACACAGAATGAGAAAAATTAACCATAAAAATGATAATGACCACATAATCAAAATCATATACAAATAATCAAAATCATGTATTCCCTCCGTCCCACAACAAAATCCCATTTGCAATTTTTTATGTTCCACAAAAAGGTCCCATCTTTGTTGATGTTAGTATAAAATGAGACCACTTTCTCAGGTTTAACATAACAAATTTCATTATCATGCCATCAAAACTAAACAATCATTATATTTAGGGTTCACATGGAACAAAAACATAACTTTTTGCAAATTTTGCAAATGGGACTCCAAAGCAAAATTAAGTAATCCTTACCCGGTCTTCGGGGTGAAAACAGGGATGAATAATCCCATTCATGTCGAGATAGAGATTATCGTATTCAATATTATTGGGATTAGGTTTACTAGTATCCACCGGAATCTTAACTCCCTCGATTTCAACGGCTTCTTCTTCAATCACATCCACCACAACCATCGGATACTTCTCAGCTAACCACCGGTAAAATGCCGGAACTCCCATCGTGAATCACTAAACTCCTCTAGCTCCAGTAAAATCTAATCTCGAAATTTCAGCAAACAATTGATTGATACAGAAAGATATACATACATGTAGATATATGTATATAGATACTAAACAAAAACCAATATAGATAAGTTCCAATTCGTATAGGGAGGGAGATGGAATATGCGAATAAGAAATCAGCGTTCGAAGCGTACTAGTTAGAAAAGGAAGAAGTTTTGAGAGGAGGGTCAAGTTAGGGGCTTAGGGCACGATACTAAATTGTGGGACAGGTATGCCCCTGGGTGGTTGGACGAGATAGATGGTTATAGATAAGGGATTTTCGGGTGGTAAGGAGGGTGATTATGTCTTTATGCAAGATGGAAGCGTTATTGGTTACTATGTGAGGTACTACTAAAAAAACGATAGAACAATCACACATGGAGATCAAATGTTCAATTCTTATTACAATATTTATGAGAGGACAGATTCAAAAGACAACAGTATACATGATGAGCTTCAGAAGATAGCAGATTGAAACATGTCATCGAATTTAGGGTTTGTTCGTTTGGTGATAACTGATCATGACTGTTTAGTGTATTTAGAAATATAAACGTCTTACGTTATTATTAATATATTGTATTTAAATTTCAAACGACGTATTTATAAATTAAATAAATTTTGTTTAAAATAAATTATTGTTTGACGAACGAGATTCTTAAATACATTTTATGAGTTTAGATTTTAGAACTCTCAAAACAGTAGACGTACAAGTAATTATAAAATTGGTGACACTTAAGTATATATTCGATTAATTATAATTAGTACGTTTGAAACTTTAAATGCATAGTATTAATTTTGGTTTATAATCGATATAAATATGTAAAAGCATGAAGAGCTATTTTTCGTCCTATTCCACTTGATGATTTTTGGTTTCTCCAATCGAGTTTGGTCCGTCACTCGGTGAGTCATCTAAGTTACATATAAATAATAAATATATTAATGATAAGTATTAAAAAAATTGTCGTTAAATATAGTGACTTATCATTTATGAGTATTTCATTTATTTGAGTAGGTTAAAAGCCTTATATTTGATCCAAAAATCTTTAAGCTACTTTTAGATCAATCATAAGTTATCTACCACTACCAGTTTTAACCTAACCCTCATAAAATAAGAGTGAGAAAATATATATCTAACATAAATAATAAATCATTCTAATATAAAAATACTATAGTTTAAAATTTGACTACAAAAAAATCCAACTTAAAAACACATACAAAAAGTTCTTATCAAATACAATTAGATGAAATTGAATTTATGACATGAATAAATTAAATTTACAAATCCTAAAAATTAACTAAAACACAATAAATTAAAAAAAAATAAAAAAATTCTTTTCAAATACGATAATTAGATTCTTTTCTTATCGTCTTTTTAGCTACATATCAAATATAATTAGATTTCATGCAGTCTTTTGCCTTAAATAAAATAATATAAATAATATATATTATCTTAGTTATAAGACATATTAAAGTAATTTTTTATTAATGGAGTTAATATACAATGAACAAATTTGACTATACTCAATAAAAATATTCATAATAAATTATGTATGCAAATTTTATAAATAGCACTTCTAATAAGTGAAATAGTTTAATCTCTTATTATTTACTAATCATAAAATTGAACTTTTACTAATAGTAATTTAAATTTTAAAAAATGACCTGTGTTTGCACGAGATATTAAGCTAGTTGTAAGTTAAATATATTATACTTGAAATGAATTATATATAGACGAACAACACTCTCAAGTGCATTTGAAGGTCAAAACGCTCAACGAACAAGCACTAAACATGTCAAGTGATTCTAATATACTATTAAACACTTATTTTCTGTGGAACTTTCCTTTGAAAAGCTTCTGTAAAAATAATTTAATTTGAAAAATAAAATAATAAAAATGTTGGTATTCTTAGAAATAGTTTATCACTATTTTCTAAATTTCTTTGCCAAAATGATCAAAATAGTGAATAAATGAAATAGCTTTTGCACTATATCCAAAAAGTGTTTAAATGAGTCCTTAAAGTAGAGGATGATTTCTTTCAAGGATTTATTTATAATCTATATTTATACTTTGGTAAGATGTTTATAGTTGCTTTTGTTGGCCCAATTTATGACTAACAAAGAGGGGGTGAATTGATAATTTTAAAACTTTTGCAAATTTTCAACTCTTTGTAGCAGAATAAAGTTAATACTCCCACTTAATCTACTTAAGTATATTTAGGTGTGTAACTGACTCTCTGTATGAAGATGACTCTGTTTACTGATAAACTTGACTGACTTGCAGTAAGTTTAGCATATAAAAAAGACACAACAATATAAAAATTAACCAAACAAACCATAATAACACATAAAATTTTTACATGGTTCAACACAACATGTGCCTAATTCACGGGACACTAATCCAAAGTTTTGTTACATAAATTATAACTTTCACAGTTTTCTTAGGATCACTCGACAACCTTAGCATCTCTTATGTAACCTATGTATACGAGTGCATAACCCATTTGTTTTGCAGGGTCACAAATAACTTATTCCATACTCTCTCTGTTTTTAGGGTTTACAGAAAACCTCACATATCTAAAAACAAAGATAGTGTTGTTTAAGGAAAAACAACAAACATCACAAGTTGTTTAAGAATACACAACCAATCATATAAATATGATATCTAAATAGATCTGATAGTACAATGTAAGCTCGATATCTAGTTCATCAATCTTTCAACCAATATATTATTTTTGTACTAAAGAGAGTGAACTAGTGTAAGTGTGTATTTGATTTTTGACTCACAACTCAATCGGGACCCTCATTTGGACTTGAAACTCATTTTTTTCTTCACACACTCCTTGTTCTTCTCTAATGAACGGGAGCTTTTTTATACTTGATGTCTCAGCAAGTAGCTGTTTGAGAGTGCAGGTGAAGTTGATAAAATTTTTGAAATATACTCAGCAGTCTTGATCTCTCCAACTTAATCCAATGAATGTGATTGAATTTATTAATTCAAATTTCAAATGGTCTGGTCTTGGATGGTAAGTATGAAAAGTCTCTTTATGCGCATGGAATGTTTCAACTTTATCTGTCTGCTGAAGACTAAAAACTTTTTATTTTGGTGAAAGAAATTCTAGCACTGACCCTTATAGCAACAACTTTATCTTCTTGTGTCTGTTTTATGTATTTGCTAATTTCTTGTTTTCCTTAAACAATATGAAATTTCAATTGTACACTTTATCATCTGAATAAACATACATATAAACATTATCGGTATGACCATTAGTTGTTAGGCATACTAATTAAATAATATTGTCTCTGTTCTTTAGTATACGAGTGACTCTTGATCATTACACAGTCTTCTTTAAGAGTATGTGTGACGCCCCCAAAATAGGTCCACACAACCCATTTTGAGTCGCCAATAACATTCTACAAAATACAAATACAAATACGAATTTTCCCATTTACAACTAATATTTGTCGTGCAAAATACGACCACACACATACTGTGACTTCCATACAAATATCGTACCGTATGGTACCACAGTATCCAAACCCAAATTATTACAATGCCGTAAAAAGACGGCAACACATGTTTAAAGTCTTCAGTACAGTTATTATTAAACTATGCCATCACTTGATGAGGACAACCACTAACTTGAACCATCACTCCACTCCCCGGCTAGTCCCAGCTACATTTTCCTTTCCTGAGAATGGGACAAAACTGAAAAGGGTGAGCTTAAATAGCCCAGTAAGAAATATCATGACTAAGATAATGAAGAATAAAAATTATCTTTAGTCTTCAACAATAATAAATCAGAGATTTAAAGATATAATAATTGTTCAACAACAACAATTGCAGCGGAACAAACAATCCATTAGAAAGAGAGTCAAGTAGATTATAATATCTACCATCTTCTATAAATTAAAGGATCACCACCAATATTTTATCCCTGTAACACCAATCAACAATTCCTGTTTATGAACATCCAAAATCAACAGTTTATATTCAACAGTCTCTCTTTGCACTACGTGCCAAAGATATTTATTTGTAACATCACCGGTCATGATCATGCCAAACGCCAGTTCATCTTTGCACTACGGCCAAAGAGAATTTTCACCATACGCCTTTGTTTGTAACACAAAAAGTCATGATTATACCAATACACAGTTTGGTCAAAATCATGTCACGCCAGTTCATCTTTGCACTACGGGCCAAAGAGAACTATCACCACAATTTAAATATGAGGATGAGGATGATGACAATGATACAGTGAGATTAAGGATAAGAAAAACTTTATAATTTAATCAGTATCAAAGATTGACCAAATTGCCAACACGATAACTAAATTGTGGAGTCAAATTCAAGAATGATATTCAAGAAATTATTTCATGCTTCAACTATAACGTATAGAAAGATTCAAGTGAAAAGATATTAGATGAAGCACAAACTATTAAGGATATTCTACTAATTTTCAGGGATTTTCTCCATTTAAAAATAAGGTTTTGGAAAACAAATAAGGATTTCTTATCATAAATGGAGAAATGTGAAAGAAAAAGATATCCCTTAAAGAGTACAAAAGAAATGATAAGTTATATGAGTATAACAGAATATATGAAACTGCAATGGATTTTTCACCTGTCATGCGATAATTCGCGTAGACAGATTATTTCCACAACAGATTAATAAATAATGAATACGACGGGTTATTCACCAGGTATGCGTCAATCCGCACGAACAGGTTATACCCACAGATTAATAAGGAATGAATACAGAAGGGTATTCACCAGGTACGACACTCGTACTTACAGGTTATTCCCATAGAATAATAAGGGTTGAATACAAAAGGATATTCACCAGGCATGCGTCATACCGCACGGCCAGGTTATCCCCACAAATTAATACCGAATGAATAACAACCTTTATGAGTATAATATCACTTACGAACATGAAAGCAAATGATATTATATATGAGTATGAAAGAAATGATATTCCCTACCTTCGTTAACTGGATGTTACTTTCTATGAAGTTTACTAACTTCGGATAATACTAGTATTCTCACAAATACTCACAATAGCCTAGCACACTAAGAGAACTTCAGAAATTTAGAGAGAGGGAGGAAGTATAAGCAATGAAGGTGTGAAAATTTCTTAAGCAAACTCTCCCTATTTATAGGAAAATCAAGGTGAGGGCATTTTGGTCTTTTCCCCATATTCTTTTAATATTATCCATCCATTTTTTTCTTCCATTAATATCATCCATCCATTTTTTCTTCCATTAATATCATCCATCCATTTTTTCTTCCATTAATATCATCCATCCATTTTTTCTTCCATTAATATCATCCATCCATTTTTTCAAAAAGATTAATCCATTATCAAAAGATAATTCCATTATCAAAAGATAATTCCATTTTTCTGTATTATTGTGTTAAATGTATTAATATCACAGATAGCATATACTCGCAATACTGACAACCAGATTATTCCCAGGAAAGAGGGGGCCTTCCATAAAAATGGCGCGCAATTAAATAACCCCTTTCCTTGACAGAATTTATAGACATTGTCGATAATGCTAAAATATCCTATCAAATGATATAAGTTACAGTGTCGTGACAAATAGTAAAATATATTATGCAGATGCTAATTAACAATTATTGAATCAAGATACTATGCAATTGCTACTTTATCAATTATTGAATCAATAATATAAAACATTGTGCAACATCGTGAGCTACTGTGGAATACCGTGTGCTACTGTGGAGTAACGCGTTTTACTGTTCTTTTTATCACCGGGTATTTTAACAGTTATCGGTTAAAGTTTTTGCCGCCAATTTCTATCACTTTCTATATCCGACAGTTAACCCGTTGTGGGGCCCACTATCATTGACAATATTGCCATTTCGGCGCCGTCGTACGGTACCGAATATAATATTCCCCGACAGAAAGAATATTTCTCGACAAAAGGAATATTCCCCGACATACTATTTATCAGATAATTTGCATATAACACCCTTAACTATCATTTATAACAATTAAGCACTTCACTATTTAGAAAAATAATCATAAAGAAAATAATAAATTTTTATTTCATAAATTCGGGGTCTTACAATCTCCCCTCCTTATGAAATTTCGTCCTCGAAATTGACGTACGTACCTGGCATTTCGAAGAGGTGAGGATACTTTGCTCTCATCTCGGATTCTAACTCCCAGGTCATTTCCTCAACATCATGGTTTCTCCATAAAACTTTAACTTGAGGTATAACCTTTGAGCGTAGAATCTGCTCCTTCTTATCCAAGACCTTGACAGGTATCTCTTCGTACGTCAAATCCTCTGCTATCTCGTCTGGTTCTAACTCAATAATGTGGTTTGGATCTTTCACATATTTACGTAGCATGGATATGTGAAAAACATTATGAACACGAGACATGCTTGGCGGTAAGGCGAGTCTGTAGGCCACAGTTCCTACTCGATCGAGGATTTCAAATGGACCGATAAATCGAGGGTTAAGCTTTCCTCTCTTTCCGAATCGCGTAACACCTTTCCACGGAGCAACACATAAAAAATACATGATCTCCGACATTGAATTCCTCGTCTCTTCGATGAAGATCAGCATAACTCTTTTGTCGATCTTGAGCTGTTTGTATACGTTGCCGGATCATTTGGATCTTTTCCGTAGTCATACGTATCAACTCGGGACCCAACAATTTTGCCTCACCTACTTCATCCCAACATGCTGGAGATCGACACCTTCGTCCATACAACGCCTCGAAGGGAGCCATGCCTATACTTGCTTGATAACTGTTGTTGTAAGAGAATTCCACCAATGGCAAGTATTTGTCCCAACTTCCTTTGAAGTCTAGTACGCAGAGTCTTAATAGATCTTCGAGGGTTTGAATAGTCCTTTCTGATTGTCCGTCTGTCTGGGGATGGTATGCAGAACTGAATCGTAATTCAGTGCCCATAGCTTTTTGCAAGCTGACCCAAAATCGTGAAGTGAATCTAGGATCTCGATCAGAAACTATGGATACTGGCATGCCATGCAATCTCATAATCTCGCTAATATACAAATTAGCAAGACGCTCGAGTGAATAGTTTTCTCGTATAGGCAAGAAATGAGCAGACTTGGTCAATCTATCTATAATGACCCAAATTGCGTCTAAGCCTTGAGAAACCTTGGGAAGACCTGTCACAAAATCCATGTTGATGTGTTCCCACTTCCATTCTGGAATCTCAAGTGGTTGCAATGGACCCCTTGGTACTTGATGCTCCGCCTTGACACGTTGACAAGTTAAACATCTTGCGATAAACTCTGCAATTTCTCTCTTCATATTGGTCCACCAAAATGTATGTCGAAGATCACGATACATTTTGGTACTTCCAGGGTGGATTGCAAACGGTGCTGTGTTGTGCGCCTCCATCATGATTTTGTATTTCAATTCAGGGTCGTTAGGAACACACAGTCTAGAGTTGATTCGCAATATTCCTTCTTCGTCGACTCTTGCTTCTGGAATAGCACCTTCTTGTACCTTCTTTTTCATATTCATCAACTCTGGGTCTGTAACTTGAGCAGCTTTAATTTTGTCGATTAAAGCCGGTTCTACTTGTATATTTGCGACCTTCACGTGGGTTCCTGGAGCCTTTAACTCTATCTCCATCCTTTGTAAATCATCCAAGATGAGCCTTTGCGATGTCAGTAACGCACTCGTGCTTGCATATGATCTTCTACTCAATGCGTCAGCTACTACGTTCGCCTTTCCAGGATGGTATTGGATGGTATGGTCGTAATCTTTCAACAGCTCGAGCCAACGCCGTTGTCGCATGTTGAGTTCCTTCTGGGTGAAGAAATATTTGAGACTTTTGTGGTCTGTATAGATCTCCACTTTCTCCCCATACAAGTAATGTCTCCAAATCTTCAACGCGAAAACAACTGCTGCCAACTCTAGATCATGAGTAGGATAATTCCTCTCATATTCCTTGAGTTGCCGAGACGCATAGGCTATAACCTTCCCATTTTGCATGAGAACACAACCTAGTCCTTTGTTTGAAGCGTCGCTGTAGATGACAAATCCTTCCGATCCTGAAGGTATTGCCAATACAGGTGCTGAAATGAGCCTTCTTTTGAGTTCTTGAAAACTCTTCTCGCATTCTTCGCTCCATTTGAATGTTGTGCTTTTCCGAGTCAGTTGAGTTAATGGAACGGCTATTCGAGAAAATCCTTCTACGAATCTCCGATAATAACCAGCTAGACCCAGAAAGCTTCGTACTTCGGTTACTGACTTGGGTTGTTCCCAATTTGATACTGCTTCAATCTTCGCCGGGTCAACCGAGATTCCTTCTTTAGAAACCAAGTGACCAAGGAATGCAACTTCCTCAAGCCAGAATTCACATTTCTTCAACTTAGCATATAACTTGTTTTCACGAAGTTTTTGGAGTATCAGCCTCAAGTGTTGCTCATGATCTTCACGACTTTTAGAATATATGAGAATGTCATCAATGAAGACAACCACGAAATGATCCAAATATTCTTTGAATATCCGGTTCATCATATCCATGAAAGCAGCAGGAGCATTAGTCAATCCAAAAGACATGACTAGGAATTCATAATGCCCGTACCGAGTTCTAAAGGCAGTCTTTGGAATGTCATCAGCTTTCACTTTCAACTGATGATATCCAGAACGAAGATCGATCTTTGAAAAGAATTGAGCTCCTTGTAACTGGTCGAACAGGTCATCAATGCGAGGTAACGGGTACCTATTTTTAATGGTGACATGGTTTAACTCCCGATAGTCAATGCAAAGTCTCATACTCCCGTCTTTCTTCTTTACGAATAAAACAGGAGCACCCCAAGGCGATGTACTCGGACGTATGAAACCGCTGTCTAACAACTCCTGTAATTGGACCTTTAACTCTTGAAGTTCAATAGGGGCCATTCGATATGGGGTTTTGGAAATAGGTTTCGTACCGGGTTCAAGGTCGATACAAAATTCAATTTCACGGTCTGGGGGTAGGCCAGGAAGTTCTTCAGGAAATACGTCAGGGAACTCATTAACAACAGAAATATTTTTCAAATCTGACGTACTTTTATTTAAATCCGTTACATGGGCTAAGAAGGCTTGACATCCGTTTTTCAATAAACGAATGGCTTTGTGACTAGAAATGATGGTTATTGATTTCAATGGTTTGGTTGCTTGAATTCGCATAATAGGTTGATTAGGAATATGAAAACTAATAACCTTACGAAAGCAATCAATTTTAGCATGATGAACAGTTAACCAATCAATTCCTAATATCACATCAAATTCATGCATGTTCAAGGAGATAAGATCAACAGGTAATGTGAGGGTGCCGATTTGAACAAAGCAAGATTTATAGACCGTAGATGTAACGAATGTTTGCGCTAATGGTGTTTCGACAGATAAGTCAAAATCTAATTTTTCAGGAGTCAAATTCAGGCGTTGAGCACATGTTGGTGAAATAAAAGAGTGGGTAGAACCAGTATCTAATAAGGCATAGACTTCATAAGAGTTAATAAGTAGTTTACCCGTTATAACCTCGTTCGAATTCTGCGCTTTTTGTGATGTCACAACAAAAGCTCTCCCCTGGACCACAGACTTTGACTTGTCTGTGACCGCCTTCGGTGTCATCATCGCAGCTGGACTTGACTTCGCTGCATGACAAAAGCGAGCTATATGGCCTTCCTTTCCACAATTATAACATACTTGGGATGGCGATTGTGTACAATTTGGACTGATGTGTCCTTCCTTCCCACACCTGAAACATCTAACAGGTGGTCGTTCTCCTTCCTTCGAAACTGGTACTGGTGATGGTGTTGACATTGGTGCCTTTCCATGGTTGTTGTTGAATCTCCTCTTCTTGGAATTGTTGCCACTTGACTCACTCCTTCTGTTATCCGGGCCAGGATTACCACCGAAGTGGTTACCATTTCCGGTGTTGTGATTCCATCCTCGCTGATTATCATTATTTCGATAATTGCTGCCACCATTACGATTATTACCGTGATTTTGCTCTCGTGGTTGGGTGTTGCTTCCTGGTTGTAGTAGTCCTCTTTCCTGCTCCACTACTTGAGCCCTATCCACAGCATCTGCGTATATACAAATTTTATGAGAAACGAGATATTGGCGAATCTCTGGTTTCAAACCTCGTAGGAACATTTGTGTCATCCGTTTCTCAGTGTCCACCAAATGGGATGCAAAACGCGACAGCTCAGCGAACTTGGCTTCGTACTGTGACACCGTCATGTTGTTCTGTTCCAGTTTGATGAATTCTACCTCCTTCATATGACGAATACTTTCCGGGAAATACTTCTCGTTAAATAATTCCTGGAACTGGACCCAAGACATCTCAAGTGCCGAGCGATGGGTACGTTTCACTGATTCCCACCAATGATCTGCTTCTCCTCGCAACATGAAGGTGGCAAAAGGAACCTTTTGGTCGTCCGTGCAACGCAGTACATCAAATATCTTCGTTAATTGTTTAAGCCATGACTCTGCCTTGAGTGGATCTGGCTTGCCGAAAAATTCAGGTGGTCCCAATTCTTTGAACTGCTTGGCAGTGACCATCCGTACATTATCAACGTTTCTGCCAGTATTGTAGACAGGAGCTCTTCTCGCCTGGTTCTGCATGTATTGCATGAAGTTCCTAAAAAATTCATCATTCATCCGGTTGTTAGCATCATGATTAGCATCATGGTGTTCTGAGTTTGCACCCGTATTATTTGTGGCTTCCTGGTTTTCAGCCACAATAGTCTCATAGTGAATCTCTTGGTTTTTCAGATGCCATTCTGAAATGTGATCACAAAACAAAGATTAGTTAAAGAAATAGACATGCAACATCTTGTCCCTATAACCAAACCAATTACTTAAATAACCAAAAATAGCTTAGGTAGGACACACTAGCAAAGGATTTTACTCGTCTCTCCCCTCCTAGTTCTAATCCCAGATCTCTACCAGAGATCATATCCCTAAGCTCTGATACCAACTGTGACGCCCCCAAAATAGGTCCACACAACCCATTTTGAGTCGCCAATAACATTCTACAAAATACAAATACAAATACGAATTTTCCCATTTACAACTAATATTTGTCGTGCAAAATACGACCACACACATACTGTGACTTCCATACAAATATCGTACCGTATGGTACCACAGTATCCAAACCCAAATTATTACAATGCCGTAAAAAGACGGCAACACATGTTTAAAGTCTTCAGTACAGTTATTATTAAACTATGCCATCACTTGATGAGGACAACCACTAACTTGAACCATCACTCCACTCCCCGGCTAGTCCCAGCTACATTTTCCTTTCCTGAGAATGGGACAAAACTGAAAAGGGTGAGCTTAAATAGCCCAGTAAGAAATATCATGACTAAGATAATGAAGAATAAAAATTATCTTTAGTCTTCAACAATAATAAATCAGAGATTTAAAGATATAATAATTGTTCAACAACAACAATTGCAGCGGAACAAACAATCCATTAGAAGAGTCAAGTAGATTATAATATCTACCATCTTCTATAAATTAAAGGATCACCACCAATATTTTATCCCTGTAACACCAATCAACAATTCCTGTTTATGAACATCCAAATCAACAGTTTATATTCAACAGCCTCTCTTTGCACTACGTGCCAAAGATATTTATTTGTAACATCACCGGTCATGATCATGCCAAACGCCAGTTCATCTTTGCACTACGGCCAAAGAGAATTTTCACCATACGCCTTTGTTTGTAACACAAAAAGTCATGATTATACCAATACACAGTTTGGTCAAAAATCATGTCACGCCAGTTCATCTTTGCACTACGGGCCAAAGAGAACTATCACCACAATTTAAATATGAGGATGAGGATGATGACAATGATACAGTGAGATTAAGGATAAGAAAAACTTTATAATTTAATCAGTATCAAAGATTGACCAAATTGCCAACACGATAACTAAATTGTGGAGTCAAATTCAAGAATGATATTCAAGAAATTATTTCATGCTTCAACTATAACGTATAGAAAGATTCAAGTGAAAAGATATTAGATGAAGCACAAACTATTAAGGATATTCTACTAATTTTCAGGGATTTTCTCCATTTAAAAATAAGGTTTTGGAAACAAATAAGGATTTCTTATCATAAATGGAGAAATGTGAAAGAAAAAGATATCCCTTAAAGAGTACAAAAGAAATGATAAGTTATATGAGTATAACAGAATATATGAAACTGCAATGGATTTTCACCTGTCATGCGATAATTCGCGTAGACAGATTATTTCCACAACAGATTAATAAATAATGAATACGACGGGTTATTCACCAGGTATGCGTCAATCCGCACGAACAGGTTTATACCCACAGATTAATAAGGAATGAATACAGAAGGGTATTCACCAGGTACGACACTCGTACTTACAGGTTATTCCCATAGAATAATAAGGGTTGAATACAAAAGGATATTCACCAGGCATGCGTCATACCGCACGGCCAGGTTATCCCCACAAATTAATACCGAATGAATAACAACCTTTATGAGTATAATATCACTTACGAACATGAAAGCAAATGATATTATATATGAGTATGAAAGAAATGATATTCCCTACCTTCGTTAACTGGATGTTACTTTCTATGAAGTTTACTAACTTCGGATAATACTAGTATTCTCACAAATACTCACAATAGCCTAGCACACTAAGAGAACTTCAGAAATTTAGAGAGAGGGAGGAAGTATAAGCAATGAAGGTGTGAAAATTTCTTAAGCAAACTCTCCCTATTTATAGGAAAATCAAGGTGAGGGCATTTTGGTCTTTTCCCCATATTCTTTTAATATTATCCATCCATTTTTTTCTTCCATTAATATCATCCATCCATTTTTTCTTCCATTAATATCATCCATCCATTTTTTCTTCCATTAATATCATCCATCCATTTTTTCTTCCATTAATATCATCCATCCATTTTTTCAAAAAGATTAATCCATTATCAAAAGATAATTCCATTATCAAAAGATAATTCCATTTTTCTGTATTATTGTGTTAAATGTATTAATATCACAGATAGCATATACTCGCAATACTGACAACCAGATTATTCCCAGGAAAGAGGGGGCCTTCCATAAAAATGGCGCGCAATTAAATAACCCCTTTCCTTGACAGAATTTCTAGACATTGTCGATAATGCTAAAATATCCTATCAAATGATATAAGTTACAGTGTCGTGACAAATAGTAAAATATATTATGCAGATGCTAATTAACAATTATTGAATCAAGATACTATGCAATTGCTACTTTATCAATTATTGAATCAATAATATAAAACACTGTGCAACATCGTGAGCTACTGTGGAATACCGTGTGCTACTGTGGAGTAACGCGTTTTACTGTTCTTTTTATCACCGGGTATTTTAACAGTTATCGGTTAAAGTTTTGCCGCCAATTTCTATCACTTTCTATATCTGACAGTTAACCCGTTGTGGGGCCCACTATCATTGACAATATTGCCATTTCGGCGCCGTCGTACGGTACCGAATATAATATTCCCCGACAGAAAGAATATTTCTCGACAAAAGGAATATTCCCCGACATACTATTTATCAGATAATTTGCATATAACACCCTTAACTATCATTTATAACAATTAAGCACTTCACTATTTAGAAAAATAATCATAAAGAAAATAATAAATTTTTATTTCATAAATTCGGGGTCTTACAGTATGACTCAATTTAAGCTATATTTAATTAAAAGATAAGACTTGACTAACCCTTTTGTGCATATTAGGATAAATTTGTTAATCACAACAAATGTGTTTTGATAATCATCAAAATCTAAGTGAGTATTTAAAAATAGAAGAAAGAAATGACGCCAAACACCAAAATTCAAAGGATCTTATCTCATTATCATTATCAAAATTTATTTGACTTGATTGTTAAATATACTTGTTAGAGAATGATTTGTAACCACATTTACTATTTGAAACTGCAATCACGTGAATTTGCACCACACCACACTTTGTAGCTACTAATCCTAAAAATCACACATAGTTGTAGATGCTGCTCAAAACAAACTACAATCTATGTTGCACTTTCCCTACTAACCCTAATAAGTTGTAGATGGTGCTTAAAACAACTACCATCTATGTTGCACTTTCCCTACTAACCCTAATTAATTTAAGGTAACATTGCTCACTTGATCAATTAATATATTTCCATCGGTCATAACATATTTATAGACTTTTAATATATACTAGATAGATAATTCATGTAAGACATGAGCTACTTTTAGTATAATTAATTTGTAATATGTGATCGGCCTATGGTATAAAGTGCAACAGATTATAATTAAAATGATGATAATATTGATTTACGGTAGAGATTAAGTTAATTATAAAGTAATAAAATTAGTACCTCTTTTATCAAGCAATATTATGTTACTCTTGACGATCTGTTTTGAGATTCAGGTCGTCCCAAAATTTTCTCTCTTTAACTTTAATAGTAAAATGTGCGTGTGTTTTTTCTTTTTTCAATTGGCATGGCATTTTTTAAGGGAATCAATGTGTATGTATAGTAAATGTGTTGTAAAAAAGAGACGTCGTTTGTCACTCTTTACCACTACATGTGTACATACAAAATGTCTTGTTCTTCTAATCAGAAAAATTCATGGATGCAAACATTTATTATTAACAGAAAACGAAAAACCATTAAAGATTAGTATTCCCTCCGTCCCAAATTAATTGCATTTCTAGGATTTTTTAAAATCAAATTGACTATTTTTAAAACTAATATTTTTACTATTTTTGCTAACATATAGGTGAAGATATTATAACCAAAAGAAAGTATATACAATTTATTACTAATTTCAATTTTTATAATTTTAGAAATATATTTATATATGCTTAATTATTAATTTTAAAAATAGTCAATTTGACTTTAAAAAGTCCTAGAAAAACAATTAATTTGGGACGGAGGGAGTAATATATATTTACCTTGGGTGTCAAATACAAAGAATAAGAGAATACATGCAAACACATACCTTCCGGCCTCCGGTTAACTAGATTGAAAGAATACTACATAATTTTCAATCCACTAATATGCATGTAAAGATCAGATCAAACTAAAATATTTTTATTCCTTAATTTAAAATACTCCTTACAAAATTAAATTACGCTTATATATTCTTTAATTGATCGATTGATTTATGGATCAACTCAAATATTTATTACATTACACGTGATGATCAACCAAGTCAACTAACTAATGTTTTTAATTAATTAATTATCAATTTATCTCGATAGGAGTTTTTATATATAAGGTATATAGATGTCAAAAAGTAAAAGAAAAACAATTTGAAACTTTGTAGGTGATAAGAGAATAAATATGGAATAAGCATAAAGTTCGGCCCAAGAAATAACTTGGGTCAACTGAAATCACATGATGTTTTTAATTGAGACTTGAAATTCTACTAGATACCGTTATAAATAAAGATGGCGGCGGCCCACCTAGAAAAACACAAACAAAATAGTGGAGAAAGGAAAACATACGTCAACTTTATTTATTTTGGTGTATATACCAAAAACGGAAAAAGAAAAAACTCTTGGAACAACTAGTGGACGTCTTTCCATCTCAAGCCATATATCTCTGTTCCTTTTTCTAGAACAAAATATGTCCACCAAAAATAAGCCTTCAAATACATCTCCCCAATTTTGGCGGATCTCTCATTTCACTGCAATTACAGAAATAAGAAAAGAAATACCCATTCAAAATGTCTTTAACCTTTAGGCTACACATCACTAGTTTCAATCCTCATACCAAAAGAGTAAACAGTACAAAAGTTGGAACCAAATCAATTTACTATTCAAACCCACTCGTTTTTCATCACAAAAAAATGAGTTCTTCTCCACCTTGTTCAAGAGATTGTTTGACAATTAAGAGCTCATTGATTGATCCGGATGGTGGGTCTTTGGTTGATCTTGTGGTGCCGGAGAGCCAACGGGGTTTGAAGGCTTCGGAGGCTGAATCAATGCCGAAAGTGAAGCTGACCCGGATTGATCTTGAATGGGTTCATGTGATTAGTGAAGGATGGGCTAACCCATTGAGGGGATTCATGAGAGAGAATGAGTATTTGCAGAGTTTGCATTTTAATTCTCTGAGAATGAAAGACGGGTCTGTGGTCAATATGTCGCTGCCTATTGTTTTGGCTATTGACGATGAGGCTAAAGAAGGAATTGGGGGCTCTACTGATGTTGCATTGATCGGACCTAATGATGATTTGGTTGGTATTCTTCGGAGGTTAGTATTTTTATTTTTCTTCTCATTTGTGATTAGTATTTATTTAGGGGGTTTATTTTCAGTTTATGAATCGAAAAATGTTATACAATTCATGTATATTCTGTTAGTTGATCAAGTGAATGGTAAAGAGATATTGCTAATTATAGTATATATTCTCATATATGATATTGGGGTGCTTAATTCCTTCCGTTAGTCCAGTATACATGAACTCTATAAGTTTATCTTTAAAGGGTGTTTCCCATCTCATTGCTGGGCAGGTTTCGTGAACCTTTTTAGTCCATTTTATGTATTTTATATTGTTGTTTCAATGGATGTAATTACACCAGTAAGTACAGTAGCAGAATGTAGCAAATGACTCAAAGGAGTTGTCTAGGTGTTTGAAGAAGAACATAACGTCCCTCATTCCAGTTCCAGGATTCTTAAAATCTTTCATTTCCTCCAATAGTCTTGTAGCCAACGGCATACAAACACATAAATTTAGTTAAATCAAATACCTTATTTTTATTTTTTTAAAATTAATTTAATCACCATAGAAATTCTGTTTCTTCTTTGCTACTCCCTCTGTCCCATAATAAATGTCTTAGTTTAACTTTTATGTCAAATTGATCCTTTTTTAAAATTAATAAATCTTTAAAAAAATTCAATATATACGCTGAGAAATTATAATCATAATAAACTACGAAGAATGTACTACTAATGTCAAGTCACGATAGAAAAGAGAAATAAATGACTATAAGGAACCAACGATTCTCTATTCTTAAACAACCTTTATCCTCCACACTTAATCAGCATTTGATAGATTATCCAACCCCGAGCAATCTTAGTTATTGGTGGGGGTTCGTGATTTAAAATTTTTATATAATTTTTTTTAATTATTTATTTTAAAAATAATGAGAATTAATGAGGCCCAAGATGCAGCACTTTAGCAAATAATATTTAAAGTTGTACGCATATGAGCTGGAGAGAGATGGAGATTCTAATTATGTTAGGAAATGTTATTATCATCGTAGAGAAAAATACATTGTGAAGAGCTAAGAGGCTGGTCTTAACTTTTTAGTTATCAAATTAAACTTTTATTATCTGAAGTGAAAACAGATCTCATTGAACATTGTTATATTGTCTATAATATATTATTAGCTATAAATAAGCCACTTTCTTATTCTTGGCCAAAGTGTGACCTGTTAGCCCCATAAGTAAGTACTTGTAGTTTTGATGTTGCTGGATACTATGTTACTCGGACTCGGATGGAGTGTCTGGTTGGACACGGTATCCGACACGGGTACTTCTCAATTTTGCCAATTTTTTACACTAAAGTGAAGTATATTGTCCAAGTGTCGGGTTTCGGACACGGGTGTCGGACACGGGTACTTTAGGGCAAAATGAAGAGTCCGAGTAACACTGGCTGGATATAGCCTTACGGCCCTTACCTCTGGTAGATGCTGTATTATGGAGGCACCACCTTAGATCACATCAACTTTTAAGACACAGCTGATCTAGTCATATAGTTCATATTATTAAGAAAACGAACATCTTTCTTTAAGCACATATCCAAAATTTAAAGTTGTTGGAAACTGTACGAATGCAATCCTTCTGGTGGATGTTAAAAACTTCAACTATGAAGATGCTGTCATTTGTCTGTCCGTGGAGGATACACATAAACTTTCTCTCTTTTGTGTCTGTTTTTGTGCATCTCTCTATATATATGTGTGTGCGTGTTTATAAATACATACATACCACCTATATGGCACTTAATGTACACTTTTCTTCTATTGCAGCATTGAAATATATAAACATAACAAAGAAGAAAGAATTGCTAGAACGTGGGGAACCATTGCTCCAGGTTTACCTTATGTCGAGGAGGTAATTACTCCTTCTGGAAATTGGCTCATTGGTGGAGATATCGAAGTTTTAACACCTATCAAGTATAATGATGGTCTTGATCACTATAGGCTCTCGCCCCAACAACTCAGAAATGAATTTGATCGTCGTCAAGCTGATGCAGTATTCGCTTTTCAGCTAAGGAATCCCGTGCATAATGGTCATGCTTTGTTAATGAATGACACACGCAAGAGACTTTTGGAAATGGGTTACAAAAATCCAATTCTTTTGCTTCATCCTTTAGGGGGTTTCACAAAGGCTGACGACGTGCCACTGGATGTTCGTATGGAACAACATAGCAAGGTTTCTTTTCCGATTTTCTGCATATTATTCTAATATCTCTAATTAGGGAAGGCTACGGATACAGCATGAAAATCAATAATTTTTCCTCTCTCTTTTTCCCGAAATGAACTTATATAACAAAGGACAAATCATAGACATAAAACCAGATGTGATGTAATTACTTGTTCTTCTTGATATTTAGTTAGAGGGTGTGAGGATTTTTTAATATTTGCAAATCTGCTTATACCACTTCATATCATCTAGTGATAACTGGTGTTAATAACTTATGCTACTTCATATTGATGACTTATATGATTCTGTATTCAATTGCGACTGAAACTGAAAACTTTTTTATTTCAATGTATTTTCATTTTTTGCCAACTTTTATTCAAGATATGTTTGCTTGCTTAGGTCTTAGAAGACGGAGTACTTGAACCCGAGACTACTATTGTAGCTATATTTCCATCACCAATGCATTATGCGGGTCCAACAGAAGTACAATGGCATGCCAAGGCAAGGATAAATGCCGGTGCTAATTTCTATATTGTAGGTCGTGATCCCGCAGGTATGAGCCATCCAACAGAGAAGAGGGATTTATATGATCCAGATCATGGGAAAAAGGTTCTTAGCATAGCTCCTGGCCTAGAGAAGTTGAACATCTTGCCATTCAGGGTACGTTCCACAAGGCCCATAACTTGTTTCTTTGCCTCGAGCCTAAAACAATATGGTGCTCCTTCCCCCTTTTTTTTGTATTATATTCATCTGTACTAAGTCATGTCTTGCCTAGTTGCAAAACTCTCGCATCTAGCGAATACATCTGAGTCATCTGACAGTTTCTCCTGGGGGTTGGTTTTGGCAAAAAGATTACTTCAGGTTCAGGATTGACAGATATTTCTTGTTTCAATGTCTTAATCAAACAATACTGCTGCTATATTACTTAAATATAATTAATCTTTAGCAATTTAAGACAAGTTTTTCAACCTGCAAACAACCCTGAAATTTGTGGAGCTCTATTTGCTACTGTTGCGATTGTTCTCTTATTTTATCTGCTGACTAATAATAACAATTTAGTGTAAGATCCCATATCACTGAATTGATTCTCGCAAAATGATAAGAACAGTATTTGTTTATAGCAGCTGATATTACACAATTTCAATAGTAGATGTTTCATAACCTTATGACAGGCTAAAGTATGCTAGTCCTTAATCCTCTGCTGGAACTATTCTTTTTACAATTATTTTCTTCTTCCAATAAGCTTTTCTAAGCTCATTATTATTATAACACGAAGTTTCAAAAGTTTATTTCCTCCTATATTATACGTTATCTCTTAAAGAAATCCATCTACGTTTATCATGGTACAGGTGGCAGCATATGATACGGTAGAAAAGAAGATGGCATTTTTTGACCCATCACGAGCTAAAGATTTTCTCTTCATCTCTGGAACCAAGGTGAGACTAGAATTCTTATTTCTCCACCCACATGAGAGAAAATATGGAAAAAGAAAGAGGGAAATTACTTATTAAAAAAAAACCAAATAAGAAGAGGAGAGAAGTGTGACTGGATTTTAGACCCATTTTTTATTGAATAGTCTAAAAAGCTAAGAAATTTGATTTTATTAGCATAAAGATAATATGGCTGTGATGTTGAAGGGGAAGTTCTATATATCAGCTATTATACCAGTCACAGTATTAGACAGAATGTTAGACAACTGAGATGATAAAATAACTAGTATTTAAAAGCAGACATTGTGATGAATGTGTGATAAATTAACAGAGAGAGAATGAGAAATGAGCTCTTTCCTGGGATGGTAGAAATACCACTGATATGATATATTGAGGGAAATCTATGTTTAATGGTCTCAACACATACAAGGAAGTCCACTGGCTGTCTAAGTAGGATGAGTGAATGTTGTCTGAGCTTATAGGAAATAAAGGAAGACTGTAGTTACATTCTCAAATATAGTAAAGAAAAGTGTGATAATTTGTGCTGTAAGAGAGAATTCCATCAAACAAAAAGTTAATAATTTGTGATCAGTAAATTTTTGCACTTGATATACTGAAAGAAATTTTGCTTGATTTGTTCATTTTATTGTTCAATGCCCATTTGTTTGTTTGGAAATGGCTTAATGGTGTTTGTGTTAAGGTAACTTTTAATTCCTCCGAAGGGTTGTATGGCGTTGGCCATTCGGTGCTCACAACCTATTCTTACCAGACTTGGTTGCCTGTGTTTAAATAACATTGCCTTGCATTCTCTAGAGTCTAGAGGGACGTGTAATATTCCCTTTGTTCCGCAAAAAGAGTCTCATTTATAATTATATTTTGTTCCACAAAAGAGTCCTTTTTTATTGATGATAGTATAAAATGACATAATATCCTTAAGTATGACAGCACAATTTTACTTGCATGCCTATAATAATAAACTTAACATAGGGATAAGAACAGAAGAACAATATATCCTTAAAGTTTACAAATTTTGCAAATGAGACTATTTTTGTTGAATTGAGGGAGTACTCAATAAGTTATATCGAATACGCTTTCTAATGATTCGGTGAACTGATCATGATATTGTAAAGTTATATCGAATACGCTTTCTAATGATTCGGTGAACTGATCATGATATTGTAGATGCGAACATATGCAAGAACCGGAGAGAACCCTCCTGACGGTTTCATGTGTCCCGGGGGATGGCAAGTCCTAGTGAAATATTATGAAAGCTTGCAAGCTGAAGAGGCTACAGAGAAACAGACTGTTCTGTCTTCTTAGATATGTAACTTTTTATAGAGTTGACAGCAAGCTCATCATCCATATAAGAGGCCAGAAAAATATGGAATACTTGTTATTAGGCTTTTAGGCCATAACTGACAGATAATTTTTTTTTTTGTATCGAGGAATTGTATGTTGTTGCCTCTTGTCATTTTCTCTTGAAGATTGAGCTTCACTTTGTAACCTTCTCTTTAAAGTTTACCAGTGTTTCACTGATTTATTTGTTTCATTCCGTTTGCAAAATGATCTTCTACTCAATTATTTATTTATTATTTTTTATCTCTTTACCTAATTGAGATAATTATATACCGTACATTAATAACCGCAAACTCTGGGTTATTCTTTCAGGTTTCTTTTGGATGCAATTCCATGACATCTCTGATCTCATCTCATATATAATTGATGATAGGATGGGAATCCGACTTCACCAGTGAGGTATCCAAGACTTTTATCGAGGGTGGTCATTTTATAATTAAAAATAATTTTAAAAAATTTATAACTAAAAATAACAATAATTAATATAATTCACTAAATATAGAATTCATTAAAAATACATTAATCATTACAAAATTATTTTTAAGGTCCAATTTCTTGATTTTATTTTTTTACAATCGACTTATTTATTGATTCTTAAGTAGAATCAAATCGAAGATGTTCACTAGTCCTAGTCTTGGGGTTCATAAAATTACTACGAATATTTTTTTACATCCTATAAAAAAAGAAGCAAACGTAAATACAAAAAATACAATCAAGTATAATTAGAAAAAGAAAAGAAAAAAAGAGCTTTACTCCTAAAAATATATACTCCGTATGTAATACATATATATTATATACATTAAATTATCGATAAATATACTCAATTTCATATCAATTATTCATAGCATATTTTATATGCATGTAAATCAGTAAATAAAATCAATTTAAGGCAATATGCAGGGCAAATTAGAAGAAGAGAAAATATTAAAATTTAGGCAAAATTAAAATTTTAAAAAAAACATGTCATAGAATTTGAATATCATAGAAAAGAAGAATCGACATAGTTAAAATTTATAATTTTGATTGAAATTGAAAATAGGACATATTTAATTTTTTGAATTGAAATTGCCTGAATTTTGTACAAATTGTAAGTATGTAACTTGAGACTCTAATTTTGTACAAGTTGCAATATATATATTTTTTCCTTAAGGGTGGTCACTTTACCATATTACCCCTTACTAGTTGGAGTTGTTGGAGTTATTATAAATTTAAGGGTTGTCAAGTGACCACCCCGAACCCTAATAAATACGCCCCTGGACTACATTCACCAAAAAATGACACAACTACAAAAATAAAAAATTAGTTTACACATTTAAAATTCAAATGCAAAATGTGCTAAAAATACTTTTTTAATTAACTTCAAAAATGTATTGACTTGAGTTTTACTAATTTAATAGAAAAAGACTCTTACACCTCGTTTGGATTGATGGAATAGGAGGGAGAATGAAATGACTCATTCTTGTGGAGTGAAAAAAATTGTGTTTGGTTGCGATTGGAATGAAAAAAATTGTGTTTGGTTCCTTGAAGGAGGAAGAACATATAGAATAACTCATTCCAACTAGAATGGAATGAATAATTCTACTCTTCATTCCATTCCTTCAATCTAAACGTAACATTAGTGCACTTGGGTGTCGTTTAATATGGATATTATTAGAAATCATTTTATATTATTTCCTCTAATTTGATTTTCCTAATTTGTATAAAAATTGTACGTATTTATGTCAGCTTTTGGGTGGACGGAAATGAGTATATAGTTTAGATCCAAACGATGCCATATAACCAGATCAGGAAATGAGACTACTCGATCGGTGGTTTATTCAGTACATATCCTAAGTGTAGTAGTTGTGAGTTTCACGGTCATTAAGTAAACAAAAAATAATATATATTAGGAATATTTATATAAATTTTTTGATTGTCAATTCTTTAAATAAATATTAATAATAATATTTTTAAAAAGATGTATAATAAGTACAATGTACTTATAATCTATTCAATTATATATATATATATATATATATATATATATATAATTCAATATAAATTTGTAGTTATAGTTATATATAGAAGAACTCAAAAAATTAAAATGAGTATGGCTGACAATCATATCATGTTGCGTGCTTTTCTTGTTGACCTGCCTTAATAATGTCTAATCCCTCATAAATAAAACGACTTATTTTACTAATTATGTCAAAACTATCAACACTAACTCTTACTTGTTTATTAATTATATTAAATGTGTCGATCCATTTAACTTGTTTAACAATTTTTTTTTGTTATGTGAATTGCATTATACTACATATTTTACTTATTTAATAAGTAGTAACGTGATTTATTTAGCACAATAAGATACAATTAACAACATATAATATAATATATTTAGATAAAAGTAAAAGTTATATATTTAATTAAGAGGAGTTATAATGTCATAGAATATTAATAACCTTATTAATATTTCAATATTATTTTACAAAAAAACACGATTGATATTGTCAAAACAAATTTATATACATTTAACGATATTTTTTTAATTTTCTAATGACATTTTAACACTTTAAATGACACTTATTAGTTTAAGTATCTACGTAACTTCTGCTCTGACAAGGGGCAACATCAACCGCTAGAAACAATATCATAATTAGAATGCATGGAAAAACTAGTAGCATATAGATATGAAGAAAGTTGGCGTTTGGTTTAGACTTAAGAGTTGGTTTAGGACGAGGATATATGATTATATTACTAATCTACTCTAGTCAAGTAATTAATTAAGTAGTCTCAGTTGGAGAAGTTACATGCATTAATTTACTAGCTAGCTACGTACTTGGAATGATAATGTATGCATGCATGCATTATTAATAAACTAGCCCTAGCCCTAGCCCTAGCCCTAGCCCTAGCCCTAGCTAGTAATGTTTGAATTAATAAACTAGGATTACATGCATGCATATGAGCATAAGCTTTTGGAAACATTTTACGTACGTTCATTTTTGAGAAGCATATATGTATGCACGTAGTACTAAGCTTCTCGACTTATATACCCGAATTGAATTAAACAACGTACCAACCTTAATTATGAAAAATAACTCAAGACAATAAAAATCTCTTGAGAGGGACCATGAATCATGCATGTTGTCCTTGAGCTCGATCACACGTACAGTACGCAAAAACACCCGTGGTCTCTTCAATCCCCACGTCCACCTTTCGGTATAAGAAAAAAAAGGCAATCAACGACCAAAACTATTAGCGACATCACTCTTCGTCGCTGATACAAGCCCTTCCATAGTGACAGTTCCCGACGCTAATACCGTGTTATATTGCTAGGGAGCGCCAAAATTGCCTGCCACAGTCGGCATCAAAATCGGCGACCGAATGTGCAGTCGCTATTGCTTCACCGACTGAGCCGGCGCTATGCATTGGTCGCTAGTTATTCCACGTCATTTAAAAATTCAGAACACTCAGCGACCGCCGGGTCGGTGGCTAAAGGCGATCGCTGATTCTTTTTTTCTCTGCCCTAATCGCTAGCCGCAGCAAAACAAAGCCAAATAAATAAAAAAGAAGAGCAGCAACTGCGGGAGAAAGAAGAGAGAAAGGAGAGAGAAAGAAGGTCAATAGCTTGGTATTTATAGTTTATCTGTAATAGGTCTATCTGTATAACCAAAAAGGCTTGAATTGATGTTTGAAGATGGAAGTTTAAATTATTAATAAATGATAATGGATTTTATTATTTTTGTTATTTTGTAAAAAGGTTGGTGAGATTTTGGCATGAATTAGTCGAGTAAAATTGTAGAGAGAAGAAATTTACCCCTCAGTAGGCCGCCCATTACAAAATTGTTTTAATAGTTTAATTTTTAGTATCAATTTTTTTTTATTGATTTCTAAATACAAAGTTTGTAATTTAAAAAGAGTTAAAAATTATGTCATTGTAAATTAATGGTTAAACCTTGATAATTTAACAAAACAAAACACTAAGATATTATTTTTATCTTAAGACTGATAGAATATTTAATTCATATTTTCTAGCGTCTTATTTGTTTATTTATTTTGTATTTATGAATTTAGTTATTAAAAACATATTACTAATAGTATGCACTATTAAAAATTGTTCAAAAGTTTATATAATTTTTCTTAAATAGCATTGTTCGTTTGTAATTACAAAATAAATTTGTTCGTAACAAATGATCAGAGAGTTAAAATAGAAAAATACACGTATTCAAATATTTTAGATTGACAATTATCAAACACGTTGTTTCATTCAATTCAGCTCATTTAGATAATCTCTCACATTTAGAACATTTCATTCAGTTTTATCAAACATCCCATTAGTCAAGTTTAACTGAGACATGTCTTATATTACATTTTCTCATAATATATATAGGGTAATATATATATTATATATAGGGCATACACCATCTATACCATTGAAAACAAGAAGGAACGACTAGGATTAGAAACTGAAAATCGACGTCCGCTACTAATAATAGCGGACGGTAAAAAAACACACATACAGTCAGCTACTAAGACGCTAACCAGAATAAGGATTTGACTTTACCAATAAATATTTATGGTTTATTAACTAAGGTTTATGGTTTATTAACTAGAGTTTAGTGTTTATAAACCTTACTAACCCCTAGTTAATAAACTTTAAATCCTGGCTAATAAACCCTAAATCCTGGTTAATAAACACTAAACATTTATTGATAAAGCCAAAGCCTGATTAATAAACCTAAACATTTATTGATAAAACCAAACTTTTATTCTGATTAGCGTCCACTACTATTAATAGCAGATGATATGAGTTTTTTTACCGTCCGTTACTAATAGTAGCGGACGTCGATTTTCAGTTTCTAATCCTAACCGTTCGTTCCTGTTTTCAATGGTATAGATGATATATGCCCTATAAAGATCCATAACAAATACATGCTATGAATGATTTCTCATATATATATATATATATATATATATATGTATATATATATATATATAGTAAGCTTCTCCCACGGAACGGTTCATCACGAACCGGTGTATAGCGACGGTTTTTACCGTCGCTAATGCTATCGCGACGGTTTATAACTGGCGCTATAGATCGGTTCGCGATGAACCGGTCCGTTGGAGAAGATTTTTGTGTATATATATATATATATATATATATATTAATTCCACAATTTGAAATATGGACAAACAAATTAAGCCACTTACAAGTAGGGCAAACATATTGGTTTGGACCACCGAAGCCATAGGCCGGATGGTAGCACTAGCTAGCCCTTTGCATGGCAAAGGGTTTGGGATAAAACCTCCCCTCCCCCAAATGTTGTCATGAGTCAAATGATACCCAAAAAAAAAAAAAGAAAAAAAAAGAGGACACGTTGGTTTCGATTAACTCTAGACGTGGGACATTAATTGCCACCCTTTGAGAACAGATTGAATAACTTCAAACTTTCCAAGCTGGATCAAGATTATTCAAGGAACATGTCAATGAAAATAAAGATCATCAAAAGTGTTCAGTTGTGCGACTTTTTTGCCTCATCAAGTTGATATTCTTAATTCAATTAATATTTATTAATTTTTTGTATTTATCTCCAACAAATTTGGGAAAAATTCCTAGCCGGTTTAGCTATATACTCCCTTCGTCCAAGTTTATTTGTCCTAATTTTCTTTTTAGTTTGTCTAAATCTATTTATCCTCTTTTCATTTTAATACTATTTTTGACCTTATTTTTCAATAAACTCACATTTATTAACTTTATAAAAAATTCATTTAGAACATGATATACATTGAAAAAAAATAACACTATTAATTTTGACATTGAAAACACAACCATACTTAATTTTTTCCTCTCTCCTCTATTTTCCAAGAAAGAGTTAAGAAATTAATTAATTAAAAATTTAAAACACAAAAGATGATAAGAGAGTAGTTAAGATGAATAATTTGGAGATAATTATTTTTTCTTAATAGACGTGTATTTTCAAATTAAAACAAATAAACTTAAATGAAGAGAGTAGTATTTTATCATTATATATAGTGTGAAGCATAAGTAGTCTTCCATGTACAGTATAATCCTATTTCATCACGGTGTCAAAATCAATACATCTATTTGGAGGACGAGGTCTTAATTAGTATGATGATTAATATTGAAGTAAATGAGTCTCGTATTTGTGTTTGTTTATTATTATTTTTTTCTAACTTTTATATGAAACTTAATTGATTATCGTAATTTTCACCATTATTGTGACTTTACTGATAACAAATGGAATTTTTTGTCGAGTTGAGGGAGTAATATTTGGAAGTTTCGAAAATTCATTTATCAATGAAACTTCATCAAAAAGAAAATATCTGTGACTCTGGTGGGGTTGACCAACAGCTGGTCTGGGCCAGGGGCCGTTCAAAGTGGGCAAGCTCGTAGATGGGTTCATCTCTCTTGGTACCCTTTTCAAACCTTCCATTTGTCGCTAAAAGGATAAGACTTAACGTAGGACAAATTTAGGAATTAGGAAAACTTCCTAAACTACTAAATTTCTTTTTGTTAGTAGTAGCATGTGAGATGTTTGCTGATGAATTTGTAAACCGTCCATTTTGTCACTAAGGATTAGGACTTAACAAAGGACAAATTTTATTTCCAGTTTTATCGTAGTAACACGTGGAATATGTGGAATACTTGAATATATATATATATATATATATATATATATATATTCAACTTGTTACCACTAATATGTTAATTTTTTTAAAAAAAAGTAAAATACAATTAATTTGGTACAAGAACAATTCTCTAATTTAGGATGGAGGGAGTATATGCTATTGATTAACTTATATAACATGTTTATTTGATTATTAATACTTTTCTGAAACATCTTCTAATGCAAATTGATAGTACATTAATATATAATTCAGAACTTGTAGACACCATTATATATAGTACTGTGAGGCATGAGAAAGTGACAAATGCATTTTTTATGGAGTAGTGGAAGTAAGAGAAAGTTAGGAGCAGTCGGGCATTTTGAAATTTCGAACAAGGATAATGTTAATGTCTCAACATTTTTATTTTAAATAAAGTTTCAAATAATATGATATTATTATATTAGTTGAATAAATTTCATGTGGGTGACTATATCATAAAGTACATGTTCTTTTATTTATTACCATATTATTTGAAAAAAAAATTAAGATAAAAATTTTTTTGGAGACCCAACAATCATTTATTAATGAAACTTCATTAAAAAGAAAAGAGTAATGTTAGGAATTTTAAAATTTTAATCTCAAATAAGTCTCAAATAACATGACATTAACTATTTTAATAATAATTTATGGCATAATCGTCAATCACATGAGATCTACCCAACTAAGATTATGACGACACATTATTTCAAGGTTGAAGAAGAGAGTTCTGGCTTTCATTCAGTTTCTGAAGGAGTAGCTACCTCTGTCTCCGGCTCTGGCATAAATACAAGGAGAATGTATAACTGATATAGGAATTTAATTCTGCAAGCAGTTCAGAATGAACGAAGAAATTTCGAACACAAGTCAGAACTCGTTAATAGGAAAAGAGAGAAAAAGAAAGCAATGCCAAGAATTGTCAATCACATTTTTTGAGATAAAAAATTTAAGACTTTTCTGATCATTCAAAAGAAAATATCCGAGTGACTCTGGGGGGTTGACTAACAGCTGGTCTGGGCCAGGGCCCGTTCAAAGTGGGCAACCTCCTAGATGGGCTCAACTCTCTTAGTACCCTTTGTAAACCTTCCATTTTGTCGCTAAGAGGATAAGACTTAACATAGGACAAATTTGGGAACCTTAGGAAAACTTCCTAAACTACTAAATTTCTTTTTGTGAGAAGTAGCATGTGAGATGTTTGCCGATGAATTTGTAAACCGTCCATTTTGTCACTAAGGATTAGGACTTAACAAAGGACAAATTTTATAACATTTCACTTTCACATAGTAACACGTGTGATACTTAGATATATATATTATTAATATATTTAGTTATGATCTTTTGAGTGAACTTGTGGTGGATTGAGATAACTTAAGTGAGTCTTATTATTCTATAATTTGATCCGAATTCGAAATTTGACCCGTGTTATAATTAACAAATTAGGTACCTTAAGTAATCTTCCCCAACTACTATATTGATTTTTGTAAGAAGTTGCATGTGATATGTTTGGGATGGTGACAATTCCTCTCTCAATCTAAACTTCCTTTTGCTTCCCCCCGGCCCTCTCTCTAATTTCAACTTCAAGGGCCCGTGCATCTATTGTGTTTATCTCTATCTTCTCTCTCTCTCAAGTATAATAATAATAATCTAATATATGAAAATGAAAAATTCTTTCTGTGAAATTTGAGAAATGAAACTTTTTGTGTGTGTGTGTGTGTGAAACAAACAGATTAATAACACAATAAATAGAGAGATCTTCTTAACTTGCCTCTTAAGATTTTTAAATGCAAAAACATTGCTTATATATCACTTATTTTTAGGAAAATGACTAAAAAATTATGAATAAATTTGGGATAGTATACTAATGAAATAATAAACTAATAAGAAGGAATAAAATAATAATAGATTTTGTTAAACCTGCTTATTAATTTTCTATTTCAATATAAACTCTAAATTGATACTTCTGCATATTTTCATATATATCCCTTCTAAGAAATTTTGAAAAACAGTTTATCTAATATTTTAATTTTTGTAAAAATAAATTTATAAGCAAGTTTGAATGTTTACAAGTCATTCTAAATAGTTAGCTTGCAGGTAGCACGTGTACTACATATCATGATGAGGACAACTGTTCAACGTATCTGAGTTTAGTCCACCATGAATCCAGTTGGGTAACTCCAAATCGAACTCTCATTGAACCCTACATACATAATGTTGCCGCGTTACGAAAGACCAAAGATTAATTTAAACCTCAAGAAAAAAACAAAAACAAAAGAACAAGTGATGTATAGTCTTAATTAATTTAGTTAATTAAGGTTTCTGGTTTCCCCCTCCTCCCCCCCCCCCCAAAAAAAAAGGATCCAAAGGCCCGAGAACTTGATCCATAAGCATAGTCGAGGACAAGCTAAGGAGCCAGAGCCGGTGCCGGAGCCAGAGCCGGTGCCGGTGCCAGTGAGAATATCTATCTATCTATCTATCTATCTATCTATCTATCTATCTATCTATCTATCTATCTATCTATCTATATGTATATATATAGAGAAACTGTAACAAGAAAAATTAATTTCCATATAAAGTGTCATGTACAAAAAATCACTTATATATAATTCTCATAATCAATCATTCACCCTTTATATGTATTACAATGATTGATTAACAGAATATAATCGACCGGCCCCAACATAATGGGATGGTGTTAAATAATTAAAGGAACAAATCATCATTATCAGGTCCCCTTAATTTCCAGGGAGGTCCCCTTAATTTCCAGGGGCGCCACCAGTTGATTTGTTGCCTAACACAAGTTCAAACTAATTAATACATTTGAAATAGTAGATCATTTGAATAAAATATTGGAAAAATAACTTGAAATTATTTTTAAATTAAGTAAGGTAATGGAAAAATATATGTGTCATATATAACACCCAATAGCATGAAGAATTAAACTAAGTTGGCGTGGGTACATATTATTATAAGACTAATTAAACCATGCCGGAACCAGGAATAAACCCTTCATTAAGTACTAATTTAATTTACTCAAGGCAAGTAGTAATTACTACTAGGAATGAATAATTAATGCATGCATTTTTTAGTTACTCCATTTATGTATAATTCTGAATAATGCATGATGCATGTTTAATTTATGTACTCCAATATTTATGTTCGTTTAATTTGTCCCTAAACCTAGTAAACTTTGATTTAGTAATAGGAATACAATTACATGTACTAACAAAAACAAAATAGTACCTAGCTCCAATATATACTAATGAAAATGTAAGATTTACGTTCATGTGCACAAAACAATTCTTAGTAACAGACTAGGACTACGGATTACGTACTTATACTTTTGGAAGCTGATCAAGGAGATGGACCTTGATGTCCTGATAAAGCCCAACAAGCTACCAGTACTACTCACGTAGTAAACCAATTACAATATTAATATGCATGTTCTCACGCGTACAATACGCGAAAAATTACTCGCACATTTCCTCGTATATAAATACCTTCCTCACCTGCTCACATTTCCTCATTCCAACAGTAAATCACCATATCATATATATCTTCAACACCTCTCTTTCCTTAATTACCCAGCCAGCCAGCCAGCGCTTCTCGATCCGTTCTTCTTCCTTATTCATATTATATACGAACAAAAGTTTCTATATATAGCTATATATATACTATCTAGAAGTTATGGGCTTAAGGAAATCAAACAGATTGTCACAATCCACGGTTATGAAGCAGATATGCTCCATATTGGGAAAGAAACACGACATTGGTACTTACAATGAAAAATTAAGGCAGAATATTCCCCAAGATGTACCGAAAGGCCACTTTGTAGTTTATGTTGGAGAAAACAGAAGCAGGCACATTGTTCCCATTTCATTCTTGGGTCGACCCGACTTCCAGAACCTTCTTGAACAAGCCGCTGAAGAGTTCGGGTTCGATCATGACATGGGCCTCACCGTTCCTTGTCAAGAAGACGTTTTCCAAACCCTAACCTCATCAATGTTTTCGGGATGGGCTAGATAACTGCGGGGCTTCCTCCATGGCATGGAAGAATAAATAAATGGCAGAAGATGATACTATATCATGAAGCTGCTTATCTAATTCACTTCTTCTAGGGTGGCTTAATTTTTTATTTTATTTTTTCTTTTTGGGATCATTTAGACACCCCATATATGAATACTTTTATTATGGGTTCAGATTTGTACGTATATCTTAAAATTAATTTAATTTGTTTTTTTTTCCATGCAGTAATTAATACAGAGTATTGTAAGGATCTTTGAGGTTAATTAATTACATTCTTACCCTGTTCATTTCATCACACAGTCTACATATATTAATTGCAACGGATCTGACCTCATTTGATTTTTTATTTTTTATTTTCTCAGAAATCTCAGATATCTCTAATATATATCTCCAGAACACCTAGTATTGTTCAAACCTAGCTTGATGCACATAAGTGATACTCTAGCTCTATATGCTGTGCTAATATTCTTTAGCAGATTAGGTTAAAGAAATAAAGGAGTGAAGAGTACTAGCTACATGGCTACAATATTGGCTAATTCCAATTATTAAACTAACCTTAGTACTTAGCAGCTACTAGCTAGGTATATTTGAATGCTACAAAAGACTGGCTATTTCCACCGGGTGGTGGGAGTACTGCCTGTGTACCCTACTCGTCCTTTTAAATTCTGTCCGTCACACGTTGAAAATAATTCACACTGCACCGCACTATATTTAATTTAAATTTTCTGGTGGGAGAATTATTACGCAACATATACTGCTATGGATATTAATTATGCACGATTGATTATATGTAAATTTTAGTAATTTTAATTATGCACGATTGACTATCGTCTTTTGTGATACCTCAAATATATCACATAAATTTTAAAAATCATTACGACAGATTTTAGATTTTTGTAATGACTTTAGCCGTCATGAAGGCCATTTTGTATACCCTTATTATGAAAGCCTTTCATGATGATTTTGACAATCACACAAATGCATAGTGTTTTTATGATGATTAATACAATCACATTAGCATGCGACTCTTTTGTAATTGTTAAAGCAATTGAATTAGTGCACACTCTCTTGTTATTGTCAAAGCCATTACAGAATAACACAAGACTTTCGGGATCAAAGGTAATTAATAACTTTTTATGGTCAATTTATTCCACTATATCATCTGTATCAAATGATATTTGTAGAATTCAAACCCTCCCCCCATTTGCAAACTAAATAAGGAGTCTTAGCACTACACCAAATGCCAGATCATGATTATAATTTTAAAACAAAACATAAAATTAAGAAAACACGTGAGTTGACTTACTAAATAAAATTAGTCTCACATAAGATCTGATGATGGTAATAACAGTCACATATACTCTATAATGATGGTAAAATTAGTCATCACTGAGAGGCATCATATATTTTACTATTTTGTGATGACTTAAAAAATTCCATCACAAAATACCATTTTTTTTTGTAACTGCAAATAAAAGTCGTCACAAAAAATTATATTTTTCATAAAATATTATTTTGATTATTTTTTTTAATTAGAATATTAGTGATAGCTTAAAGGTAATCACAAAAAGGATATATTCATAAGTGATGACTTATATAGGCATGCGTCAAAAAAAAGAGAATTTATTTTGCGTGAAAAATTTGGTGATTGACATGACCATCACAATTATAATATGTACATTGATGGTAAAATTAGCCGTCACTAAGGGTCATCATATATATTATTAGTTTGTGATTGCTTAAAAAGTCCATCACAAATTATTATCGTAATTTTGTGATTGTTTTTAAAAATCGTCACAAAATTTTGTTACGTATTTTTATTTTTCTAAATGTAGTATATATATATATATATATAATAATAATAATAATAATTTTAATAATTTACTATTCACGTTAGAGAAATCTTGTATGACTATATATCAATTTTTTGACGATTAGTGGTGTTGCCAGCGTTTGCTTATATGACCATTAGACATAAGTTGGCCATCTGGGGTCCTTCATCTTCACTGAATTCTGAGCTTGAATTATTCTCAGAATCACTCCACGAACCTTCTGTTACAAGGCCTTTATATTTCTTTTGGAATTTTCTGTAGCCCTCAAACTCTTTCTTTGGGGTTAACTTCTTATTGTCCTTCTTTAGCTCCTCTCGTAAGAGCTTGTTGCACTCGACAATGTAGTGACCTGACTTTTTGCAGTTGTAGCACATGTCCTTGTTGTAATCACGGTTGTTGTTACTGTTGTTGTTGTTGTTGTATCTCCTTGGCTGACTATATATTAGTTAGGACTTTGTGGAACTACATGCAGTTCCTAAGCCCATGATCTGTGTAGCTCCCCCCAAGTGAATCCCATGGTCGCTTCAAAAGTGGCCTCTACTAGAGCTTCCTTCAATCCAATTGGAGAGTTTGTTCTTTGGAGAGATTTTTAGATTTCCTCCTCTAGCCAAGAAAGTCTTGAACGTCTCCTAGTTCGGTTCCCACAAATTTTTAATCGATTACCGTCTGAGTAAAATATATATACAAATGTCATAACGTATAATATAAACATGCATCCGTACATTCAGTCGGTAAAAAAATATATTCAAATGTAGATTAACAAAAGAAGAGGAAATGCAAATGTCTTCACGGATCAATATCGTCCAAATGGGGCTGTAACAAAAGAATAAAACATGTATTATTGAATATAAAGTTAAACTAAACATGCAAAGTTAAACATAGAGCTAAAGTACATAAATCTAAACAATGACAAGATTACCTGCTTGGGCTCATATATCCTGGTGTTGTGCTGCTCTCGCCACTGTATCTGCTAACTTCTCAGAGACTACAGATACTCGCCAAGTATAAAAAGAAAACTCTGATCCTAATATTTTGCTCTCACACAGTCAACAAGAGTGTGTGGCTTTGGATAGCTCGAGAACTGAGTAGACTAACAAGCAGAGCTGCCTGTGCCGCTGATAGTCGGTCATCGTCGTTGTCCTTGGCCTTTGACATAGTTCTTCTTCACAACCGACGCCCTCTCCTATAATTCTTGATCAATCGGTGGTCGCGGGGTGCCTTCAAGATAACGCTCATTCAGTAGACTCTTATAAGTGTCATGTCAGCAGATTAACAATTAAATAGTTAAAAATAAATATAAAATGCTAAAAAAGGTCGTAAAAATTTATAAACAGCATATCAATGTTATAAAAACTTATTACTGCTATTTGGACAGCCTTAGGCAGACCATCGCGGGTTATCACGTACACATCCAGCCAATTGATAGGCTGACCCTGAGACTCCTACAAAATATGTTCTCATATTAATATGTAAGCATATGATATTTTACAAATCGTGACTGTAAACATAAAAACAAATAATTAAGCCAATAAGCTTGCTATTCATACGTACCCTGGCAGCAATATGCTGCAACTGTGATATACTGTCGCCCTTATACGTGCCTTTTGCCTTTTCGCTTTCAGGTGCACCTGATGATCTGCTCGAGGCGACAGTCTTGCGTCTCTTGACCCAACTCTCAGCTCTCCACTGGTCACACATCTCCACCCGTATGGGCTACTTAGTTCATTATATATATTATTTTATTTTACTTTACTTTATTTTATTCAGCCAATTATTTTGTATTATTTTATTTAGTATTGAGAAACTAAGTAAATACTACTTAATTCATTATTTTATTTTATTTTACTTTATTTTATTTTATTTTATTTTTTATTATTTTATTTAGTATTGAGAAACTAAGTAAATGCTACTTATTTCATTATATTATATTATTTTATTTTACTTTATTTTATTTTGTATTGTTTTATTTAGTATTGAGAAACTAAGTAAATACTCCATCCGTCCTAAGCTAAAAAGTCATACATTGACTTTTGTAGGCAAATTGATCATTTTTAAAATTAACAATTAAACATATATATTTAGATTTTCAAAAAAGAAAACATTGAGATTAGTACTAAATTGTATGTAGTTTATAATATTTATAGGCTTTATATATATAGAAGAATAATAAGATATATTGATTTAAAAAATGGTCAATTTGACCATAAAAGTCAATGGAGGACTTTTATCCTAGGACGGAGGAAGTACTACTTAGTTTATTTTTGAAAATTTATTTTCTTAAACTTTATCATATTATATGTATAATGTTCAAGGTAGTTAAACAAGCATCTATTTCCATTGCTATATGTTGCCCGATTTCACAATCGACAATTACGTGCAAGTATACACGATCAACAAGTAATAAAGTGATAAGAGAGAGTATCGAATCCACAGGAATTACTATGTTATTAATCTCCAATTGTCAATCTAAATTATGCCTATTCTATTAAACAATCACAAATTGGGATTTCTGATTAATAATAATTAAATAAATACTAACACTAACATTTAATTCAAAGGTTGAAATTCAGATTTAAGATGATTAAGACTATAATATCCCCAGTTATTTATCATAAACCAATCTATCTATATCTTCCAATTATTCACTTCAATGGAGTTGTTAACAGAAATTCAATTGCATTTATAAGCCCTTTTCTAAGTGATCAAATAAATCTATCTATTCCAATTACTCTACGATATTCCTATGCAAAGTTAAAGGATTAAATTCATTAAGTTCCAATTTCCAATTGTTACATGCAGCAAAGAGATATCCCTATTCACTTCACAAATCTAATTATTCAACACATGCAAATAATTAAGAATACACGCTATCTTATCCAGTTCTAACCCTAGATTTCATCTCTCGAATTCATCTAAGATAATCCGCTAATTGTCGGCCAAACAATTAATCAACAAGCATAAAATAAGATAGACAACTCCCATCAAATTGAACAATTGAAATCAAATAGATAATCAACTCATAATTATAACTGGTTCCATTGTAGCCTTAACTAAGAATTTAGTTCATACTAGCAATTAAAACTAGAATACCAAAATAAGTCATCATAATTAATTACAAATCAGAGGATAAAGATTAAAAGGAAACTCAGTATAATCTCTAGCTCTCCAATCTGAACTTCTCACGATGCTTGACTTGTCCTCCAATCTCCTTGCTCAGCTTTGAAAGTTCAATCTCTGAATAAGTCTGTGTATATTTTAATCCAAGTCTTGATTATCTATTTATAGTCTCCTTAAGTCCCTCAATCAGATTAATAACAAGAGTCCTTGATCACTTCAACCTTTCCAAAATAACTGAATGCCAGCAACTTAAAAATTTCCATCAGCCGCTTTCTCGCCCCAGCGAGAAGTTACTACACAAAATCCTCGCCCCGGCGAGAAATATAACGCACGAGTTCTCGCCCCGGCGAGAATGCCCTGCACCCAGCCAATTTTCTTCTTTTCAATTCGCAGCCAGCCATGACCTACAGAAGCAACATGAAAGCAAATAAAAGATACCAAAAACACTTAAAAACAAGTAAAGAACTAAGCCATAGACATATCAAACTCGTAGGTTAAAAACCTACTCATCAAATACCCCCAAACTCAAAACTTTGCTTGTCCTCAAGCAAAACACAAAACAAACCAAAATCACATCTAAACTAACTACCAATATGAATACAAATATATGACTAACCATACTCAAGCAATTACTTAACAGACATCATAAAAATCCGGCCTCAGAAATCAGTAACTACCAATTCAACCTCACACTATCCAAGAGCCAACTATTAGCAATTATGAATTACTCTCAACCCTTCCATAAGTATGCAACATATATTAAACCAATCAGAGTATGAATCCAACTCTAAGTATCACAATGTTCAAAAAGAGACAAATTCACAGATTTTACTTTTAAGCTCAACTTGCTATTCACTTGTCTTCTCAGTTTTTCTCTTTTTCTTTAACGAGTGCGTTTTACGCTCCATCTCGTCATATATCCCGACTAGTGCAATGTTCATCTTTATTAGGCCATTCAGTGCCACCCGTGTAGCGAACTTTCAACCAACGACTCCCAAACCAGACGATTTTAGGGCGCTAAGTGTAAAGACATCTCCTAAGGTTATACTCATTTAAATGACACCGGCCATAAAGGCAAACTTAGTCAAGACCTGTTCTTATCTGTCTATATTCATTAATTCATAGTTTTCTTGCACTTAGACAGACATCGAAGCAGTATTTATTCAATTTTTTTTTCAGTTTCATTTTTTTTCTTCGATTTTCTTTTTTTTTAGATCCGACAAGTGATAACAGTCTATATCTACATATGAGCATGTAATACACCAAAGAAGAACCAACTCCTAATTACTTTAATACACATTCGTGAACAAGTAAAAACCAAGGGTCTCAAATAACCACAACTAAAACAGTTAAACTCCAGATTTAACAATAAGTATCCATCCCATTAAACTATAGTAAAACTAATCAAATTTCATCATTGGCCATCCCTAAATGACTTCCATAAATGCATTGCTTGAATACCTCTAAATGCAAAAGCATATGATCCTATGCTACTAAAGTTTTGGATTTTTGGGGTTTTTTTTTCAATTAAATAAACAACGAGTAAAAACTAGGCTAAACTAAAACTCATGCAACTAAAACTAAAGATGCTATGCAACTAAACATGCAAATATACAATTACACCCCTCAAACTCAAACGAAACAATGTCCTCATTGTGAAAAGAATAAAGAAAGTTAAGAACAGAGGACTCCCCTAGCAGTTCAAGTCGTAGGCTCGAACTCATCATCGTCATTTGGGGACGGTGGTGGAAAAATTGGCAATGGCTGGGCTGCGGGAAACTGAACAGGATCCATCATCGACTGCATATTGGAGTACATGTTCGCCATGGCTTGGGTGTAACTCTGCTAATACGCATACATATGCTCCTGCCGATCCGTCAATCGCTGGTTCTGCCTCAATATGGTCTTATGATGGGAATCAATAAGACGCTGCAACTCTCGAAACTGGAGGCTGAACTTGGCTGAACTTGGCCCAGTAGAAGTGGAAAGACCCTCCAAAGGACCCGCTCCCTCATCATCATCAGACTCATGTGCTTCTTCAGCAGAAGGAGAATGAACTATATAACCCATACCACGAGGATGTGATTCACCGCCTTCCCATTCCTTATAGCGTGCAATCAAACGGTGATCCAAAAGTAGTAAGGGTTGCTGCAAAGCCTCCTCAGCTCCTCAACGAACTCCCGCACGAAGACATAACCCACATATCAACGAAGGGTGTGGTAAACCACCCTGACTATGCAAAGCCCGTAAAGTGCGGCGAATCGACGCCTCAATCAGCTGACCCACATTGATCTCAATCTCCGTCACAATAACATATAACAATAATGCTTTCTCTTTAGGTACATCACTCACATGTTGCGACGACATAAGTTTCGTAGAGAGGAAAACATACCAGACCTTCCCATAATGACTCAAGTCCTTGCTATAGAACATAGGTGCAACACGTGGCCCTCTAGATATCCATGTCGTCCCAGACCTGCATAAGTCAGTAACTACCTTCTCCACATTGGGCCCCTCCCCAAGGAATCGAGTGTATCGGCAACGTAAATCAGGCCTCAAGTTGTAATACTCATTGATCGTTTGAGCGCTGAAGGAAACTGTCTTGCCCCATATTGTAACCTCACATGGTGCCGCGTCCTCTGCATTAGCATAAAACTCTTTGACTATGGCTATACACGTAGGCTCCGAATGGGCAGTGAATGTCTCTCATCCTCTCTCTACTATCTGATGCATCATCTCACCATCAACCACTTCATCAGGCGTGAGACCGCGCTCGGGAGTTAGAGCTTTACCCGATGTATACGATTCATACCTATTAGCCGCCTCTGCACTGACAAACTTTCTTCGATCAAAGTGCCTGGATGGAGTAGACGATGATCCCTCACCACGTTGCCGCTTTGGAGCCATGATTGATCACTTAGCAAACAAACCCACACAAATAATCGGCTATGCAATTCAACTTCTCCCCCCAAACTCCAACTATACTAACTTCTAACTGATAATGACACGGTACAATGGAACCGATCGGGTGATGTTGCGTTGGTAAACTGATTGATTACTCTTTGAATTAAATGCAAATCCTAAAACTCGTGTATGCACTGATGAAGCGGATGAAGATTGTGAAAACAACAGAGTATGCCCCTGCTTGAATGTGAGATGGTTTAAACTGAACTTAGGGTTTGATTTTAAAGTGGAGTGATTTAGGGTTTGTGTAGAAATCCAAGTATGGAGAGAAATTGGAAGGAAATTAGAAGAGAAATTGGATAGATTGGGTTGGGTCGGTATTAGAGAAGGAGAAATAGTGTTTTGGAGAAGTTACATGGGAGTTGGAATGTTAAAAATCAAATTAGAATCGGATTTTAAAAACTGATTTCGCGATTCTCGCCGGGGCGAGAAAATAAGCTTATGAACCTCGCCGGGGCGAGAATCAGCAGAGAGGTTGGGGCTGGGGCGAGAAAAATCCAGGCCGAGGCGCGCTTCAACAGAGAGGTTCTCGCCGGGGCGAGAAACTTTAGTGCAATTTTCTCGCCGGGGCGAGAATCCTCAGACTTGAATTTTTTCCTGCTTTTCCCTCTTGATCCTCTTGTCCTCTCTTGTACCATCCCCATGAACATGTTTCCTCCTTCTAAAGCATTCCCATAGACTGTATCCCTGTTTCAATGAACACAACATAAATGAGTTAAACACGGGAGATTGAAGACCAAATTCAAACAGAAACACTAAAACTACTCCTATATAAAAAAAACCTATTAACTATACTAAATCTATGAAAGCAATAAAATATCATAACTGGGTTGCCTCCCATCAAGCGCTTGGTTTATAGTCGTCAGCGCGACTTTCTCAGCAGTATTAGGCTTCAGCTTGATCGGGAGCACATAGGTGAATCACTGATATTTGTCGATCCACATCGCCTCCCCAATAATGTTTGAGTCGCTGACCGTTGACTTTGAATGTGCGCTTTGAATCCGGTTCTTCGACTTCAATTGCCCCGTTAGAACCTACAACAATGATAATGAAAGGGCCTGACCATCTAGACTTCAGCTTTCCAGGAAATAAACGCAGTCTGGAGTTGAATAATAGCACAGCTTGTCCCGGCTCGAACTTTTGATCCAATATCCGTTTGTCATGCCACCTTTTGACTTTTTCTTTGTACAGCTTGGCATTCTCATTGGCATGATGACGAAACTCCTCCATCTCGTTCAATTGGAGCAACCTTTTCTCACCAGTGACTTGAAGATCAAGGTTCAACTTTTGAATTGCCCAATAGGCCTTATGCTCAAGTTCGACCGGTAAATGACATGCTTTCCAATAAACTATACGATACGGCGACATTCCGATAGGATTCTTATAAGCAGTGCGATATGCCCATAAAGCATCGTCTAGTTTTATTGCCCAGTCCTTACAAGTCGGGTTTACCACTTTCTCCAGAATTTGCTTAATTTCCCGATTCGATACCTCTGCTTGGCCATTCGTTTTGGGATGATAAGTCGTAGCAATCCGGTGTTTGACTCCGTACTTAGCTAACAACTTAGTGAACTGCTTGTTACAAAAATGAGTACCTTCGTCACTGATTATGGCTCTTGGTGTACCGAATCTAGTAAAGATATTCTTGTGCAAGAATCGTAGAACCACTTTGGCATCATTGGTGGGTAATGCAAGTGCTTCGACCCATTTTGACATGTAATCTACCGCCAAAAGTATGTATTGATTGTTAAATGATGACGGAAATGGCCCCATAAAGTCAATACCCCAAACATCAAATAGTTCAACCTCAAGGATGGTGTTGAGAGGCATTTCGTGCCGCTTCGAGATATTTCCAACTCGTTGACATCTATCACACTTAAGCACAAAGAGATGGGCATCCTTGAACAGCTAAGGCCAGAAAAATCCCGACTGTAACACCTTTGCTGCAGTTCTTTCTCCTCTATAATGGCCTCCATAATCCGATGAATGGCAATGAGTCAATATGCTCTCCATTTCTTCCTGTGGCACACAACGTCTTATCATCTGATCCGCACAAGTTTTGAAGAGGAATGGCTCATCCCAATAGTACTGTTTGACATCATGGAGAAATTTATTTCTTTGCTGAGAAGTGAAATTCTAGCGGAAGAACATTACTGACTAGGAAATTCACATAATCAGCATACCAAGGGACTTCGGTGTTGATACCAAACAACTGTTCATCTGGAAACGACTCATTGATTACCACATCATTCTTTTTCTGCATGTCGGCATTCTCTAACCTTGAAAGATGATCAGCCACTTGATTCTCTGTACCTTTCCTATCTCGAATCTCCAAGTCAAATTCTTGCAACAAGAGGACCCATCGAATCAACCTAGGTTTGGCATCCTTCTTTGCAATCAAGTATTTGATAGCTGCATGATCAGTGTAGACAATCACCTTGGTTCCAATCAGATATGCTCGAAACTTGTCAAAGGCAAATACTACTGCAAGCAACTCTTTCTCTGTAGTAGTATAATTTAATTGAGCTTATGTGAGTGTCTTATTTGAGTAGTAGATGGTGTGAAAAACCTTGTCCCTTCGCTGACCCAACACAGCTCCCACTGCATAATCACTTGCGTCACACATCAACTCAAAAGGCAAAGTCTAATCGGGAACAACTATGATCGGGGCTGTGATTAACTTCTTTTTCAGCACTTCAAAGGCTTCGATGCAAGCTTGATCCATCTTAAAGGGAACATCTTTCTCAAGGAGTGAACACAATGGTTTTGAAATTTTTGAGAAATCCTTGATGAATCGACGGTATAATCCTGCATGTCCGAGAAAACTTCTAATGCCTTTTACAGATGTCGGTGGAGGTAGCTTTTCAATGGTTTCGATCTTTGTCCTATCCACCTCTAGACCTGCGTCGGATACTTTGTACCCCAGAATAATCCCTTCGCGCACCATAAAGTGGCACTTTTCCCAATTAAGCACCAGATTCGTCTCCACACAACGCTTCAGTACTAAGATGAGATTATTAAGACACAAGTCAAAACTATCACCGAATACAGAGAAGTCATCCATGAATACCTCCAAATTTTGTTCAACCATATCTGAGAAGATAGCCATCATGCATCGCTGGAATGTAGCCGATGCATTACATAACCCGAAAGACATTCTCCGGAATGCAAACGTTCCATAAGGACATGTAAAAGTTGTTTTCTCTTGATCCTCCGGAGATATCACTATCTGGTTATATCCTGAGTATCCATCGAGAAGGCAATAGAACTGATGACCGGACAACCTATCCAACAACTGATCAATAAATGGCAAAGGAAAGTGATCCTTGCGTGTAGCTTTGTTCAACTTGCGGTAATCCATACACACTCTCCAACCTGTAACTGTTCTTGTAGGAATGAGTTCATTGTTTTCGTTCTCAACCACTGTCATTCCTCCCTTTTTAGGCACACATTGCACGGGACTTACCCAAGCACTATCTGAAATTGGATAGATAATACCGGCGTCTAACCACTTAATAATTTCCTTCTTCACCACGTCTTTCATAATCGGATTCAATCTTCTTTGTTGCTCAATGACCAGTTTTGCTCCTTCTTCAAGCAGAATTTTATGCATGCAAAACGACAAACTAATTCCCTTGATGTCTGCTATTGTCCACCCAATTGCTGTTTTATACTCACGCAAAACCCTTAATAGTTTTTCTTCTTGAGATTCATTCAAATGCGCAGAAACTATTACTGGTAGTGTGTCCGAGTCTCCCAAGTAAGCATACCGTAAATGAGATGGAAGGGGTTTGAGTTCAAGCACAGATGGCTTTTCCACTGACGGTTTGGACCTTTTTTCTCCTTCATTTGGCCGGTCAAGTACATCAAATTGCCTGCTAAATTTCCGAGGAATAGGTAATGAGTCTAGAACCTTGACATAATCCCACTCATCTGGATCATCAAAAGTATCTATCCCAACCAGAGCAACTTCTAATGGATCTTCAACAATAATTGCCATGGTTTGTTCATTCACGATTTCATCAAGCAGGTCTATCCGTAAGCATTCATCGCCCTCCTTAGGGAATTTCATCGATTTAAACACATTAAAGGTGACTTCCTGATCTTGAACTCTCATTATCAATTCACCTTTCTGAACATCTATCAACGTTCTCCTTGTTGCTAAGAATGGACGACCTAGAATGATGGGAATCTCCTTATCCTCTTCGTAATCCAAAACAATGAAATTAGCCGGGAGGATAAATTTATCGACTTTAACCAAAATATCTTCCACAATTCCCCTCGGATATATCACTGATCTGTCTGCCAATTGCAAGCTGATGTTTGTCGATTTTGGTGCCTTTAGCCCAAGCTGAGTGTAAACTGATAACGACATTAAATTGATACTAGCTCCTAAGTCACACAATGTCATTCCAGAGAACTGGTTACCAATTACACAAGGGATAGTGAAGCTTCCTGGATCCTTTAGTTTAGGTGGCAACTTGTTTTGCAAAATTGCGCTGCACTCCTCGGTAACTGCCACCGTTTCGAATTCACCCAATTTCCTTTTCTTTGACAAAACATCCTTCATAAACTTTGCATAACTGGGCATCTGTTCCAGGGCTTCTGCAAACGGTATATTAATGTGTAGTTTCTTGAAAACATCTAAAAATCTGGAAAATTGCTTGTCTAGCTTGGCTTTCTGCAATCTTTGAGGGAATGGTACGGGAGGCACTACACTATCTGGCTTGAGTTCCTTTGACTTTACCTCAAAACCTATATCCTTCACCTTTTCTGATTCATTCACCTTACTTTTCACCGGGGCTTCCTCATCCTCTTTCTCCACAACTATTTTTGGTTTAGAATTTCCTTTAACTACATCAGACAGCTCTTTACCACTCCTTAAGGTGACAGCCTTGCACTATTCCTTTCCTTTCGTTCTTGGGTTGACCTCTGTATCGCTTGACAGTGCTCCTTGTGGTCGAGTATTCAAGACGTGAGCCAACTGTCCCAGCTGATTTTCCAAGTTCCTAATTGACACTGCCTGGCTCTTCACATTCAAATCTACCTGAGTTAGCAACTTATCTTGATCATTCATTCTTTTCTCAGATGCTGTGATATACCTTGCCAACGATTCTTCTAAATTCGGCTTTCTTTCCGCATGTTGTGGAGCTTGGTTCTGAAAACCTGGGGGATTCTGAGTTCTAGGAGCTGGATTTTGAACCTGAGTGTTATTGCTCCATGAGAAACCCGGATGATTCTTCTACCCCGGATTATATGCATTCTGGTATGGCTGTTGCTGTTTGTTATAACTCCCCACGAACTGTACCGATTCCGGATTAATGGCACAATACTCCGTCGGATGTGCTCCTGCACAAAGCTCACACACATAGGCTACTTGCTGGACTTTCGATTCTGCCAAAGCTTCAATCTGCTTAGACATGGCTGCCATCTGAGCTGTTAGTGCCGTGACCGCATCTACTTCCAAAACTCCAGCTACCTTTTGTTGATTCAGTCTGGAGGTCGGCCATTGATAATTATTTGCATCCATAGTCTCTAACAAAGTGTAAGCTTCTCAAACTTTTTATCCATAAGTGCTCCTCCTGCAGCTGCATCAATGCATGTTCGAGTGTCATTATTCAGTCCATTGTAGAATGTCTGAACTTGTAGCCACTTGGGTAGCCCATGATGTGGATATTTTCTCAATAACTCCTTGAACCTCTCCCAAGCCTCGTATAGTGACTCTCCATGCTGTTGCCAAAATGTAGAAATCTCGTTTCTCAACTTGGCCGACTTAGCTGGCGGGAAAAATTTCGCTAGGAATTTCTGAGCTAGATCATCCCACGTTGTGATGGACCCTGACGGAAGTGAGTGCAACCAGCTCTTTGCTTTATCTCTCAGTGTGAACAGAAATAGACGTAATCTCACTGCATCATCTGTCACATTGGGATATTTGAAGGTATCACAAATCTCCAGGAAACTAACAAAGTGTTCATTTGGATCATCGTTGTCTAAACCCCCAAACTGTACCGCATTCTGAAGCATATGAATTGTTCCCGGCTTGATTTCGAAGGAATTAACGGTGATGACTGGTCTTGTGATGCTCGATTTGATCTCGTCTATCTTAGGCATAGCATATTCCCTCAATGATTTCTGTTCTTCGTTAGCCATTTTCTCTTTCTCAAGTATCTCCTGACAGAATTTTCTCAACTGACGAAGCTTGTTCTCAAGATTATCCTCACACTGCACGAGTTCCGGTTGTTTTGATCGCGTTTGCATAAACGAATCAAAAGACACCTGAACAAGAAACAAAAGAAAAATAAGTTTGCTTAACTAGAACAGACTTAACTAAACTGATATTGAAAATTATAAACACAAATAATCCCCGGCAACGACGCCAAAAACTTGTTGCCCGATTTCATAATCGACAATTACGTGCAAGTATACACGATCAACAAGTAATAAAGTGATAAGAGAGAGTATCGAACCCACAGGAATTACTATGTTATTAATCTCCAATTGTCAATCTAAATTATGCCTATTCTATTAAACAATCACAAATTGGGATTTCTGATTAATAATAATTAAATAAATACTAACACTAACAATTAATTCAAAGGTTGAAATTCAGATTTAAGATGATTAAGACTACAATATCTCCAATTATTTATCATAAACCAATCTATCTATATCTTCCAATTATTCACTTCAATGGAGTTGTTAACAAAAATTCAATTGCATTTATAAGTCATTTTCCAAGTGATCAAATAAATCTATCTATTCCAATTACTCTACGATATTCCTATGCAAAGTTAAAGGATTAAATTCATTAAGTTCCAATTTCCAATTGTTACATGCAGCAAAGAGATATCCCTATTCACTTCACAAATCTAATTATTCAACACATGCAAATAATTAAGAATACACGCTATCTTATCCAGTTCTAACCTTAGATTTCATCTCCCGAATTCATCTAAGGTAACCCGCTAATTGTCGACCAAACAATTAATCAACAAGCATAAAATAAGATAGACAACTCCCATCAAATTGAACAATTAAAATCAAATAGATAATCAACTCATAATTATAACTGGTTCCATTGTAGCCTTAACTAAGAATTTAGTTCATACTAGCAATTAAAACTAGAATACCAAAATAAGTCATCATAATTAATTATAAATCAGAGGATAAAGATTAAAAGGAAACTCAGTATAATCTCTAGCTCTCCAATCTGAACTTCTCACAATGCTTGACTTACCCTCCAATCTCCTTGCTCAGCTCTGAAAGTTCAATCTCTGAATAAGTCTGTGTATATTTTAATCCAAGTCTTGATCATCTATTTATAGTCTCCTTAAGTCCCTCAATCAGATTAATAACAAGAGTCCTTGATCACTTCAACCTTTCCAAAATAACTGAATGCCAGCAACTTAAAAATTTCCATCAGCTGCTTTCTCGCCCCGGCGAGAAGTTACTACACAAAATCCTCGCCCCGGCCAGCTTCCGCCCCGGCGAGAAATATAACGCACGAGTTCTCGCCCCGGCGAGAATGCCCTGCACCCAGCCAATTTTCTTCTTTTCAATCCGCAGCTAGCCATGACCTACAGAAGCAACATGAAAGCAAATAAAAGATACCAAAAACACTTAAAAACAAGTAAAGAACTAAGCCATAGACATATCAAACTCGTAGGTTAAAAACCTACTCATCACTATACATAAAAAAATAAAAAACAAAATCCCACGTCTAATTTTGTAATGGGACTATTTATGTGGAATAGGGGGAATAATAAATTCGCTTAATGAATTTAAATGATAACACGTAGAAGGTAGAATAACTGTAATTTTCTAGTTGATTACTATGCAATCAAGGACAATTTTAAGGGTATGGAGAGTCAAGAAATTCTAGAGTTTCCAGATTACCTAACATCACCCAAATTGCATGATGCCTTAGTAGTTTTTACTGGTTTGGGGGTGTTCAGAAACAACTAGAATGTTTCTTCTATTAATAAAACAAAATCATAAATTGTTTTCAAATTTTTTATTTATAATTGGATGAAATTTTATTTCCTCATACAAAATTCACTAGTGGTGACCCTCATAAGAATAACTAGAAACAAAGAGTAACACCATTTAAAGCAGAAAGTGAGCAAAACAGTTGGCACTCATAGAGGAACAAAATGAATAAATCTAGCTATTACAGGGCGATGCTCAAAGAAATCCACAAATTGCAGTATGCAACCATATTTTTAAGGTTCTAAGAAAGGTGTAACAATACTATATTTTCTAATAATTACGACACTCATTCATCACTGTAATAACAGGAACCAACATAACAATACATACTAATGAGAAGTAAACTACTTTCATAACCAAGATAATATAAGCATTCAATTACGAAATCGATGCACTGAGATAACTGGAGCAACATAATAGAGGAACACTACTCTAAACCCAAGTTACATAACCATCTCAACAAATCGTTATTTTGAAAAGAAAAATTCTAATGCATATCCCAAAAGCTCAAATCAATTGGGCACACATTTTCTTTTAAAGATAAAAACAAGAAATCAATCCACAGATATTGTATTGACCTATTCAGTCATATTGCTATGAATATAATATGAATCCATCCACAGATAACCCAAAAAAAATATAAACTGATGATGATGATGATGATGGAAATGACAAGAAATTAAAGGAGACTAGGGTAGAAAACATACCTTCTCGGCAGTGTACGGTGACGGCTTCGCTCGGTGAGCGCCTCTCCCTCTCTTCCCTCTTCTCCCTTTTCCCCCTCTTCTTTTTGCTTTCCTCTGTTGCCTGGTCTGCTCAACTGCCAGATTTTGATTATATTAAACAGAATCAGCGACCGCTTTCTGCGACTGCCTGCGGTTGCTATTTTTTAATGACGTGGATGCATTAGCATCCGCTCAATGGTCGCTCAAAGTTTTTGGTTACAATAAAGCTCTCTGCCAACATTTACGCCAAATTTATGACGGCAAAATTAAATCAACGACTGATCAGCAACCGCTTGCGATCGCGGATATTACCTAGCGATTAAATTTAAGTCTGGTCGCTAATAGTGGTCGCTATTACTATAATTAGTGACCGAAAAAAGCGATCGCTAAAAGTATTAGTCGCTGTTGGACCATTTTTTTGTAGTGGATCTCGAGTAGGCTATTGTTGCCCTTGATCATGTTTCTTGAAATCTAGTTTGGGCATCCATCCTTCTTGCCTTATTGCAACTTTAGTAGAGTATTAGTCAAAGTCGTAGTAAATGTACTCTTGTTTGCACTGTCATAGTAAAATAATCAGTGGAGGAAGTAAACAGGGACAAACAGAATCAGGCTTATTCGGCTTAAACTCTATTTTATTGATGAGTGAATTTGTCTTCATATCTCCACCTTCTAGTGATCAAACTCCAAGATGTACTCTTTAATATTTAAATTTTTAAGCCGTATGTATTATGTGTTTAAGACAGGTTTCTCATGTCCTTTTGGATCAATGGCACGCACGCCTTTGTCATGGCGTCACGATCTTTGGTCTTTTAAGTAGCTTTCTATGTCACGAAGGACTTGAGGGAGATCATCCTTAAGTCTCTATGTATTTATCACCTCTTTCTTTAGTTTTAATCATCTTAATCGTCACGATAACCAAAGTTTGATCAGCAAATCACTTCAGAGCTCGTAAAAGAGTGTGCCCGAATCGTAGGAGAGGTACCCTTGAGTTATTCTTCTTTTGCTCATTTCTTCTGTTCTTGTCCTCATTTCATTCGGTAGTTTAACTTGCATCAAGAAAGGAAATCCATCGAAATAAGTTTAAAGAATTGAACCCCTAGGGGGCTTTTAAACTCAAACATCATTCAGACTCTCTTGTGGAGTTACTTCTCGGCCACTTTCAATATTGAGTTCGTTAACCCATTCTCCTAATTAAATCATCCTCCCAAGGGGAGACATTTGAAAAAAATCCATCAAACTCGTTTGCCAACTCTGGAAAATGCTCTGTCGAAAATATTTCTCCATAAATATTGTATGGTAACCTAGAATAGAACCAAATTTGTTAATCATATGGGCATTTATATATTAACACATGTGTATATATGTATATAGGTATGAACAAAAATAGGTAAGGAGAAAGTGAGAGTTGTCTTTCATTCTTTGCGCAACACGGCTCCCGAATGATCGAGTTTATGGTTCAAATAAGTGAGAAAGAGTAGATAGTCATTCTTTTGGTGGCAGACGTTCAAATAAGTCAAATGTCTTGATAGGATCTGCATTCTTTCTTAGCAATCGTCCTCTTTTCAAAACTAGCATCCCATCTCAGATCTTTTACATCACTTAGTTGTTGGGAATATACACTTAAGTTGGTCTGCTTCATACTTGACCGCTTCTAAGCATTTTTATTATTATTATTTTTAACTCCTTCATATCTTGATCATAAATTATACGTACAAATATATTAATTTTACACAGAAATAAAATTCTCAAGAAATTAAAAAGGAATCGTATAATATACTTCCCTTGGTTTGAGATGTAGGAAATATGGAGTTTAATTATCATACCCCAATTTTCTTTACTTTGAGAAATCAAAAAGTAAAAAAAACTTCTTGAAATACTTCCTCAAATTTTTTTCTTGGTTGTTATATATAATCAGTAGACTTCTGACTCTCGTATTTGGTAATTCTAGTCAATGAGCTCTCTTCAGATCTAGTATTTGATGGTTCTTGTCGATGAAAAAGATCTAAAGTTTGTGAATTTCGGCTTAGATCTTGGTAGTTCTCCTTCTTCTAATCATAGGCACACCCTTTATGTATCATAGGCATATCCTAAGGGAAAAATGAATGATTGGAATTCATTGGCCTTCTGTTGTTGTTGGAGGCACACTTTGAATGTCTTTGTTGTTGTCCGCTCTTACTCATGTTGCTTGCGAACTTCCAAGGAACATAACTTGAAAAATCGACACTTACATCAATTATTGACGAAAGTTCCTTATTTCCTCTTGTTGATTCTGCATCTCGAACATCATGGACCTTATCATTCCTTGTCCCTTGCGTGTATCCTTCAACATCTTATGCATCTTCATCTCGTTCTTTGTTAGCTGACCTCTAGCCGCTTCTTCGCCTTGTATGCCCGTGCTTGTTTGTCCAACGTCGGTAAGTTGTTGATCAGCCATGTCTGAGGAACTTGAATTACCTTTTGAGGTGTCTTCTATAATAGGTCTATCTAACTCCAGATCTGCAACTCGGTTGGATTGTCTTAATGATGGATATGGTGAGGTAAAACTTATAATCGAAAAAACTTTACCCATAATGATGGATATGGTGATGTAAAACTTATAATCGAAAAAACTCTACCCATTGTTCTTCCACTTCGAGTTGTGGGCATACCCCCTTTATGAATCCTACACCTCCCCAGCAGAGTCGCTAGAAAATGTAGGCGAGAAAATCGTATCTCGCTTGATTAGGGTTTTGAATTGACTAAGGAGGAGAGAAATCCACGAAGATTACAAAAAATGATCTAGGGATTGTAAATGGGAGAAGAATGGATAGGCGATCACCAAGGCAACACATGACAGAATTCTAGAGAGCCTTCTTGTGTGTCTTGGAATGTCAAAGAATCAAAGTCCCTCCCATTGAAACGAAAGGTGTATTTATAGGGCCTCCTGGTAAGTGATCATGTGTCTAGTATGTATCTGAGTCATGTGTCTGGCATATGACCTCAGGTGAAATTCCAAAAATACCCTTAGTTATTAAAGTGATGCCCAAATCGTCCTGTCCTTTTAGTCGCCAATCCAAATCCCTTAACCATTTCCCATGATGAGTTGCCTCCATAAGTCTTTTGCCTAAGAACTCATGGAGCCCCCTCTCAAGTCTTCATATACAAGGTCCCATTGCTTAACTCGTACTTTTATTTTCTTATTTCTAATTTATTCGGATATTATGTCGCCCGAATTTTCATTGTCGGAAAGCTTCGGAGGACTTCAACATGACTCTAGGGGGCCAAGCCCTAGGTTCGTGCTTCCTTTGATTTATTTTTCTTGTCTTTGCCTTTCTTGCACAATTTTTATCCGTTTCTTATGATTTTCGGCACTGTAATTAGCTCATCTTATCACGGAGGATTCAAGGAAGATCATTCCTAAATCCTCATAATTTTTTTGTCTCTTTCCTTGATTTTAATATCGTTGTTTCATTATTGCTCCGATTAAAGTCCGATTGGTGTAACATTCGAGATTATAAAGGAGTGTGCCCCCCTAGGGTGGCTGAACCCTAGGGGGGATGAGGGCTCCCATGTCCTTTTTGTTTTTTTAGTTTTGTCCTCGTTTCGTTCCAGTAGTTCAAACTATGTTCAATTAAGGAATTAAGTTCATCAAAACTTTTGTCATGAGGTTAGACCACCTAGGGGTGGCCGAACCTTAGGGGCCAAAACCCTAAGTGTTCTCCCTTCTTCATTTATTTTCGATCTTATTCATTTATTTCTGACTTTTCTGTCTTTCATTCAATTCTTTGGATCAAACGTGAGCCTTAATTTATACTTGGACCCACAATATCCACAGTCAGCATACCATTGGGAGCGGAATTACTCAACGATATAACTAACGTCTCCCAGCTGTCAGGCAAAGAGCTCAACAACAATAAAATCTACATCTCATCGTCAATAACCATTTTTATCGTACTCAACTGATTTTTCAAACTTTGAAAATCACTTAAGTGTTTTGTAACGAAATTTTCATCATTGAACTTAGAATTCACAAGCTTCCTAATCAAGAAAACTTTATTCTGCGCCTCTTCCTTTCGTATATGGACTCCAATTTTTGCAAGAAAGCATAAGCTTTAGTTTTTGTGGCAACATGATAAAATACACTTTGATTAATCCACGATCTGATCAGACCAATAGTTTTCCTGTTCATCTTGTTCCACTGCACATCACTCTTGTTTGTGGGCTTGACTCCATCGTTCTTAAGTAGCTCATACAAATCCTTGCAGTAAAGCAAATCCTCCATTCTTGGCTTTTAAATTAAATAATTTGTAACTTTGAGTTTAATCATGCAACCTACTGTCCAATCCTCCAATATTTAATTCGCACAAGAAAACCACAATAATAATCAAGCTTTGATACCACTTGTTGCGGAATTGTACGATCCATCTCACATCATTCATCATCTATGCAGCGCACACCTGTGTAGACTAGCCCAACAAGCATGTTGAATCATCCCCTTACTTAAAAGGTTAACCTATTAGGTTAAGATTCTACCATACTTATTAATTATTCTACACTCTTGAATCTATTTGATGTGGCTCACATCATGATCTACACCAAAAATGACATCTAGTGAAGGACAAATCCTTCACAAGATATAATATATCACTCACAACAGATTTATTGCGAATAAATTTTTCCTTCACACGATTGCTCGCATAAGACCTCGTCGCAATAGGGTATCCTTCGCTAAGTAGTAACTAAATGTTTTTTGTGAAGGATATATTGTGAATAATTTTTTATTCACAAATTATATTTGGTAATGGAATATTGTTATTTAGTGAAAGAATGGTTTCCTTCATTAATAATATTTTAAGGACTATTTGAAATTAGTGAATAGCTTTATTTCCTCACAAATAATATATTGTGACGAACAAATTTATTTGACGAGAGAAGATTTTCCTTCACTAACTATAAATTGAGAATCTTTCTTCAATTTAGTGAGAGAAAAATTTCTTCACAAATTATAAATTTGTAAATAAAAAATTAATTGCTAAATAACCAAAATTCATTGGAAATTATAATTGATTTTTAAATTAACAATTTCATATTTATTATTATTATTATTATTATTATTATTATTAATCTCTATAAGAAATATTAAAATAATATTTCAAGTAAATATAAATATTGCCATACTTGTTTCAAACTAATTGATAAACTAATACATAAAGCGCTAATAAAACCAATACTCCACATAAAAATAGATAATGATCGACTCACGATAACTACAAAATTTGTTATTGTATCTTAGTCTCTCAAAGACTACCTACAATATTTATTAACTAACATAAGAAAACTAAAAGAACAAGAAGTAAAACTGATCCACCATAATGTTAGTCATCATCACCGTCTATTATCATCTTTAGCTTCCTTCTTGGCACAACATCTATTATCCCTAAATTCGGATAATTCATCAGCTAACTTGTCATGCAGGTACTAATATTGCAATTGATCAGCACCGCCCGTAGTTGGAAAAGCTACATGTTCCCCACTAACTCCAATTGTTTTGGCTTCTGCATCGCCGTCTTGGTGCAAAGAAACATCATCATTTTCTACATCTACTATCTATAAGTGAGTTGTTCATGTTTATGCCTGAAAGAAAGCATCCAATCATCAAAAAGAAGGCCACGAATAAAACTTAATATAATAGACACGAATACATATTATTTAGTATATGATTTAGTATCACACATTCATGGTGGATCAATATATTTCTTGGACTGCAAAATTTTCAAGGAAATTTAAGTTTTCTATGAGATCCATGAAACCAGAAATCTAAATTATTTAACTCTGTAAGTTCATGAAAACTATAACACTGAATTTACAGTATCATGGGGGAATACTCCATCCCATTTTATGTGGCATTTTCCATTTCTGCATGCCTCAAAATGTTTGTCAAAAACACAAAAACATGAAACAATGAACTACTACTAGATAGACCATGTTAACTTTTCAGAAAATGGAGACTAAGGAATTTGTGGATCCAACAATTTCAAAATGTTTTCAAAATTTAAGGCTATATATGTAAGAAATTGTGCAACATTTTATTTCTTCGTTCCCAACAAAAATTGGAACAACAAAATATATATTATAATGAGACAACATGCATTTGTTTACAAACTCAATGTGTTAAGTAAAATTGCATAGCTCCATGTATACAAACTGGAATAACACTAGAGAGCACCAACGGCACTTCAACTCATATAATCTATATGCAATTGTGTGTAATTTAATTTGAACTTATTACCAGTGTGTGGATAATTAACTGAAGTTTGCACCATCTCAGGTTGCAAGGCCCAATATTTTAGACTGAACTAATGAGTAAACAAACAAATTATTACATCTTGAAAATTTAAAGTTTGAGCAATCTTGGGCCATTATGTATTAGATGACACGTTTACAACGTAGGCTGGTAGCCAAGGTTGTATAAATTTCTTTAATTTCACAAAGAGATGTCAACATTTGTAAAAGTATTTACAATGGGTAATTGATTCAATTATTTGGCTAAAGTTACAAGCTTTCACATAAAGATATATGCATATGTACTCAAAGTCAACAATGCTTCTTACACTTTTCCCTGACTCGTTAGGCTAGCATATTATTACATACAAGGCATTCATATTGTAATGAGATATTATTTAACCCATTAATCATAGTTTGAAAAGTGATAAAAGAAGACGGTTGTATGATAATATTTCAACAATTTATTCTCTTCCTGGAACTAGTAGTGGTACCAATTTGTATTTATTAAAAAGTATAGATAAGAGAAAATGATAGGCAAACAGACCAATATAACCCATTATCATATAAAAGAGTTAAAACAAACTTACTCCATACAAGAGCTTAGTAATTCATCATCAGAATCCTCCTGCGAGAACCTTCTAGAAGTCTTCTCGTTTGGCCTTTCTGCCATATCACTTGTACTCTGCTTGGTATTGTTCCTAAAATATCCATACAAATAAAACATAAAATGATGACAAAGAAAAAACCTCTATTATTGACTGAAATATAAAACAAAGCTCTAATCCACGTAGACATGCCAAAAGTAGGATAGGTGAATAGGGATATAATTTGTTGCCCAAACTACTAAGATATGATGCATAATGACATTGCTTAATAAAGAAAGGATGTGTTACATACTTGTTTAGTTTTTGTTTAAATAAATGTACTGTGTTAATTTTAATTAGTTTAGTAGATTAGTTAGGATAAGGGAGAACTAGTTTTATATTATTTTGTTAGTAGTGGGTAGTTGTAGATTATGCTTATTCCCTATTTTTGTGGTATTAGTTATGTATTGCAGGCTTATATAAGTCGGCAGCAGTCATAAATAAAACCAACGAATCAATTATCTTTTCAACCTTGTGTTGTTTCTGAAGGCCAAGGTTCCTTAGTCAACCTAAATTACTTCTTGTTTTCCATTTAAGTTTTACTCCACAATTGGTACCAGGAAGAAAAAGACGAATAATCCTCAGTACATACCAGGATGTGTGTGTGTTGGGCAATCTTGGGCCATTAATGAATTAGATGACATGTTTGCAATGTAAGCTGGTTGCTAAAGTTATATAAATTTCTTCAATTTCACAAAGAGATGAAACCTTTGCAAAAGTTTATTTACAATGACTAATTGATTCAATTATTTGGCTGAAGTTACAAACATGCAGGTAAATGTGTGTGCATATGTACTCAAAGTCAACAGTGCTTCTTCCACTTCTCCCCGACTTGTTAGGTTAGCATATTATTATTGCATGCAAGGCATTCATATTGTAACAAGGTATTATACCCATTAATCATAGTTACAGAAGTGATAAAAGAAGATGGCTCTATTTTAATGTTTCACAAATTTATTCTCTGCCTGGGAACCTATATGATATTGTTCGTCCAATTTGTGTTTAGTCAAAGAAGAGGTAAGAAACAAATGATAGGTAAACAGACCACAACATTTTTCTGTATCCAAAATCAAGTTATATCACCCATTATCATATGAAAGAATTGAAACTTACCCCACAAGAGAGCTTAGTCATTCATCATCAGAATCCTCTTGCGAGAACTTTCCAGAAGTCTTCTGGTTTGGCCTTTCTACCATATCACTTGTACTCTACTTGGTTTTGCTCCTAAAATATCCACAAAAAAAAAAAGTAGAATGATGACAAAGGAAACACCACAATTATTGACTGAAATCTAAAACAAAGCTCCAACCCACATAGACATGCCAAAATAGGATAGTGAAAAAGGATATAAATTTGTTGCCCAAAACTACTAATAAGATATGATGCATAATGACATTGCGTACTAAATAAAGGATGTGTATGTACCGTTTCTGCTTCTCTTTTAACTGCATATATAATCAACAGATTGTATCAGTGATTTATGACCTCATAAAAGTTAAAAATCTGCTAGAGTAAACATAAGGGTAATCTATTCTCACAAAACAGACTAATAACAAAGTATCAATAACTAGAGGGGTTCACTTAAACTTACTGAGCATCTTCTGCGAAGTTAAAAAAAGGGATTACTATACTTCTTTGTCGAAAAGTTGGCCACAACAAGGGGCTCAAGTCCATGCTACCCCGTTCCAGCTGTACCACGCAAAAGTCAACCATCATACATGGTTCAAATGAAAAAGTGATTTATAAATAAAAAACAAAAAGTCATAAGAAAATAGTATAATTAAAAAGAGGGTAAAGAATTAGGTCAATCTCAAGTACAAAACCAACAAAACATCAAAATGAAAGCAACCCATAAGAAAAAAATATCAAACAAATAAAAAAGTAAATCTGCACAAATTTGGCATTGCTAGTAGCCTAGTTACCTACTACAAGTTTGGTTTTTTAGGGGCACAAGCAAATAGAACGTGAAGAAATGGATAAAAAAAAAGTTTAAGCATAAAGTAGTGGCAAAATTTTATTTATTTATTTTGATATTATGAAATTAGAGAAAACAAATTTTGATAACCAGGTTAACAAAAATTTCAATACAATAGTATACAAATTGTGAGAATTTTTGAAGATTTCCTTGAAAAATATAACCAGAACATTTGTGTAACACACAAACATACATACTAAATATGATAACAATATATTTTGTTACACTAGAGTCCGCAACTTGCATAGTTACACTCTGTTTTCATGTTTTTATTGCTAAATTGTAGTGACACCTTTACAGGTAATAACTAAACATACCAAATAAACCAAACCAATCTAATTACATCCACTTAGGATGTAATTTAATTGACCAAATGCAAACAAGTACAGAAAAATTAGAGAGAACAGAGACATAATTAAATTAACTTTTGAATAATAATTCGGAAACTGAATGCATTGAAATAGAGCTTACAATGCTAAGATCAGATCTAGACTATATATGGAAGGAGCGCGGCGGCACACATTCAATTGAATTCGAGCACAAAATGAGCCTGGTGCATACAAATACAATAAACATGGTACTCACAGCAAATCCAATCACTGTCTATAACAAATTTATCCCTGAAGAAATCATCTTTTTTGGCTAAGTGATGTATTTTCAAAACAAACCCAATTCAATTCAGCTGCTATTTTCCTTCCAAGTTTAAGAACCAAAGAATTAAAAATTGAATTTCAATTCTAATTATGTTCATAACTGAAAAAATAAAAACGCAATTATACTCTGTACTAGCTCACATCATCAATTCAATCCACACTTCCAAAAAACCCAAAAACCCCACAAACTGTAACAACAAGGCTCTTAAATTCAAAACAACAAACAATCCCTCTAAAATTGGCTGTTTTTTCTTAAGAAACTGTGTCTCTAGCCATGGATATAGGTGTATACATGTACTTTGTCTAGAATTTAGGTGTCGTACAGATCATTTCATCAAACAATTGAAGTACTTATAGGTGTTCAAGCTATATTATTAAGTAGAGACAAAGTTGTTGGAACAAATACCTGTGAACAAATTGACGGGTCTTTTGGGCCTTTGCATCTAGGGTTTCTGCAATTGAGATAGAAAGAACAATTTTTTTGGCGTAGAGATGAAGTTGGGGGTGGGGGGAATTTGGGATTAATGTTAATACCTTTAGCTATAGGAAGCATTCTTCACAAAATCAATATTACAATCTCGCTAATTGCTGCAAAATTGGCGCTAAGATTTTCATTTGTCCCGCATAAATTATAGGTAAAGAAGAAACCTAACCCACACTTCCCTAATTGAAACATCTGTGCATGCACCTCTCTGATTGATATATCCGTATATGAATTTTGGCTAAGGGGGAGAGGAGAAACCTAAATTGGTGTTTCACGTCTTAAATCCTTTTCCAGACCAAAGTACACAACTCGTAAATTAGGGACTTGTTTCAAAAAAAAAGAGTTTGATTTTAACTTATAAAAACAACTAATATTATAAACTCTTTAAAAAATAATATTTGAAATAAAATTATTATTTCAAAAATTTAAAAAGATTTAAATTTAAATTTTAGGATGTCATAAATTAGTTAATAATAAACTAAAATATAACTCTTTTGTAGAACGAAAAAGTAATAATTTAACACATTTGTGATTTGTTCCACAGAAAGAGTCTTAATTATTATAATTTTTTATTGTCAATTTACAATATTTTAAATTTTGAATTATTGTAACTTAATATTTTAATTAATAAAATATTTAATATTATAAATTATTTAAAAAGTATTATCATAATAAAATTCTATTTTAAAAAATTTTTATCATTACAATTTGAGTTGTAGCAATACATAAATTAGCTAAGAATAAAACTCCAACTTAACTTTTTCTGCATAATAAATGAGTTAATTTTTTTTAGCATTTGTGGTCTATTCCATAGAAATCCTTGTATTTTTTTTCATTTTTTTCATGGTCAATGTATGAAATTTTAAAGTTTAAATTATTGTAAATTTATTTACTTTGATTACACAAATAGTCGATATTGTAAGTTACTTAAAAAGTATTATTAAACATAAATTTGTTACTATAAAAAATTAAATTGTATTTATATTACAATTTATAATTCATCATAATTAATTCTAAAAAACTTTATTAAAAATAAAATAGTGACCAATTTTATCTCTCGCAAAAAACCTCTGAACAATTATATATAGTGAGTAATAATTCCTTCATTAATAATTTTTTTCCTCGCAATTTTTCATCATAAATTGGCGCCAAATATCCTTCTACCACCTCAATTTTGCGAAAGAAAAAAAATTTAAATTGTGAAGGATGTTTCTTTCGCTAATAACTATATTGTCACTACATTTTTTTCCTTCACAGTTCCTTCGCTAGAAAACTCCTCATGTGAAGGAATGAATTCCTTCACAAAATTTCCTTCACTATATCCATAATTTCTTGCAACTGTTCAATGTATCTGAGTTTAGTCCACCATGAATCGAGCTGGGTAACTCTCCTAATCAAACTCTCATGAACCCCACACATGTAATGTTGCCGCGTTACGAAAGACCAAAAATTTAAACCCTTAGAAAAAAAAAACGAAAGCACGTGTCATGTATGCTCTTAATTAATTTAGTTTACAAAGGTTTCTGGTTTCCCAAAAAAAAAAAATAAGGAAAAAAATTTGGATATAGCGCATGATAAGTTTATGGCACTAGGACCAGAACTCCAAAGGCCCGAGCACTTGATCCATAAGCTTAATCGAGGACAAGGAGCCAGTAAAAGCATGCAGGAGTTGAGGAACATTTCATTAAGTAAATTTACTAATTTACTCTAGACAAAGTAATTACTACATGGAATGAATAATGCATGCATGCATGTTTTAATTACCCCATTTATGTACCCTGAATAATGCATGATGCATGTTTAATTTATGTACTCCAATATAGCAATATTTATGTTCGTTTGTCCCTTGACCAAGTAAACTTTGATTTAGTAATAGGAATACGCTTACGTGCACTAACAAAACAATACATATATAGCTCTAATACAAAATGTAAAATTTATGTATTATTTCTCTCTATTAATGCACAGTTAATTATTACATGCACGTACACCTATTAATGTACACATAACTAATATTAGTAACAGTCTAATAGACTAGGAGTACAGATTGTGTACATAAACTCTTGGAAATATTAATGTAGGAAAATTGGTAGGGGAATGAATTAAGGAAGTTTCTCAACTTGGACAAAAATCATAATCTTTTGAGACTGATCAAGGAATTAAGTGGACCTTGATGTCCTGATAAAGGCCAACAAGCTACCAGTACTACTCACGTAGTAAACCCTTGACAATATGCATGTACCCGACCCCTATATATACCCTCCTCCCTTGTTCACATTTCCTCATTCCAACACTAATTAAAAATAAATCACCATATATATATCATATATATCTTCAACACCTTTCTTTCCTTAGCCAGCCAGCACTTCTCGATCCGGCCGTTTTTCTTCCTTATTCATATTATATACGCAAAAACAATTCTATATATAGCTATACTATCCATAACTTATGGGGTTAAGGAAATCAAACAAATTGTCACAATCGACTGTTGTGAAGCAAATATGCTCCATATTGCCATTGGGAAAGAAACATGACCTTGGTACTTACAATGAAAAATTAGGGCAGAATTATATTCCCCAAGATGTACCAAAAGGCCACTTTGTAGTTTATGTTGGAGAAAACAGAAGCAGGCACGTTGTTCCGATTTCATTCTTGGGTCGACCCGAGTTCCAGAACCTTCTTGAACTAGCAGCTGAAGAGTTCGGGTTCAATCATGACATGGGCCTCACCGTTCCTTGTCAAGAAGACGTTTTCCAAACCCTAACCTCCTCAATGTTTTCATAGATGTATTGAACTACGTACTATATATGAAGCTGCTCATTATATTGATTTCACCTCTTCTGGGGTGGATTAATTTTTTTATTTTTATTTTTTACTTTTGGGATCATTTAAATTAACTAACTGAAAACCCATATATAAATTCATGGGGTTCAGATTTGTATGTATATCTTAAAATTTAATTTGATTTTTTGTCACCCAATTCATTTCATCGCGCGCGCGCGCGTATATATATATATATATATATATATATATATATATATATATATATATATATATATATATATATCTTTTGGTTTTTCAAGAACATGGATCATTCATATTAAATGATCAAAAGCTATGAAGTCAACTTGGATATTTGAGTTTGTTAAAGAATTGTTATAAAAATGTATAAATTGCAAAGCTGTTCATTCATGTTTAATTATACTGAATTGCAATATAGACGCTAATGTTTTAATTTTTTTTATCAAAATTAATTAATCGTGTATGTATATAGTACGGGGGTTTAAAGGGCAAAATAGTTAGTTTACTCTTTATTGTGCATAAGGTTTCACCCTTTTGTTTGTTGGGAATATATTTTAGTATACAAACTAACTATTTTGTCCCTTAAACACCCACATAATATACACATGATTAATTTATTTTGATTAAAATTGGTTAGAGGGGATAATTTTGTAATAAATTTAAAATATTGACTATGACATTACAAAAATTAAAATATTAATGTTTATATTATAATTTAGTAGATGTCAACATAAAGAAACGGTTTTGCAATTTGCCTTAAAAAAAATAAACAGAAATAACAGTACTAGTATGAAATTAGCAGATCAGGTTCAATGAATAAAAATTCTTTTTGATGATCTATATATGTTGTGTTGATATTCTTTATCAGATCAGGTTCAAGGAATAAAATTAGTGAAGACTATATAGCTACATTTGGTAGTTCCAATTTAAAATTTAAACCTCTCTCCGTCTCTAAAAGATGGTTAAATGTATAAATTTTGTTCTCTCCAAAAAAATAAGATAAAATACATAAAATAAAGGGTAATTAAGTCATTTAGTAACGTTCATTAATACAAAAAAAAATAAAAGTATTCATAAATTTATATAATCTTGTGAGCCATTAAAAATAAATTTGAAACTATTTATTTATTTATTTATTTAGTATATATATAAATTATACTTTGTTCATCGTTTTAAGCACGAAATGAGGAGTTAACTAAGTAGGTGTGAAATTAGTAAATTTCAATGATAAAAAAGACAAGCTATTTAATTTCGCCCCCCCCCGCCCCCCCCCCACCCACCCACCCACCCACCCACCCACCCTGTGGTGGGAGTACCCTTCTCGTCCTTTTAAAGAAAATTTGTCCACAGTTCACACGTTGAAAATAATTCAGACAGCATTATATTGAATTTGTTTTTTTGGTGGGAGAATAATTTTCACAAAATATAGTGACCAGATGGATATTTAATTCTGCTTGATTGATAATTTGACATTGTGGAGGTATCGTTTACCTTATCTTGTGTAACTATCAAAACCCTTAAAAATATCAATTCTCTTAATATTCCCTCCGTCCCAAATTAATTGCATTTCTAGGACTTTTTAAAGTTAAATTGACTATTTTTAAAACTAATCTTTTTACTATTTTTGTTAACATATAGGTGAAGATATTATAACCAAAAGAAAGTATATACAATTTATTACTAATTTCAATTTTTATAATTTTAGAAATATATTTATATATGCTTAATTATTAATTTTAAAAATAGTCAATTTGACTTAAAAAAATTCTAGAAAAGCAAGTAATTTGAGACGGAGGGAGTATTAATTATTTATCAAAGTTTGTTTGTTTGTTCTTTGCACTTTTTCGCTTGGTGTATCTAGCTATCGAATTTAGTATTTCTTGACAGATTAATTTAGTTACGTGATTTAAAATAAAAGAGTAATTTAGTCTATCATTTTTTTTCTTTATCATACACTAAATCACTAATTATTTGTCCACAATTTTATGTACTTCAAAAGATATTAAGAAAAGACCCACATATTATTGTGGACGGATGTAGATACATGAGATAAAAAAAATAAGAAGAAACTCACACATTACTATTTTATCTTATCTTTTAAAGTTGTATGTGGATCACAATCCAACTTTGTCACCATATTTTTCAACATATATATCATTTTTTTCTTAATTCTATTATTTAATTTTTATAAGTATGTCCAACTAATTTGAAAAAAATTCCGAGCCGGTTTAGCTATTTAGCATTTCCAAGTACATAACTTAAAATTAAAATGTTATATAATAGAGAATAAATTCTATAAGGACTCCATCTAGTAAGAATTTGTCAACTTTATAATTTGAGAGAAAATCAAGGAGTTTTTATTGTGTTAAAATTATTAAATAAATTTTACCATGGTAAATAATATTACATAATCTATTTAAAGAATTAAAACTTCTTTATTTTCTCTAAAAATACAAAATTGTCTGATTCCTATTAGATGCTATAAAAATACTAGTTTATAAATGGTCCGTATAAAATTGATTTTTTATATAAAAACTATTCTACCCTCAAAATACTTAAGTAGAACGCTCTCAATCTTATTACTAAAAGAGAAATAAATCATAAGGTACTTACGTGGGATCCATTTTGCATAAAATTGAAACTTATTGCAACTCTTCCCTCTATTTTAATTTTTCTTATTTTGTTTGAAGCAAGTACTTAAAAACAATTTTGTGGAACGTACGGAGGGAATATTATTGTTTCAAAATGATAATCATTCTTTCGGTCCAAATTATTACGACAAATTGATATAAATCACAAGTAGCTTTTTTGTTTTTACTCACAAAAAATTTAAAAGAAAAAGAAGAAAAATATATTTCTAATTAAAATGGGCCATAGGCAATGACTTGGTCCAGACCTGAACTTAAACCATTTTTAAGAAAGTTAAACATAGCTACTTCAGCAATCCAAGAACATATATATTACTTCTTCCATTTCGGAGAGAGAGAGAGAGAGTCATTTGCATAACTTACAAAGTTTAAGGATTATTTCTGCTCCATATTTTTAGTGTTTAGTTTTATTGTCAGTGTAATAGTAAATTAGAGCTTATTGTATCATTTTATATAATCATCAATAATAATAAGATTTTTTTTGAAGAAAAAATAAATGAAATTTTAATGAGCAGAGAGAGTAATAGAAAGTTAGAAGCTAAAGATTTTAATCTTTTTATTTTTTGTAACAAATTAAAGTATCAATATATTTCAGTCTTCGTTTGATCAAAAGAATAATAATGAGTATTTGAAATTTTGAATAATCATTTATTGATGAAACTTCATTTGACAAACCAAAAAAAAAAAATTAAAAAAAATATTTCTCTGGCGGGGTTGACTAACAGTTGGTCCGGGCCAGGGCCAGGGCCCGTTCAAAGTTGGCAAGTTCGTAGCTAGCCTCGTCACTCTTAGTACCCTTTGTAAACCTACCATTTTGTCGCTAAAAGGATAAGACTTAACATAGGACAAATTTGGGTATCTTTGGAAATCTTTCTAAACTATTTGATACGTTTCAAATTATAAAATTATTATTAACTTTTAAAAGTTAATTTAAAATATTTTTAAATTCTAAATTAAAATGACTCATTAAAAATTATGAAATAATAAAATTTACAATGAATAATATTTTTTAGATAATTTATAATATTCATTATTGTATTGACTAAAATTAAAAAAAAATTATATCAATTTTAAATTTAAAAATCTTTCAAATTGATTTTTAATAATTAATACAGCTGATTAAATAGTATGAAAGGGAGGGAGTACTGAATTGATTTATGTAAGAAGTAGCAATGTGAGATGTTTGGGATGGTGACAATTCCTCTCTTAAATCTTTCTTCACTTCCTTTTTGTGTTCTCCCCCGGCCGTCTCTCTAATTTCAACTTCTTGTTTTTAAGGGCCCATGCATCTATTGTGTTTATCACTACGTTCTCTCTCTCAAGTACAATGGTATTAGCACTCCTCCCACACAAAAAAATCTCATTTATAAATCAATAATATTAAAAAAATATTTATATTTTTAGTTTTTTTCTAAATATAATAAAATATTAATTTAGTAGTGTGGTACAGTAAACTTCAGAACGTTGTGTTATTTTATAATTCTATTACTGAGAAATTCTTTTTATAAAATTCGATAAGTGAAACTCTTTTTGTGAAATAGATAGAGTAATAATCCAATAAATAGAGATATTTTCTTAATTTCCTCTAAAGATTTTTAAATGCAATAACATTGCTTATCACTTATTTTTAAGAAAATGACTAAAAAAATAAGAATAAAGTTGGGATAGAATACCAACAAAACAATACACTAATAAATAGGAATAAAATAACAACATATTTTGTTAAATCTAATACTTAAAATTCTACTTCAACATAAACACTAAATTGATACTTCTTAAATTATTTTTATAAATAAAAAAAAATCTTATAAGTGATTTCCAAAAAACAGTTTAATTATCAAACACTTTAAACTTTTTACAACTGTCTGTAAGTAAATTTGAATGCTTAAAAGCAATTCCAGATCAGCTTGCAAGTTGGAAGTGTACTATATATATTGATGAGTAAAACTGTTCAATGTATCTGATCAGTTAGTCCACCATGCATCGAGCTGGGTCTCAACTCTCCTAATCGAAGTACTCTCATCAACCCTAGGCCCTAGCTACATGCATGTATATAATTAAGAAAAAACAAAAAACAATAGATATGGCGCAGTACGATATATAATTAAGTTCATGACACTAGCTAGTACGTACCACCAGAACTCCCCGGCACTTGATCCAAAAACATAATCGACGACTATCCACGCCAGTGAGAATATATATATATATATATATATATATATATATATGAAAAAAGAAAATTTGGGATAAGTGTGATGACAATAATAATCACGTACTTATAATTCCCAGAATCAATCATTTCAGCCTATATATTACAATGATTGATTACCAGAAATTAATGTAATCGACCGGCCCCAACATGAAGGGATCGTGTCAAAGAAAGGAACAACTGATCATTATCAGGTCCCCTTTTGAGTTGTTGCCTAACACAAGTTCAAACAAATTGATACAATTGTAATATTTGATCGTTTGAATAAAATTTGAGAAAATAACTTAAAATTAATTTTAAATTAAGTTAATAACCATTTTTTTTGTAAGATTAAAAGTTGTACGTACCTGTAACTTTCATATGTTGTACTAATTAAAGCACGCAGTAGCCAGGAATGAACACATCATTAAGTACTAATTAATTTACTCTAGACAATTAAGTAATTACTAGCTTGAAATGAATGATGCACGAATGTTTTAGTTACTCTAATTCTGTACTCCCTCATCTGAACAATGCATGATGCATGTTTAATTTATGTACTACAATGTTTATGTTCGTTTGTCCCTAAACCTAGTTAAACTTTGATTTAGTAATAGGAATACAGTTACGTGAACTAACATAGAGAAAACATAACATAGTTTCAATTAGACCTGACAATTTAGATTGAGAATCATCTAATTAACTAAAATTATTTGGGTCTTATTAGGTTGGTTAACTAATTTTTATGTCATGAGTTGGTTCAGTTTTAGACCAATATTATGAATTACAAATATGGGTTGAAACTAGTTTAACTAGTTTTGACTCATATTAGTCTATAATAGTTTTGGTTCATATCGACTCAAATAACAGGTATAGAATTTCGTGAAGAAAATGATCTGATATGATTTGATGATCTGATTAACTGCACTTTGCACTTTGGAGCGAATACAAGCAAGCAAAAAATAAATTATAAATGAAATAATATGTGATGACCCAAATTTTTGTTAATAAGTAAATATTAATTAATTTTATTTTATAAAAGTATAATTCAATTGGAGAAAGGGTAATAGAAGGACCCGATTTGGTAAGGATTACTACGGAGAAGGTAGCGGTGGCTAAGAAAAAAATTATAAAAAAAAAAGTTCGATCGTGACAAAAGAGTTACGCTGAAATTCATCGGAGGGCTCTTGAATTTACACCTGGTGAACATGTGTTTTTGAAAGTCTCTCCATGAAAAGGTGTTCGAAAGTTCGATCTGAACGGGAAGCTTAGTCCGCATTTTATTGGCCCTTTTTAAGTTCTTAAGAGAGTTGGAGGTGGCATATCGGGTGGCTTTGCCTCCACAGTTATCTCATGTGCATAATGTCTTTTATGTTTCAGTATAAAGAAAATATAATTATCATCCGCTTCATGTTGTGCAATATCTGTTACATAAGATTTGAGAAGATCTTACTTATGAGGAAGAAGTTGAGGCAATTTTAGATCGTCAAGAGCGGATTATGAGGAAGACAATCACATTTGTTAAAATCTTGTGAAAAACCATTCGAAGCGGGAAGCTACATGGGAGATGAAGGAGTCTATTCAGGCAGAGTATCCACATCTTTTTGATAATTAGGTACGATTTTTTCTTTTGATTTCGGGGATGGAATCTTTTTTAAGGGAGGAAGTGATGTAATACCCGGAAAAAATAAATAAATAAATAATATTTAAATTTATATATTTAAAATATTTTTAATTGGGTTTTTCTTATGTTTGGGTCAGATTATATTTAATTTGTGTGGACTATAATTGATATTGGATAACATTGGGTTGATAATTAGGCCTTAAAATTTATTGGGTTTAATTTATATGTGGGTAATATTAATCCTATTATAATTAGAAGAATTAAGAAGATAATTAAAAAAATAAAACCTAACCTACTCGAGCATTTCATTCGAAGCTAAGGAAACTAACAAATAACAGAGGCGGCACTAAATAGCTGAAATTGAAAAAAAAAATCAAAGGCTCAATTAATTCACATATACAGAGAAAAGGGAAAAGGAAATTGAATACAAGTAAGTTGGTTGATTTCAATGCATAGGTGATGTGATAAAAATATGTAACTACAAGTGCACAGTGTCAAATTGAAGAACTAACAAGTACAAATCAAACTCACATAGACTACATTAATTTTAATGTATCCTTAATATCTATTTCGGTCGAATTAGAAATAAATATTGAAAATCAATTAATTATAATTAAACTAACTAATAATAAGAAAGTAATCTAGGAATTCGAATATATCCATTAAATAATAAACATAACAAGTAATTCAATCTCTTCTATTTTTATAACTTAATTATGATTTTGATCTCACTTCCCTTTAATTTAGTAATTTTATAATTAACGCAAGCAAACATAGACTGTGAAAATTTAAGGATTAACTATAACCCATCAAAACTTCTTTGAGCAAGCATGAATTATGAAAAACTCATATCTTAACAATAAGCTATCAAAACCTCTTAATTAATTTAAAATCACATAAGAACTATAAAATTAAATGAAGGTATTTCAATTATAAAACATGAAGGCGAAATCAATTAAACATAAAAGTATAAATAATAGAAGAAATGAAAAAAATATTATCATGAATAATTATTTAATTTCATATTCATCCTAGATTAAAGAAACTAGCTAGACATGAAAATATAGAAATAAGCTAACTAAAATAAAAAAAAGAAGAAGTAAAAGATTAAAAATAAATAAGAAAACTCCATTTATTAACGATCCTCCAACAAGCGTACAATGAAGAACTACTCCTACTTCTAACCTAAACTAATACCTCCCTTCTCTCTAAAATAAGAGACCTATTTATAGAAAAAATAAATTTGTGCCCTAATTTACATTCATTGAACTTAGCCTCTTTTGTTTTCTTTTTATCCTCTTCTTTCCTTCTTGATTTCAATCTCTACATGGTAATCTCTCAAAACTCCATTTCCATGTAAGTTTCAACTTCCTAGTATCAATCAACTTTTCAAAGAGATCTTCTAGATAGACTTTCATTTCTCTTGTTGGATTTGACTTGCACACCAAGATTGTTCCACCTCATTCCTTCTCCTTGTAAGATTCTTCTTGGATATTTCCTTACATGAATAAGAGCATTAAATATTGCTTAATCGTCAAGATTTTGACTTTATTGCAACAAAATATTAAATCCTACAAAACGAAATAAAACATATTAATTAAATAAATTAATATAATTAAAATAACAAACTTAGGGATAATAAAATGTATGAATTATATGTCTATCAATAAGTATGATAAAAGTTATGTGTGGTTATTCTTTTTATTAATTAAATAATAGAGTTATTCACATGAACACTGAGCATTGCTCTGAATTTGCTTGACCTGTAATCATACATATCAAGTATGGAGAGTTGAAGATTATTGTGGCCGTTTAAACTAGCACATATATATATATATATATATATATATATATATATATATATGTAATATTTTAGTATGTAATCATGTATTCATGTTAGTTTTAGCCGGTAGGTTCATATATGCTAATAGGTTTGAATAATAACTTACATATATGCATCAAGAGGTTTCATTGAAATAAGAAAGTAATAATGTTAATTAATATTTTATTGTTAATACATTAATAGGTAATATTATATATATATATATATTAAAGTTTTTAAAATTTATAAAATATAAAAATTTATAATTTAGTAATATAATTTATAGTCTTATATTGGTTTGATAATTATATAGATCGGATTGAGCAGGTCTAACGGAGTGATATTTGGCTTTGGTGAATTGTTTTGATACTATATTAAGGTACGGATTCCGTACTTCATTTCTTGTTGTGCTTCTATTTCCTATATCAGTTATGTAATATTTCGTCATTTGGGAAACTATGTTTTGAGACTTCACTCGTTTGTATCACTCTTCGTATATTTTGTTCACATTCGGAAATGTTTAGATCGTTGGTATTTTGTGATAGTTAAGTATGTTCGTATTCGAAATAATCCAATCTCATTTGGAGATTGTCATGTAAGCCTTGTGATTTGAACTCCTTTTAGTTTACATTTTATAGTTTAATCCTTAGGGTATACTTGAGCAAACCACATGTGGGGGTACCACATGCATGTTCTCTTAATATCAGGGCATGACACCTTCCGTGACGGTGTGATCAATCCACGGCGTATCCTTTTGTATGCTTTAAGTGTGAGTTTTGGCCATTTGATTTGTTTGTTCAGGATACGTATGGGTCGACCCAGTATTTGATTTGATTTGGTGGATTAGTGACGTATGTGTCGTGCGTACTATCCAATTTGATTTGCATACATTATGGTACCGATGTATTTTGTTAGCCTATGACTATTTATATTTGAGCTCAGTATAAAATTTTTTACCTTATAACCATTTGATTCAGCCTCATTTGTTTTGAGATTCTTTTGGCTATAGTTATTTGTTAGACGATGTTATTCATTTGGGCCTTGCCTCATTAATTTCGATATATTCATAATTTGTTCGTAGTTTATATTTATTCGTTCATTCAACTCTTTTGGTACATATATATTGTTTTGTATATGTGCATCTTTATATCCGTACTGGAAAATTGACTCACGTTGTGTTCTTTTTTCGGCGGGTAATTAATCATGGGTGATTAGGATTTGTGAGAAGAGAACTACCTTTTAATCCAAATAAGTAGATTAGTTTTTAAGATTATATATTATTAGACTTGAATTTTCATAATATTTTGTAAATGAATGTTGGGCCATTTTGACATTTATTCTTAAGAGTAGAGACTATGTTAATGTGGAGTTTCTTATATTTAAATTGGCATATGTGACAATTGATGTTAAATCTAATTGGAAACACTTTGAGATTTATTAGAGGTTTGTATTTATTATGTTTGTGTGAGACATCCTTTTCTATTACAAAAAAGGGGTGTTACATAATAAATAATAATAATAACGGGTGTGTGGTTTTATATTCAAAAGAAACAAAATAATACATGTCACATTTATCTCAGTTTATTTAAAACAGTTTTCAGCACAAGTACTTAAATTATTTTAATTTATTTAAATTAGGCGAAAAGATAGTTAAGAGACACCGCATATATATGACTACGTGAGTTATCATACAAAAATAATGTCGTTTTGTTTATTTAATTAAATACACCTACGCAAGAAATTAGTTTAAAATTTAATTAACTTTTAAAATTTTATTTAAATTAGGCAATGTTAAACTTTTTAGTTTCAAATTTGGTTTTAAAATTAAAATTAGCTATAGTTAACTTTTAAAATTTTATTGTATTTAGAATTTATAATTTTACACCAAGGCATTAAAACTTAATCAAAACCCAGAAAACTCAATCTGTTCCATAAAAAGTGTTTTATTTGTTAATTTTATTTCCAAACAAAATTTTTATTTTTATTGATGATATAATGGCACAAGATTCTTAAATTTAGCATCACATTTTCATAAAAAAAAAAATTTATTTTGGTTTTATCCTGCTTCGAGTTTTCTTGTTCACTAGAGCATGTATATATGTTATCTTCTTTCTCAATGTGGATTTTCTGTAATTACATATTGAATTACAAGTTTCAAATATTTGAAGTAATGATATAATACTTAGCCATGCGCAAAATATTAACAAAAAAAAATGTCATTTTAAACTTTTATTAGAGTTTTACACTTTTTAGTTTCAAACTTGGCTTTAAAATTTTAAAAGTTAATTTGAAACATCTATAAATTTAAAATTAATATTAATCATTTAAATTTTATTACAATAAATGTCATAACTAAAACTCTATCCGTTCCAAAATTAGAGATACATTTTGATTTTTTGAAATCAATTCGTGAAATCTTAAAACTTGAAATTGATATAATTATGTTCAAGTTTTGAAAATAACAAATATGAGAATTAGTAGTGCTTTATAGTTAGTTTAAAAATTATTATATTTATTTATATTAAAAATAAATAATTTTATATCAATTTTAAATTTTAAGATTTCGCAAATTAATTCTAAAAACTCAAAATGTATCTCTAATTTTAGAACGAATGTAGTAGTATTTTTAAGATAGACTTTAATATTTATAGTTATATTGATAAAAATTTTAAGTATTCTAAATTAATTTTTAGAGAAAACAAGTGTACAAAAATTTTATAGAGAGAAAATCTAAAAAAAATTATGATACAATTGTATTACTATCACCATATATATCGAATCTGTTGAAGATGAGATGCGCCATTTTAAACTACGCCCTTTATATAATTAATTCATTATTATTATCAACTAATAATATCATCGGCAACTCTTAAATTCTCATTCATAGATAATTTTCGTGATTCTCACAGAAGGCAAAGGATATAGAAATTAAATATCATGAATAATTTATTTAATTAGACCATCATAATAATGGTAAGTTTGAAATTTAAAATATGGGTTGATTTATATTTGGCCCATAATTATATGATTTCAACCCACACAACTCATATTAAAAATAGGTAATGTAGTTTTAGTTATTAAATAAAACCATAACCAAATTTTGTAAACCAAAATCAACTCATAATCATATTTTGTCAAACCTAACTAGTTTCAATTCAGAAAATAAGACTACGTACTGTTACACAACTGTTAATGCACGTAAATTTGTTCTCGGTGTCACTAGAACTACGAATTACGTACATAAACTTTTGGACATTAATGTTGGGAAAGTGGTAGGGGAATGAACGAAACTTCTGAACTTGGAAGAAAATCGCAATCTTTGGAGACTGATCAAGGAGATGGACCTTGATGTCCTGATAAAGGCCAACAATCTACCAGTACTCACGTAGTAAACCCTTGACAATATATGCATGTATTCACACGTCCAGTACGTACACGAAAACACCCGGAAAATTACTCTCTTCTTAATTTGCACCCTAAATTAAAAGCCACATGACATAATAAGTCCCCGGCCCCTATATATATATACCCCCTCCCCTGTTCACATTTCCTCATTCCTACTGTAAATCTCCACATCTTCAACACCTTTAATTTCTTCCTAACCAGCTAGCGCTTCTGGATCCGTGTGTCTCATCCTGAAAGAATCTCTCTCTTATATACCTAGCTAGCTAATATTTTCCTTAAAACTTCTAGCTATACTCTTCAGAAATTATGGGCTTAAGGAAATCAAACAGATTGTCACAATCGGCTGTTGTGAAGCAAATATGCTCCATATTGGGAAAGAAACACATTGGTACGTATGATGAAAAATTAGGGCAAAATATACCCCAAGATGTGCCAAAAGGCCACTTTGTAGTTTATGTTGGAGAAAACAGAAGCAGGTACATTGTTCCTATTTCATTCTTGGGTCGACCCGAATTCCAAAGCCTTCTTGAACTAGCTGCTGAAGAATTCGGGTTCGATCATGACATGGGCCTCACCGTTCCTTGTCAAGAAGATGCTTTTGAAGCCCTAACCTCCTCAATGTTTTCATAATATATTCAACTACTGTATCATGAAGCTGCTCATATAGCTCACCTCTTCTGGGGCGGCTTAAATTTTTTATTTTTTTTTTGGTTACTTTTGGGATCATTTAAACTAACTGAAAACCCATATATAACTTCATGGGATTCAGATTTGTACGTATATCTTAAAATTTAATTTAACTTTTTGTCACCCCCTTCATTTCATCACATACTGTCGATCTACATATATCAGTTGGTTTTTCAAGAACATGGATCAATCGTTAAATGATCAAAAGCTATGAGTCAACTTGGATATTTGAGGGTGTTACAGAATTGTTATAAAAAAAATTGGGTAAATTGCAAAGTTGTACACGTTTAACCCTGAATTGTAAATTTGTAATATAGACACTAATGTTTTAATCTTGCTATGTCATAGTTAATGTTCTATTTTTTTACAAAATTGTTTCATCTAGCCAATATGCACATGATTGATTTATTTTGATCAAAATTGATTAGAGAGAACAATTTGCTCTGACCAATTTTCTAAAAATTAAAATATCGACTATGTTATTGCAAAAATTGAAACAGTATCGTCTATATTAAAATTTAGTGTCAATATGAGGGGACACTTTTATAGTTTTCGCTAAAAAATTAAACAAAAATGACTTAATTAAATACACTCTAACCCTTAAAAAAATTCGCTTTGTACACTTTACACTCTAATGTTTTAACTTTAAGACATTAAATCTTAATGTCTCTATATTTCTATAAATAAAACCTTCCGACTACTGAATTAAACATTTCTTATCGGAATAAGTCACGTGACTCAAAATAAAAGGACAAATAAGTCTTTTAAGGGGTAAATTATAATAGCGTTTATATTGTCTCCAATTTTTTCTTTTTTTTCTTCTTTATCACATTAATCATGTGACTACAATTTTTTGTATTTTTAAAGATATTTAAAATCTTTTATCAATTTGAAAATTAAATTATCTTTTAAGAGTATATATCATTTATATTGGCTTAAAAAAAATTATTTATTTTTTCATCACACACAAACGACGTGCCTACCTTTTTTCGTGTTTTCAAAGATATTTGGACTGATATTACCCAAAATACTCTCATTCGGATCAATTATTACTCGTTGGTAGTCAAAATGTTTAATTTATAAAAATTTAAAGATATTAAAGTTCAATATTTTAAAGTTTAAACATGAGTTTAAATAGTAAAAAGTGAAAATTTTTAAAATTTAAAGTGTATTTAAGTCAACAAAAATAACAATGGTATGAAATTAGTAGATCAGCTGGTCCAATAAATAAAATTGCAACTTCTATTTATTCAATTTGGGTTGAGCGCAACCCCCGCTTTCATGGCAATCATACTATTCCAGCTCGGCATCTTGCTAATGCTATTCTTAAGAGCAAATCCAATGCAAATGGTAAAATGGCTATAGCTATTGCTATATTTTAGCACCAAAAAGTATTTTTTGGTGTTAAAATAGAACTCAGTCTCCAGTGGTTGGTTCTATTTTAGAACCAAATCGTTTCAAATTTAACTAACTTTCCCTCCACCTCACATGAAATTAATTTTTCAACACCCACATTCAACGAATTCCTCGCTCGTAACAGGAAGATGCGATCTACTGAGACATATTACGCACTTCGCAATGATCTTATTGAACACCTCTGGGCCCGTAGAGGAGAGGAAGCATGAGCATTTCAGTTAAACTTTTAATATAGTAATACGTTTCCCGTGTTGTGGAAATTAGTTTAAGTAATTTTAGTTCCAATGTTGTAATACGTGAGAGGGTACTTTTTAAATAAAAAATATTACATAATAAATACTACATTTTAACAAAAATACAATGATCAATAATCGGGTAGAATAATCATCTTGACTCAAAGTTAATAATTAATTAATAGATTAATCCAACAATGTGTAATTATTGGAAATGAGGAAATAATGCTTTGAGAAGTAGCAGTAACTATAGAATGAACATGTAATATTTAAATTTTTTTTTAATTTTTTTTATTTAATTTTTTTTTTTTGCTAATTATGTAATATTTAATTTGATATTTGATAACTAATTAATATAGTTATAATAATACTACTAATTTCAGTTGGGGTTTGAGATGTCAAAGGATGACTATAGTCATCCTTGGTTCTATATTTAGAACCAAGTATAGCATTTTGCCATTTTGGAACTAAATATAGCACTCCATTGGATTTGGGTTTTTGCCAATTGTTGCTATAATTTGACTATAGAACCAAGTTTGACATCCCCATTGGATTTGCTCTAACAAAGTCAAATGTAGACTTAACTCCTATGTTAAATTTCACAAAGTTAAACTTGATGATAGATTGATAGTTCCCTCCTTGTTTGGGATATTTAGGTCTCTTGTTTGATAGTTGGCATCTCATGTGTGATTTTTCACATATGAAGCTTACCATTTTGATTTGGAGTATGCCCTTTGCTTTTGTATATTTTTTTTCTTTTATACAATCTTAAATTTAGCAACAAAAAAAAATCATTTTGATGATCTATATATGTTGTGTTAATATTCTTTATCAGATCAGGTACAACTGTTCAAAGAATAAAATTAGTGAAGATTATATGGCTACATTGGCTAGTTCCAATTTAAAATTTAAAGTAAATTTCAGTGCTAGAAAAGACAAGCTATGTAATTCCACCAGGTGGTGGGAGTATCCTTCTCGTCCTTTTTAAGTGAGAAAATTTGTCCTTCACGCGTTGAAATTTAACTCTCATAGCACTCACTGTATTGAATTTAAATTTTCTGGTGAGAGAATAACTATCTCAACAGTCAAGATATACTGGTCCGATGGATATTTAATTTTGTATGACAGATAATAATTTGATATTATGGGTATCATTTACGTATTCATCCAACTTTGCTTCTTGTTTGTTAATTCTTTCCACTTTCTTGCTTGGTGTACCTAAGTCACCGGATTTAGCATTTTTGTCCGATTAAATCATGTCACTCAAAATGAAATCATAATTTAAAATTTTTAAATGTATATACAATTTATATTGACTCTAAATTTTATCTTCAGACATAATTTTTTATATTTCAAAAGATATTTAGAGTTAAATTATTTAAAATACCGTCACTCAGATCAATTATTACATGTTGGTCGAAATCCTTTACTCATAAAAATTTAGAGATATGAAGATTTAATATATTAAAATTGAAATACTGAGATTTAAAATCTAAAATACGAAAAATATTAAAGTTTAAATTGTATTTAACCCGAAAGATAGACAAGCAAATTAAGCCAGTTAGTAGCTAGTAGTAAGGTCATTTGCTTGAAATTCTTAATTCTATTATTTATTTTTTGCATGTATCTCCAACAAATTCGGGAAAAAATCAGAGCCGGTTTAGCTATTTAGCATTTTAAAGTACATAATTCAAAATGAAAATGTTATATAAAAACTCTTTTACAACACAAAAGTATTTAACTAGAGTCCCCTTCTTTTATGAAAAAGAAATAAATCATTATCTATTTATGTAGAGTCCATTATATATAAAATTGAAACCTATTACTACTCTCTACTTTACTTTAATTTTTCTTAATTAAACATTTTTATTAGGACAAATGGATGTAAACCAAAAATAGTTTTTTGCATTTTACTCACAAAAAAATTAAAAGAAAAGGAAGGAGAATATATTTCTAATTAAAATGTTAGTTTTGTAGTCATAGTATAATAGTAGATTAAAGTTTATTATATTATTTTATATAATCATCATTAATAATATGAATTTTTTTTTTTATGAAAGAAAAAAAAGACAAATGAAATTTTTAATGAGCAGAGGGAGTAGTGGAAAGTTAGAACAGATAATTTTAATCTTCTTATTTTTTTATAACGGATTATAATTTTAATATATTTTAATTTTTGTGAATTATTTAATTTAAAAAAAGTACGGAGTATTTGAAGTTTTCAATAATCATTTATTGATGAAACTTCATTCGAAAAAAGAAAATATCTGAGTGACTCTCAGGTGGGGTTGACTAACAGCTGGATTGCACCCCCAAACAAAAATACAAAAAAAAACAAAAAAGACTAACAGCTGGTCTGGGCCAGGGCCCGTTCAAAGTGGGCAAGTTCTTAGATGGGCTCATCTCTCTTAGTACCCTTTGTGAACCTTCCATTTTGTCGCTAAAAGGATAAGACTTCGCATACGACAAATTTAGATACCTTTCACTATTTTATATATAACCAAATACTAGATTGTTTTATTCATTATCTATAATTAAGTTTGGTTGTGACAAGTCACATACTCTTCTCTTTATATATTTTTATACCATGTCTATTCCTAAAAATACTAAAATATTAATTTATAAGTATAGTATGATAATGAAATTATGATGACAAATTTAAAAATTTTATGTCATTTTCTGATACTATCACACATTTTGTGTATGTGTGTGTGGAATTTGGTAATGAAACACTTTTTGTGATACAGATAGAGTAATAAATAGAGAATTTTTCTTAATTTGCCTCTCAAAGATTTTTAAATGCAAAAAAATTATCACTTATTTTTAGGAAAATGACTTTAAAAAAAGTGAATAAAGTTGGAACAGAATAGTGATAAAATAACTAATAAATAGGAATTAAAAAATAATAATAATATATTTTGTTACACATGCTTATTAAATTTCTTCTTCAACATAAACATATTGATATTTCTGCTTATTTTCATAAAATTTACTTCTATAAAACTTGGAAAAACAGTTTATCAAACACATTTTAACTTTTTAAACCAGCTTACAAGCTCATAAGCAATTCCAAATATTTTTATCTTGCAAGTTGCAATTAAGTTTGGAGTTGTACGTGTACACTTTTAGTGATCTTTATTTTCTTTGATATTTTGTGTGTTGGTAATCTTTACAAGGACTTCAATCTATTCTCAGAAGGCTGGCAATTAATGTCCCACAGCTGGGAAGCAACTCTTTGGCTGGCTCACACTCAGTCCATGGAACCCGTATTTTCGTCGTATTTGTGACTTTTCTTCTGGGACTGGGCTCCTAAAGTGCGCAAGGGGCCACCCATTAATAGTAATAGAATTGTGCGCAAAGTTAAGTTTCCTCCCGTGATATAAATTACTACCTCTTGATCACTTATATTACCCCAAACATTTTCCAACTGAAATGGAATGAGTTTTATCCAAACCAACATGTCTGCCCTACTAGTAACTGCATGGCTTTGCCTTTCCATCTTCCAGATTGTGTAATTACTAATAATTAAACTCCATATATATGGGATGTGTTATAAAAGGAAAATGATATTCCACATGGATAGGTGCTCTCACATGAAAAAACCTCCTTGAAATATCGAAGTTACTTGTGAAATATCCCGTCTTTTCTGGCATTGAAAATTTACTAATTTCACACCAACTTAGTTTAAGTAGTTTAATAAAATGGATATAGCCAATGTAGCCACGTATTCTTCACTCTTTTATTTCTTTAACCTGATCTGGTAAAGAATATAATACTCACTTTTGCTATACCATATATATATATATATATATATATCATCACTTTTGGGTATCAAGGTTTCAACAATGCTAGGCAATCTGGAGATATATAAGGGAGATATTTGATAATTAGACAAGATCTCTCACGTGGATGGTAAATAATATCGACGATATCAAATTATCATCAATCATGCATGCAGAATTAAATATCCATCTTAATCAGTATATCCTGGGAATTGCTCTCACTTGTTCACAAGTGAGGGCACTGAGAGGATCAAGATCTCGTAAAAGGAAGGAGATGTACGACGCATATAATTATGTGAGTTATCGCATAAAAATATTTTTTTGTCCCTTAATAAATATTATTTTAAAGTTGTACATAAGTATTAAGGAAATAATTAGATAACATCAAATATAAGATTAATTATCTATATTATTTTTGTATTGAAAAAAGAGGGTGTTATTTATTAGGCAAAAAATAATTAAGGCTATAAAATGAGCAAACAGTTTGAGCTCGATTCGTACTCGCTCGACTAAAAGTTCGATTCGAGCTAGACTCGAAATATAAATGATTCAATATGAGCAAATTTTAAAATTTGATAAATTACTCGAATATCCTCAAATTGTAATTTTTTATTGATACTCGAATCATATTCGTTCGAAAAGTTCAAACTGTTCGGACTCGATTCAAGATCGTGCTCGACTCGATAGCTAAACGAGCCTCAATCAAATCTTATTTTATACTCTATAAATTTTGTGAACTAAATATGAGCAACTCAATACTTTGTTTGACTCGGTTCATTTACACCCTTAGCAAAAAATAGTGAGAGAACTAAAGTTATATTTAATACTTGGGGTAATATTGGAAACTAAGCAATTAATGCTTAATTAAAATTCTCAAACGACAAATATTAAGAGACAAAAATATTTCTTTAAAACGACATTTAAAAAGAGACGGAAAGAGTAATATATAAAAAATACATTTCCTCCCATGTTGTATACAACATCTTGTTCGGTAATTTTTTAAAACAATGTTATTTTGAGAAACAACTCATGAAAAAATATGAGATGTCTTTCACCTCCCATCCCATTCTCTCTATATAGAGATAGGGGAGGACCCAAAACTATTCAAGTATGGGAACAAGTTGTAAGTAAAAAAAATTGCCAAATATATATATATATATATATATATATATATATATATATATATATATGACTACATTCGGATAACTATATCAGCTACAAATCAAACATGCCATTCAAAATTTATTATTTCAGTATTCAATTATTTATATGAAATTATTGCGGGCTGTAAGTAAAAAAAAAATCTTTAAATATATATATGACAATCATATAAAAAAATGACTACATTCGGATAACTATATCAGCTACAAAACTAAACATGCAATTGAAAATTTATAATTTCAGTATTCAACTATTTATATGAAGTTATTGCATATTAACTTCATCAACAATGATTTAGAAATATCTCTCTCAATAAAAATTACATACAATTATTGTTAAATCATTTATATAAATAATAAATTGACAAGATTTATCATTAAAATTTACATATTTAACAAGAGTATGATTTGCCAAAAAAAAAAATAAGATGGATCAATGGTTTAGCAAAACAGGTGACGTACGTGATGGTAAGAGAAATTCATTATAAGTTTTCAAATTTATAACTTTTTTCGAAAGATCTTTTTTATATAGTAAGATTTTTTTAACTAAAGAATTTATTTGTTAAATGTATTAAACAATGGATGAATTCACAACGTGATTGGATGAACTAGCAGTGGAGCATTTGAATTTAATAATCTTACAAAATATCAACTAGAAGCATCCTGTACTCTCAAAACATGTTGCACCTTTTAATTTATAAACTTCTAATTAGCACCCCTATGTATGGAAAATTTTTAAAAATACCCCTGGGGCCGCCCCTATATATATTGTAAGAAGAAAAATTCTGATAGAAATTACACTGTCATGAACAATAAAGATCACTAAAAGTGTTCAGTCGTGGGAAATTTGCCTGATCAATTCATTTCTAATTTATTTTTTGCATGCATCTCTATAAGATTTGCAAATGGACCCAAATCTAGAATATAATGACGTTAAACTCTCTAACTCAAAACTTAATTAATTATGAGAAAGAGTTGGTCCAAATTATTATATATTAACCATTCAAAAAAAATTCAGAAAATAAACACGTTGCATCTTACACTTTCACTGCATTGACAAATAACACACTTCGGCCAAAAAATTGTTAACTAGACTTACGGAGTTAGGTTGTTTTGACCCATGTACTGTCTTTTCAAGATCAAAATATTTCTTGCCCCTGAAAAGATAGAATGTGAGTCAAAATAGTCTAACTCCGTCAACTCAATTAATGATTTTTTGGATGGAGGGTGTTATGTTTTAGTGCACTAAAAGTATGGGATACAAAATGTTCATTTATAAAATGTGGAGTCCAAAATGCAAAATGAGGATAAACTGGAAATATAAAATGTATTTAACTCTTTAACTAATTAGCATTTTAGCTATATGCCGTTGAGTAACTTATAACATGTTTATTTGATTATTTTTCTGAAACATTTTCTAATGCAAATTGATAGCACATTGATATATAATCCAAAACTTGTAGACACCATTATATATAGTACTGTGAGGCATAAGAAAATAACAAATGCATTTTTTTATAGAGCAGTGGGAGTAATAGAAAGTTTGGAGCACTACGGGGTATTTGAAATTTTGAACAAGGATAATGTTAGGTATCTTAATTTTTTTTATTAAAAATAGTGTTTCAAAAAATGCAATATTATTATATATATTGGTTGAATAAATTTTATGTAATTGACTACAATATGAAGTATATTTTTTTTATTCAACATCACATTATTTGAAACCCCTAATATAACCTTTTGAACAATCATTTATATATAATGTTAAGAGTCTCAAATATTTTACGACATAATATAATCAGAAGTGATTTATCTAACTAATATATTAATGTCATATTATTTAAAACATATTTTGAGGTTAAAAATTTGATACTTCTAATATTACTCATCATTAATCGATGAAACTTCATCAAAAAGAAAATATCAGCCTGACTCTAGTGGGGTTGACCAACAGCTGGTCTGGGCCAGGGGCCGTTCAAAGTGAACAACTTCCCAGATGGGCTCAACTCTCTTATTACGTTTGGAAATCTACCTAAACTACTACTACAGTGATACGGTCTCTCGTTTCCAAGAAAAAAAAATCTTAGTAATAAATTTTAAAAATATATATTTGTTTTAATAATACTAAAAGTCTCAAAAATTTTATATCAAATGTGTCTTAAATAATATAGTATTAAATTCGAGACTCTTAATATTATTCATTTATTTTATATACTCTCCTGATCCTCAAAAAGATGAGCGTAGTACATTTTCCACACATATTAAGAAAAATAAAATAGAAAAAAAGTAGTAAAAAAGTTTCAAATTTATCCTTAGTAGTCATACAATATTACATAAAGTGATGAATACTTTTATTTTTTTATACTAATAGATCCCACTAAAAGACATATTTACCTTTTATTTTATGTACCTTAGATCATCTTTTTGGAGACAAAAAACATTATACCTTTAGTCATTTTTTTGAGGATAAAAAGAGTATATTTTTTAAAAATAGTAAAATATTAATTTAATAGTGTAATATGATAACGAAATTATGACAATAAATTTGAAAAGCTATTTCAAAAAGCAATTTATCAAATCAACTATATATATAATTAAAAACACAAATTTGGTTTGGTTTGATTTGGTTTGGTTTGGTTTTATCAATTTTTGGTTCAGCTTTCCTAATTCATATTTGCATAAGTACTATCCAAATTTGTATCAATTAAATACTATCTAAATTTAAAAATATTTCTATTTATAAGAGGAATAGAAAAAAAATATCTTTTTTTATTTCTATTCAAATTAGTATAAATACTCTACAAATTTAAATAATTATTACATGTTATCCATCAAGAATTACTACATGTGTTCTTTTTAATAGTTTTATTTAGTTTATATATCTTAATAAATTTATATAGGATAATTTTATTGCTACAATTTATTAAATATTAAGATGTCGAAAAAATCTCTTTATATATTACGCGATTTAATTATATTAATATTAATCATGAACTTTATTATTAAATTAATATCCTAACTAATTTCATTCATTAAAACTTGAAATTATATCAAATCACGTGATTAATTGTATTAATAATATATGTGAATTTGAAATATAATAACTGTAACATTAGTTGAAAATTTATAATTGATTTATTTCTAACTAATTGTCATAATTAAATTAAAACTTATTAAAACTTGAGTTTCATAACTTTATTCAGATTAAAATTTCAAATAAATTTTGTCAATACACACGCTAATATAAAATTTCATTACAAACTTAAATAAAATTAAAAAATTTATTTTTTCATAATCATAACTAAATAAATCTACAATAATCTTTATAAATATTTAACTTAATAATTAATTAAAAAAACCTAAAATATATAATTCAATCATTAGTTATTTAAATAAATATTTAACTCTTTATTATTTACAATTATGTTCTTGAAATTAGAAGTAATTTTTTTTATTATTAATATAATAAAGTATTACTTATGTCAGTCGATGTTTCGCAAGCAATTGATGAGGTTGTACTTTTAACTTCTTAAAAAGGAATTGATGAGGTTGTACTTTTAACTTTTTAAAACTGTTTGTAAGTAAATTTGAATAATTGAATTTCTGATCAGCTTGCAGGTTGCACGTGTACTATATCACGATGAGCACAACTGTTCAATGTATCCGAGTTAGTCCACCTTGAATCCAGCTGGGTACTTTCAAAAAAAAAAAAAATTATGCCGTACGATAAGTTTATGGCACTATGTAGTACCAGAAATCCAAAGGGTCGTGGTAATAAAAATATATATAGAGAGATAGAGAGAGTTAGGATCAGGTGCGGACTTACCTTATTTATTTTTTTTCAGTTTTTTTTCTCAAAATAACTTATAAAAAATGTATAGTTATTTTTGGTACTGAAAATATTTCATAATACAGTGTTTTGAGTATAATTTGGATACATATAACAAACAGTGTTATATTACATAAAACTTATTTACAAAAAATACACTTCTTCTTCTCATATTATGTAAAAGAGAGTATTTTATAATTTTTAAAAAAAAATTATTTTGGAAGAAAATTTATATACAAGCATAAAGTCTCTCTCACCTCTCCTAAAACCGTAAATAAAAAAATTCGGATAAAAATTAAAGTGAGATGAACAATAATAATCACGTACTTATAATTCCCAGAATCAATTATTCAGCCTATATATTACAATGATTGATTACCAGAAATTAACGTAATCGACCGGCCCCAACATAAAGGGATCGTGTCAAAGAATGGAACAACTGATCATTATCAGGCCCCCTTAATTTCTAGGTGCGTCACCGTTTGAGTTGCTGGCATGCTGCCAAACACAAGTTCAAGCGAATAATAATTGGAGCATTTATTTTGACTAAAATTTTAGAATGAAAACTTGAAATTAATTTGAAAGTAAGGTAATGGCCGAAGAATATATTTGTCATATATAAGTTATAACACCCAACATTAGCACCCCTATTTTTTTCATTTTTTTTTCTTTTTTGGACTTTGAAAGTAGAAATTAACAATATCAAGATTAATTAAGAATGCATGGAAGAGATAACTAGCATGAATAAACTAAGTTGGCGTGGGTGCTTAAGACTAATTAAACCATGCAGGAGCCAGGAATAAACCCTTCATTAAGTACTAATTTAATTTTCCCTAGGCAAGTAATTACTACTAGGAATGAATGATGCATGCATTTTTTTAGTTACTCCTTATGTATAATTCTGAATAGTGCATGTTTAACTTATGTACTCCAATATTTATGTTTTTTTTTTGTCCCTAATTAAGCCTAGTAAACTTTGATTTCGTAATAGGAATACTTTATAAAATAATACATTGTTCCAATAGATAAAGTAAGACTCGCGTACTGTGTTTTTTCTCTGTTAGAATATAGTTTCTGCACAAGTACTATTAATGCGCATAGAATTATTCTGATTATTAGATTAGAACTACGAACTGCGTAGGTTGATAAACTTTTGGAAACATATATACATTAGTGTAGGAAAAGTGGTAGGTAGGGGATCGGATGAAGGAAGCTTCTCAACTTGGAAGAAAATCGCAATCTTTGGACCTTGATGTCCTGATAAAGGCCAACAAGCAGCTACCAGTACTACTCACGTAGTAAAACTAATTACAATATGCATGTACATGTACTCACACGTCCAGTACCCAGAAAATTACTCTATATATACCCTCCTCCCCTGTTCACATTTCTTCATTCCAACAGTACTAAAGCACCGTATCATATATATCTTCAACACCTTTCTTTAATTTCCTTAGCCAGCCAGCCAGCTCTTGTCGATCCGGCCGGCCTTTTTCTTCCTTATTCATATATATATTAATTATATATATATAAACAAAAGTTTCTATCCAATAATTAATTATGGGATTAAGGAAATCAAACAGATTGTCACAATCGACGGTTGTGAAGCAAATATGCTCCATATTGGGAAAGAAACACGACATTGGTACTTACAATGAAAAATTAAGGCAGAATTATAATATTCCCCAAGATGTACCGAAGGGCCACTTTGTAGTTTATGTTGGAGAGAACAGAAGCAGGCACATTGTTCCCATTTCATTCTTGGGTCGACCCGACTTCCAGAACCTTCTTGAACAAGCCGCTGAAGAGTTCGGGTTCGATCAGGACATGGGCCTCACCATTCCTTGTCAAGAAGACGTTTTTCATACCCTAATCTCCTCATGAATTAATATTGTTTTCAAAATTATTTAACTAAAATTCGTTTGATTTTTGTACGGATAATTAGTGATCACTTTGTTAAGTTAATCTTTTTTTTCTATATGGTGCATAATATTATTATCAATGAATTCAATTAATGCTATAGTAAAATTAAAGCAGACTATTTAATTTCCACCTGGTTTTAAGTGCTAGTGCTGCTAATTTCTGCAAATATTGCTACAACATACTGTATTTTATAATCTTCTTCATAATATATATATATATATATATATATATATATTCTCTCTCCTCTATATATTTAGATGCATTTGGGAAGATGGAAGATGACGAGCAGAGGCACAGCCACTTATGCCGTTAGGACGTTAATTGGATTTATGTGAGATATTGTAGGGCATGCATGCACACGTGTTGCTTTTGGAAATTTATAAACTCAATTCTATTAATTGCTTCCCATATGTGGGACATATATATATATGCCTTCTTTTCAAACAGATTTTTTATTTATTTTTAGTTGGATTTAGTCGTTGCTATAATTAACATCTCAAGCACACAAAACTTATCACTTCAGTCCAACTAATATATACACTTTCCAATTTGGGTGACAAAATAAAGATCACAAACCGTACTGTTCAATTGTAACTAACATTGAGTAGCTGTACTAGTTGCGCCTGACAACGAAGCGGTATAATCCAGAACCTTTTTTCATATTTATCCGGTCAATATATACATTATTCCTGAACTCGAAAATACCATATATATAATCGGCTTGGGGATGGGGCGGAGACGGAAGGCGGGAAGGGTATATCGCATATCCGATCCTAACTCTATCAGTTTTATAAATTCGGGTCTTATTAGGGTCGGGATCAAGCAAATTGTTAGTCCTAAATTAGTATTGTTTGATCAAGTTGATATTCTTAATTAAAAGTAATAAATATTGTTTATACAATATTCAAGACTTTATTAATAAAATTAACATGTGTTGGTTCTCGGCTCCCAAACCATAAATGCATCGTATATTTTCGAACGAAGAGAGTACTTAACTTTATCATCTTCAAATTTAATTGTATTTTGGGAAAATTCTTAAGACTACAAATTGCTTAAGAAGCTAAGTGATAATGATATCAGTAATTAGTATATTTCCCAAGGATATTTCTGTAATTTCTCTATTCAGGTTGTTAGGTTTTATTCCTCTTTCTATATAATCTTGTATTCAGCACATTACTCTAGAGGAACAATAGTATGCAATATTGGTTCTCTCTAAACTTTTATACTTGTATCATGGTATCAGAGCCAGTCAATGATTCGATGGCTTCTTTATCTTCATCGTTCTTTGAGAATTAATCTCTCTGATTCTCTATCTACAATCTTCATTCTGTTTTACTTTTCTCTGTTCATTTGTATAATCTGCTCTTCGATTAAGCTATAATGGCTCAATCATATTCTACTGTCGCTGCTGGTTCAAATCAAATTGGTTCATCTTCATCTACATCCATGATCCAAATTGATCCCTTCCATCCTTATTACTTGAATAGCTCAGACCATCTAGGAATGTTACTTGTCAATCAAAACTTAAGTGATCTAAACTACAATCAGTGGCGTCGATCCATGGTGATAGCTTTGTCTGCTAAAATGAAATTAGGAATGGTGGATGGTACCTTGACTGTTCCTCCTGCTACATCCCCGTATCTTCCTCACTGGACTAGATGTAACAACATGGTAATATCCTGGTTACTGAATTCTGTCTCTTCTGAAATTCGAGACAGTATAGTTTATTTACCCACTGCTAAGGCCATTTGGGATGATCTAGTTGTACGTTACACACAAAGTAATGTTCCCAAATTGTTTTCTCTACGTAAGGATCTGGCTTCATTAACTCAAAATACTCTGTCAATCTCAGCCTATTTTACTAAGTTTCGTAGTTTACTTGATGAATTGGAATCCTATACTGATGTACCAAAATGCACATGTTGTGTTTGTACTTGTGGTGCTGATAAGAAACTTTCTAAATATGAAAACACTCTGAAGTTAAGCCAATTTCTGATGGGACTTAATGATCAGTACACCTCCATAAGAGGTCAGTTGTTAATGATGCATCCATTACCAACCTTAAATCAAGCATATTCATTTTTGCTTCAGGAAGAAACTCAACGAGATTGCACTAATCAGTCTCTTACAAATTATGAAAGATCTGTTATGATGGTTAAGCAACAGGTTCATAAATTTGTAAGAGGGCCTAAATCAGTTAAGAAATCCAAAGGACTAGACACAAGAGTGGAATGTGATTACTGCAATCAATCTGGACATACTAAGGACAAATGTTTCTTCTTACATGGATATCCACCATGGCATAGGCTGTATGATACTCAACCTAAGCCTCTTCAGAAAGGTGTTTCATCACAAACAAAAACTGCTGCTCATGTCAGTGTAGCTGATTCTGTTTTTGCTACTGATACTACCAACACTGGTACTGATAATTCTGGGTCTGAAACCTTACCCTTCACTCCTGCTCAATGCCAACACCTGTTGCATCTACTTCAGAACAATCTTAAACTGGCACCTAAAGCTTCAGCTCAGTCTTCATCTCATCATACTAACTCAGTTACTTCACAGTTGGCTGGTAAGTCTATTTCCACTGTATGCTTCAACCATACCACCTGTCTCAACAGTTTTACAAATCATTCACAGTGGATCCTTGACTTAGGAGCAACAGATCATATCACTCCTTTTGCTCATTTACTAACATCTGCAAAACCCATGAGATCTCAAATACACTTGCCAAATGGAAACACAGCTAATATTACACACACTGGAACTGTTATGCTTCATCTAGATATCATTCTTGAAAATGTTTTGTGTGTTCCTGAGTTCTCTTACAATCTCTTGTCCATTGGCAAACTTGCACATGATACTCATTGTCATATCTTGTTTTCTTCTCATCAATGCATCTTACAGGACCTTACTCAGCAGAAGAAGATTGGGATTGGTAGATTGGATGGAGGCCTTTACAAACTTAACAATTCAGATATTGCTTCTTTACCTGTTTCAGTTCCTGACTCTAGTCATAGGCATGTTCATGCTGCTACTGCTTCTACTGCCACAAAATGGCATGCTAGACTAGGTTATGTTCCTAACAAGGTTTTACAACAACTTTCTCTTGACTGTAACCCCTCACATTGTGATGTTTGCCCTCTAGCTAAACAAGCTAGATTTCCATTTCAATTAAGTACCTCAGTTTCTACTGTTATTTTTCAGCTAGTGCATTGTGATGTATGGGGTCCATACAAGACCAAAACTCATGGTAATTGTAATTACTTTCTTACACTTGTGGATGACTACTCTAGATCTACTTGGACTTTTTTTGTTTCAAAGTAAGTCTCAGGTGTTTCAATTGTTCAAAAATTTCTTTACTTATGTTCAAACTCAGTTCACTTGTTCTGTGAAAGTTGTAAGAACTGATAATGGGACAGAATTTTTCAATAAAGACATTACTCCCTTCTTTGAGTCTCTAGGAATAGAGCATCAGTCCAGCTGTGTTGACACTCCACAACAGAATGGAGTTGTGGAGAGAAAACACAGAATTCTTCTACAAATTGCAAGAGCTCTCAAATTTCAATCTCACATTCCTACATCTTTTTGGGGAGACTGCCTATTAACTGCTACTTATCTCATTAACAGAATTCCATCTTCAGTTCTTAAAGGATCCACTCCTTATGAACTATTATTTGGCAAGCCTCCTTCCTACAGTCATTTAAAAGTCTTTGGATGCTTGTGTTATGCATCCACTTTAGCTCATAACAGGGATAAATTTAGTCCACGAGCTGTCAAATGTGTCTTTTTAGGATATCCATATGCCAAGAAAGGGTATAAACTATATGATTTACACAACAAAAAGTGTCTAATTAGCAGGGATGTCAAATTTTTTGAACATATCTTCCCTTTTGCTACAGTTACTCATACTGCTCCTGCACTCTTATTTTCTACTCAACCTCCTACACCTGATTCTGATCCTTTAACTATATCTACTTCCTTCAACCCTGTTCCTTCAGATAGTGCAGATCATGACACCACTTTACCTTCAGATACTAATCACACTCTGTCTTCTCTTGATACTGATCCTAGTCCAGCAACCGCAGTGTTTCTTCCTTCTGATGCTGCACCATCTTCTAATTCTCCTTCTGGTACTGTCTTCTCAAGACCTCACAGACAAAGACATCTATCTGTTAAACTTCAATCTTATGCAGGGCTTCCAACCAATCTTCCCAACACTATCCCAGCCTCTTCTATTGATAAAGGTACAACTTCTCTCTCTGCTCCTCCCTATCCTCTTGCCAACTATATCTCCTATTCTCATTTTTCTCCTTCTTATGTAAGATATTTAGCTGCTACATCTGTCATCTCTGAGCCTACTTCTTATTCTCTAGCTGTTCAAGATCCTAACTGGTGTGAGACTATGGTGACTGAGCTCACAGCCTTAGAGACCAACAATACTTGGACAATTGTTCCTCTCCCTCCTGGAAAGAAAGTGATAGGTTGTAAATGGATTTATAGAGTTAAATATAAACCTGATGGGACTGTGGAAAGGTTTAAGGCTCGCTTGGTTGCTAAAGGCTTCACTCAAATTGAAGGCCTAGATTATTTTGACACATTTGCCCCTGTTGCCAAAATGACCACTGTCAGAACATTCATAGTTATCTCTGCTATTAAAGGATGGACATTAGATCAATTAGACATCACTAATGCATTCCTACATGGTGATCTTTATGAAGAAGTTTACATGCAATTACCTCCTGATTTTTCAAATACTTCTGTCACCAACTCATCCTCAGCTCCTTTGGTCTGTAAGTTGATTAAATCTCTTTATGGCCTTAAACAGGCTCCTCGCCAATGGTTTCTAAAGTTTTCCACTGTTCTTTTACAGTTTGGCTTCACTCAATCTTATAGTGACAATTCATTATTTACTCTTAAACACAAGTCTGGTTTTGTGGCAGTCCTTGTTTATGTGGATGATATCCTAATTAGTGGTTCCAGTCCTTCCTTGCTCCAACAGGTCAAAGATTACCTGAGTACTCAATTCAAACTTAAAGATTTAGGATCTTTAAAGTACTTTCTGGGCATTGAAGTAGCAAGGTCCTCTAAAGGTATTTACCTTCATCAGAGGAAATATACTCTTGACATTCTTAAAGATTCTGGTCTCACTGGGGCTAAACCTTCCAAAATACCAATGGAACAACATCACAATTTACTCACAATTGAAGGTCCTATTTTAACCAATGTTGGTGTTTATAGAAGACTGGTAGGATGGTTAATTTACTTAACTGTCACCAGACCTGATATAGCATATTCAGTTCATATCTTGTCTCAGTTTTTGGCTACTCCCAACACTTCTCACATGGAGGCTGCTTTGAAATTAGTTAGATATCTCAAACAGTCTCCTGGCCAAGGTCTTCTACTCTCTGCTGTTAGCTCTTTTTCTCTGACTGCCTACTGTGATGCAGATTGGGGAGGGTGTAAAACATCTAGGAAATCATTAACTGGATATTGTATTATGTTGGGAGATTCTCTCATTTCCTGGAAAAGTAAGAAGCAGTCTACAGTTTCTCGTTCTTCTGCTGAAGCAGAATATAGAGCTATGGCAGATACATGTTGCGAAATCTCTTGGTTATTAGCTTTGTTACAGGATTTTGGCATCACTAATGTTACACCAGTTTCTCTATACTGTGACAATCAGTCAGCTCTCTATATTGCTTCAAATCCTGTCTTTCATGAGCGCACCAAACACATTGAAATTGATTGTCATCTTGTTCGGGAAAAACTGCTTAAAGGCATCATTTGCACTGCTCATGTCTCATCTGATCAACAACCTGCCGACCTACTTATTAAAGCTCTTCCCTCAGATCAAATTCAAAAATTAAGTTCCAAGTTGCATCTCTGTAATCTGTTTCAGAGTTACAACTTGAGGGGGGATGATAATGATATCAGTAATTAGTATATTTCCTAAGGATATTTCTGTAATTTCTCTATTCAGGTTGTTAGGTTTTATTCCTCTTTCTATATAATCTTGTATTCAGCACATTACTTTGGAGGAACAATAGTATGCAATATTGGTTCTCTCTAAACTTTTATACTTGTATCACTATGCATCAATTTATACCTATAATCTTACAGTTTAAACCTAAACCTCAAAATTGTGGATTATTGTTGAGAAATACATACAACACATGCAGGTTTCTTGTTGTAATTTTGTAAACAACACAACTTTTATTTCTTCAGAAAAAAATATATAAAAGCAATAATATATAAATAAATAAACCCTCCATTTAGTTATATGGCATCACATCTTTACTAATTAGTATTATCGGATTTTCACTTTAACCAACACTGATAAAACCAAGTGAAAGCATAAATATATAAAAAATAAAATATGAAATCAAATGCAATTACAAAACGAGTCAAATTTAAAACGGGCGGCCCACACCACATGAGCGGATTTAAAACGGGCGGGGCCTGCCTGACGACCTTTTGTACTTCCATTCTGTCACTAAGATAAGAATATGACTAACAGTCAATTACCATACGTCCCACAATAAATGTAAGATAATGATATATATTATCATTTTATATATTAATTTTTTTATTGTGATACATGTGAATAAATTTAATTGATAATATTTTTTTGATATATTTGATATAGTGAATTATTTTTATAATTTTATTTAATTTCATACATTGATATGTGTCGTAATTATGATTCGATAATATATACCAGAACTCATAAATGTATTTATTTCTGGATATTATATTATGATATATCTGCTTTTATTAATAGAAAAATAAGTCCAAGTTTATCATCATATCATTTCACATCATTTGATACCTAAAAGAATACGGGGAAATAAAATTTCTAAAAATTGAAAAGGGCCAATAAACTCTTGGTCGAAACCTATCCTTTGGATTATTTGAAAAGGAAAAAAATAGGTTGGGTCAAAAATCAAACCGCGTATAATAATTAATACAAACAAACGAATTTAAATTATTTTTACAGCTTGGATGCAAACATGATAGTATATGATGGTAATAATGTAAATTATTTTTAAATTTTAAAAAAAGTGGTTGGAATCTTGAAGAAGGTCTAAAGAAGTTGATGAAGGTGAATAATTATATTTGAGAATAAATTATTTAAGAATGGTCTGTAAAACTAATATTTTATATCATTCAATAATAATATGTCATGTAGAGAATTTAGGAGGAGATCAAGGAATTTAAAATAAATTACCTTATTGTTTAATTACTATTTATCATGATAAAACTCTTAATCAATTATATTGAATTTTTAATCCCTTGATCTTTTTCTAAATTCTTTAAGTGACATGGTATTATTGGATGGTGTAAAACACTAGTTTTACATACCATTCTTATATAATTTATTCTCATTATATTTATATTTAGATAATAGTAATATATTAAAATTAAGCAAGATGATCATTATTATGACAATGTTATTACTTCCGTTTCAAAATTAGAGATACAATTTGATTTTTGAGGTCAAACAATCGAATATTAAACTTCAAAATTGGTATGACTCATAAAAGTTTAAAATGAAATAAATTTTGTGATTAATAGTTTTTATTATATACTACACTATTATAATTATCGTATCAACTAAAATTAAAATAATTTCACATCAATTTGATGTTTAATATGGCGTCATTTAACTTCAAAAGTCAAATTGTATGTCTAATTTTAGAACAGAGAGAGTATATGATAATAAAATTATGATTACAAATTTGAGAATATTGCGTTATTTTATTTATTATTCTTAAAACTGAATTATTTTGTGAAAAAAATTGATAAATAAAATCCTTTTTTGTGGAGTAGAATAATATGTTAACAAACATGATAACATATTAGATTCGCCTAATATTGAAAGTTGGCCAGACAAAGAATGCCAAACTCAAAGAAGAGGGTACAAGGTTACTCTTTGTGGGCTGGAAATCATGCGTAATTTATAGTGAGACACAATACGGCCCAAGGTTAGATCCTAGATTTTCCTTCATGAACGGCCCAAAAAGTTTGGCGTTGGTGTCCAACTATTAGAGTGATGCTTAGCACGTGATCCAGGCTAGTCTTGTACGCTTGTTTAAAATTTAAAGTGTCAATTCTTACGTGGGTTCATTCGTCTCTCGTCTTACAACTCAATCCTAAGAATATATATTTTATTCTTGAGCATAGTGAGAAAGAAATGAATTAAGAGAGAAATTAATAGAAATTTATCTTATTCATCTAGCGCCATGATTAATTCTGATTTTTTTTTTAAATTTTGTTAAAAGATAAATTCGAATATGTGATCTTGTATCATAAAAATAAAAAAAATAAAAAAGACTTTTACCATTAAATTGTCACTTTTGACCTCGCTAAAGTATACTATATCTTTCATGTTTTTTTAGGTCAACTTGTGAAATGTTGCTAGGCTAGGCTGACATAAAGCTATAAAATCCTTAGTGTAAGTGACCATCTTTTTTTTTCGGATATTTGCATTGATTTTTCCAACGAAACTAAACTTTTCAGATTCAGGGTATTCCAACTATCGAAGGGGCAGACAGACAGTGGACTTAAGGTTCTTCAATTGGATCCTAAGTTCAAAGAGTGCATCTTGGTCATGAAATAATTTTTCCATGATGCATTTTTTAGAATTTTAAATGAATCATACTCTCCCCGTCCCATAATAAATATCCTAATTTGATTTTAATGGTCAAATTAATCATTTTTAAAATTAATAATTAAAAATATTTACATAGAACTTTTAAATCATAAAAGTTGATTTTGGTAGTAAATTTTCCATAATTTATAATGATTGTAATCTCTCGACATATATCTTTAATATTTTTAAAATTTATTAATTTTAAAAATGGTTAATTTAACCATAAAAGTCAAACTATAACTTTTATTGTGGGACGGAAGGAGTATTAATTTTAAATTTAAAAATTTCACAAGTTAGCTTTCAAAAAGTCAATAATAATCTTATAATTTGAAAAGGAGAATTATTATATTTTAGCTACAAGCTCAATTACATTATTTCACACCATTGTTTGAGCAATTATGTTTCTTAATTTCGTTGAAGAACCACTAGTGTTGGGTAGAGAAGAAACCAAATAAACAGAGTGTAGATCATTTACAGTCATGTCATATAAAAATTACCTCTTGCATTAATCACAAAGCACTCTACTAAGATGGAAAAGCCTGCAGAATGGCTTCATTGCTGGAACCTCACTGAATCATGTGAACATGGCATGGCTTCAACGGTTCGAAAACACTGCTTTAAAGAACATCCAGAAATGCGATTTTGTTGCACGGCCTTGTATGCAATTAGGCAGCAATGTGAGGAAGTTTTTTCAGCAAAATTCAGGCTTGAATCTCATGCCAAATTGAAAGATCAATAAGAGAGCCTTCTGAAAATAAGACTGGCGCAAGAATTCCAATTCCGGTGGCATTATTTACAGAACTTCTGGTTGGCTGCTTCTTGATATTATTTTTATAGCCTAACAACCAATAAAATACCAGGAAGCCATTGAGCAACAAGACCTAATGGTCATTCTTTTGTTTTTGTAGAAAAGAATCTGCTGAAACCCCGAGAATGCTTCTCTGGTGTCGGATTAGAAGAGGACGACGAAGAGGACGAGGAGGAGCCTGACTTAGTTGGATGGTGGTTTGGATGCTTTGAACTGACTGGTGATCTCAACAGATTGTTTGCTTCAGAATCAGAGGGACTAAAAGGGGTGTTGTATATATTTACGGGGGACTCACTACCAACACGATGCATATTGGCAGAAGTCGGACTGTCCATCTCAGCTATATCAACATTGTGCAAGTTTATACTGCTGGTGGTTGGTTTATCTTCCACAAAGCTTTCACCTTTGTGAGTCCTCTCACGGGATGGAGACCCTCCAAATTCTGTTTGAGGACGCATCAATTTTAATTGCTTGCCCAGAAGAAATATGGTTTCTTGACACTCTGCTAGCTTCTCTGCTGCGGCCGCTAACTCCGTCTCCTAAAATGACAAACAGTTAAGTTCCCTTAATTTTTATCCCCTGAAATTCCATCAAGCCATCTACTTGGTAATAGACTAATAGCATTGCAATCAATACAAGATTATAGTGTATATGTAATTTCAGGATTGAAGATGTAAGCTTATATCCTGGCTGGTGGCTATATAATTAACTACACAATAATGGGAATGCCTTGAGCAACTAAAGTGATTTAAGTTTATGCTACATTCTTTCAAAATGTATCTTACTATGAATAGGAACTAATAAGTTGTAAACTGTAAGTAGCAAAATCCCCATAGAAAGGTCTCGTGAACAATAAAGTCGAGATTTCTTTCTAAATAATAATCCTTCTGTTCCAAATTATAAGATCATTATTGACTTTTGAAAACCAAATAAAGACATTTCCAAACTCAAAACTGATAAGATTCATTAAAAATTACAAAATAATAAATCTTATAATTAGTAGTACTTTTTTAGATAGTTTACAATATTCATAATTGTATTGTATAAAATTCAATGAATCTATGTCAACTTTGAGTCTGAAAATGTCTCAAATTGATTTCAAAAAAGTCACTAATGGTCTTTTAAATAAGTTAATGATCCTATATCAAAGATCCAAAGATCTATAATAGAATCAAGATACCAGCTTACTTTGAAAAGAACACTTTCAAGAGCTACATGGAACTCTCAAAGCCCGAATGCACTAAGTAATAAACTACTTAGTTTAGTGTTCTTCATTTCACGTGTGCGAGAATCCGAGAACAAGATGCACAAATGAACAGTAAGATATGAACCAATAGTGTTCAATGACTCGATGAGCAGCTTGATTACTTTTTAAGCAAGATTAGCAAGACTGAATACATTGAAATAAAAAGAGCATTCAACCATAACTGTAGAGGAAGCACGATGTTTCACCAAAAACTTTACTTTCTAACATTATGCATGTGCATAAAGGATGAATTTAACCCTCACCTGGCTACTCTTGGCATCAATATCTGCCTCCGGGATGCTCTCAATCCTGAATTAAGTAGTCCAGGAAGAAGTTAGTGTATTCGGTATATGAAATCTAGATTCGTATGATGACTAATAAGAAGCTATATGCAATAATTGTACATTAGCACCTATAACTAGCTATAACTCAAAGCCACATGCAGAATTATATACAAATAAACCAGATAAGCAACAAAAGTATATAGCTTGCTCAAGTCCTTCGTAATTTATCAACTCCTAGTAACTTCTATTATCTTAATTAAATAAAGATTACTATAAGCATAACAGAAAGAAATTGGTATGGTATCAACAAAATGTATATTATTTTTTTCTGTAAACCAACTCAGAGAATGAGAAGTTCTCTCTCTCCCAGCCCCAGTCCCTTAAACTTTCCTGCTAACTTTTTACACCATTAGTGATAGACACCTGGTATGGTTAGATCTATCATGTATATCATGTAGAAAGTTCAGAGTATGCATAATGTTTTTGTAAGTGTGATACCTTATTGGATAATATGGATAGCAACAGATAATGGGTATTTTATATATATATATATATATATATATATATATATATATATATTGATTATAATAATAGAACTTAATTCTATTTCTACTAACAAAACCTTCTCCACTTGTAGGCTTGTTGCCCGCTGCTCGGACTGCTCTAGATTACCTACCAGCTGATCAAACTATCTGTAGACTAGGTTTCTCACCTGATAACATTTTTCACGATATAAAGTTTGTACTAACCTTTGCAATTTCTCTTGGAGATCCTTGCATCTGGCAAGAGCATCTTGATGAGTCCTTCTCTCCTCTTGAAGCTCATTATCCAGAGTTTCTGTTTTTGCTCGTAGAAGATTCACTTCAACTTGTAACCCCTCCGCACGTGTTTCAAGTGACTTGTATGACTCTGCCATACATTTTAGCTGTGTCTCAGCCAAGCCATTCAGTTTTTGAGTAGATGTCAGTTGTGATTTAACTTCAGCTAGAAGTTGTTCTGTTTCCATTAACTGGGACTTGGTGATTTCTAGATTTTCAGTAGATCTAGCTAGATCAATCACCATGTTATCTTTTTCTGATTTCAATAGCTCAAACTCCTCCAATGAGCAACTCCATGATGAGGTTTTCAATTCAGAGGTTGGGACAAAAGTTCCCTCATGGGGAATGTCAGGATCAGAAGTGGAATCAGAAAAGTGAACACAACCATTTGCATATGCCTCTCCAGACGAGTCTCTAACCACCTTATTCTCAGGTAAAGCAACTTTGTCTATGCAATCAGAACTACTGGCTTCTGCCTCAATATTTTTATAACCCAGGACATCAAAACGGATGTAACTGGCTTCACTGAATACTTGAGAAAGGCAAAGAACAAAATCAGTTAAGCTTATTCTGCAGTTTAAAAATTCATTAAAGGAGGCAGAGAATTCCTCCAATTTTTGGCTCAGTCCATCTGCATCCGGCAATCTGCCCTGGACAGCCTTAGCCTCTTTGCCGAGTAGCATTACAAAGTCGTGAATCTGAGAAACAGCAGCTGCCAATTCTTCACCAATTGTATGCACTGGTTCTGCCAATTCTTGGATATCTTGGTACAAAGAGAGTTCCTTACCAGCAGTTACCTCAGAGTTTGCAGGACAAGCTTGGTGATCACCTATAGAATCAGAACAGTGAGGTTCCTCAATGGAAGAGCTCACCGAGTTTTGGTGCAGACTATCATGCATGTCCTCCACAACATGCCTAATATCCTTCAAAAGTTTTTCCATATCAGTCTCCCCAGATATAGACTCGAATACCGTTGCAATCCTTGATTGGAGTTTCACAAAAGGCATCAGATCTTCCTCATTTGAAGCCTCCTGAGTTTCCAAAGACTTCAACCCCAGCTGCTCTTTGAGCCGTAAATCTGTGGTGGTAGTGGCTGCTGCCAAATTATGGTTTGCAACTTCAGATTTTGTGGTATTTAAAATATCTGAACTTGAAACTGCTCCATTTGAATCATTGGATGAATATGCCAGCTTTTCCATCTCCAGAAAGTCATCCATAAGCCCCAGCTGATTCGATTTGTCACTCTTTCTTGGACTGCCAATGTTCTTTTCCCTTTTGACATGGGAGAGCTCAGAGATCAATGTTGTAGCCCAAGACCCAGCACAGCTTACTTCATCATCATTTCCATCTTCAGACATGGACGTCAGGCTTGGTGGGTTGCTCGCATTTTGACTGAAGGAACCTTCAGTTGGGATCTGAATATTTGATTTTGTTATACTTCTGTGCTGATTATTTGCTTGCAGTTGTGCTTCCAAACTTTGAAGTTTGCTAACTTTCTTGGCACAAACACTCCTGGAAGCTTGCAATTCACTATTACGCTTCGCCAAAGCTTCCTTCAGCATCTTCGTTTCTTCTTCCATGTTCAACAAGCGTTCTGTAAGTAACTCATTCTCTTTATGGTACTTCTGTACACTATCAAGAGAAAATTCAGTCGACTGAGACATGTGGGGACTGGTAGGCGGCTTGACAGGTGACCTCCTTAGTCGACTTTCTCCATGATCCCTGCCCAAGCTTTCAACTTCTAGTTTCATTTGAGCCAGTGCAGCTGGACCAGGTAACTTTTTCCGAACAAGACCACGCAAGCGTTGGCACTCTGCTTCTAGCTTAGCTATTTTCTTAGCGCCTTCCAAATGTTGTTTGTTTGCAACTTCTGCAGATCTTACACTCATGTTCTTTTCCTCATTACGGATCTCTAACTCTTTGGCTACTATATGGAGTTCATACTTGAGCGAATTTATTTCCCTGTCACATGAGTCAATATTGCTCTTCAATACTTCGATTTCTGCCTCGGCTTGGGATTTTTCTTCGCTCATCTTGATCAGCATGTTAGATCGCTCTTGCAAAGACCTTGAAATTGCTGCATTGTCAGAAGCAGATCTGAGGAGTTCTTGTTCTAAGTTACCTAACTGTGTTTCGAGCTCAAGCTTTATCATATCGCATTGTTGTGTTTTGGTAAGAACAACTTCCTGCAGTTTCTGCTCATGTTCTTCCTTCAAATTTCTGATCTGCCGCATGCACTCCTTCAAAGCACCATCTAAATGTGATGCTCGATCTTCAGCAGTAAGCTTTAACAATGTAACTGATTCTAGATGATTTTTCAATGCCAAAGCTTCTGCCTCAGCTTTTTCCCAACCTGTTCAAGGAAATGTAGCAATTTCATAAAATCTCTTACACTGAAAAAAGAATAAAATAAATGACATTGCATGAGCTAATATTTCATGGACGACCAGCACCACACCAACATACCTGAAACAGCTTCTTCAGCAACTTTAGCGTGCTGTTTTACTAGACTTTCCTTCGTTGTCAACTCTGAATTCGCAGCAGACAGCTTTTCATTCAATTCCTCAACTTCATCTTCTAATGCTTTCACTTGATCCTCGTACGAAGTCACTTGATCCTCGTATGAAGTCACTTGATCCTCGAATGTCTTCACTTGATCCTCGTATGACCTCAGTTGGTCCTCATAAGACTTCACTTCGTCCTCCAACCCAGTTAGATGTGTATACGACTCCACAGAAATTTGGACATACTTTGTTTTTTTGTGGTTATCCTGCTTACCCTGGAAGGTGGGAGGTGGGAAAACATTACTACAAAGAAAAAAACCAACTACAGTATAATGCAGAAGAAGGTAAGACAGTAAGAGTAAGACATTATTCTCAGTAAATTTCTTGTTGGAAAAAAGCTAATGGCCTAATATAGTAATATATTGCTCTAAAAATAGAGGATGAAAATAGGTTAAGCTAAATTTTATTATGTTATTCCCAAATACTACCTTTGTACAAGTTTATGTGCCCACATTATTTTTTGCACATACTTTAAGGCACACCAAAAACCCATCTATGTATTGTACTTTTCACATCTTTTGTGTTGGATGAAATCCTTTTTCTTTTCCGTTATGTAATTAAGTATCACATTTACATATGTGAAATCTTCAATGTGTAGATTTGCCCTCGACAACCTTAAGATGCGTGCAAAAAAATGAAGCCTCATAAACTTGGACAGGGGAGTAATTTCTATTTCAAAACCTGAAATATATTGGGTGAAACTAAAACCATTTTAAAGTTTCCTAACATGATATGGTTGCAAAGCTGACTAATTTATGAGCAACTAAAGAACTCCACCCATGAACACTAGGTGCACTTAAAGAGTTGCCAATTGAGTTGAATCAGTAATTCATTCAGAAGTGAAAATGATTAAATAAGTTGTCATAAGATATCTAGGTAGGTACATAGCTCAAGATAGCCATGTACATCTGCCCTAGTGAATAAGTACAATTCAGGTTGACAAGAGGCTTCTACATATTAAAGTAAAACTTGTGCGGTGAATGTAGTAGTCGAAGATATCAAATTCTAAAAAAACATGATCTGCAGAAGTTTTTCAACAATCCCAATAAAATATATGATGTCACTCTCATTCAATATGTTCAGAAAAATACTGATAGGAATTGGATATGATTGCACTTTATACAATATTTTGTCATGTGGAGAAAATTAATGTCCTCCTGTGTTGAATCAGGATAAACTAGGTCCCTCAAGAAAAAAATATGTAATGGTCATTCAACATGTTCAGAGAACCACTGGTAGGAACAGGATGTGATATTATTTTTTAAATAATATTTGTCAAATGGGGGCAAATTAATATCCTTCTGTGTTGAATCAGGATCAACTACATCCTAGATAAAGCATCGGCTCAAACTCTTTTGTGTTGTCAATGTAACTGATATGAATAGTATGGAACTTTGAGAAAGGTACCATAAGAGAAAAAGAAATCTTCCAAATACAAGAAAATTTATGGAAACTAATATAATCATGCAATGATGTTGAAAAACATACCTGATCACCCTGAGATCCAGCTGAAGGGGCACTAGCAGATTCTAATGTGGCAATTGCTTTCTCAGCAGCTGCTTTATCAGATGATTTTTTTTTCCAGGGCCAGCTCCTTCGGTCCATAATTGACTGTACAGATCTACAAGTTAGTAGCATAATATCAGTAAACAATATTACTAAAGAACTGAAATGATCAATTGTTGAACTTAAGTTCAGAAAGCATCAAAATCAGTTAAATATATGAATACAAATATATGAACAAGTTTGAGCCTGAATCGCATTGTGCTAATGCATCAGATAATTTTTTAAGTGTGCCACACTTTCAAGGCAAAATGATTGGGATAAGATGTAATAAAATCAAATTACAGCTCTACATCAAGGTATGACTTTTTAACTGTTTTTATTTACTAGTAATATATACAGTGTTGAGTGTTAAAATTATTCCTGTAATATAGGAATCTAAACATTTGGCACTCCCCTCTTGATCCTGGAACTAACTCTGAATGGAGGATTACCTAAAATCAATAGGAAAGGAAGAACCAACAAGATAGCTTAAAATATAACGAAATGAGAATTTCAAAACAATAGGGCCAGAACATGCATTCCAACAAACAAATTGACATGACATACACAACCGTAATTCAAATGAAAATTGTTAAGTATCTTGTTTTGGAATTGTGCACGACTGAGTGTGTGTGTGTGTGAGAGAGAGAGAGAGAGTGAGTGAGTGAGTGAGTGAGTGAGTGAGTGAGTGAGTGAGAGGAGAGCAAAAATGAAAGAAAGAAGGTTGAGTAAGTGCATGTTATATTTCATATCTTCAACCAAGTAACCAGGTAAAAACGCAGAAACAATCATCAGCACATGGCACATGAGATATCAGAGATATTTTAACCAGCATGTGAGCATGATATGCAAATTAAGTACAAGAATTTTTTTTTATTAAGGAGAGATGGAAAACAGAGAAAACCAAGTGAAAGAAGAAAACAGTCATCCCGTTAAGTATGACAATTAAGGGATATAAAGTGATCGAACTGCAGCAAAATGGATTGACATTATAGATAATTTGTGTACTTGCTTAATCAACAACTTTATTACTCCTCCGTTCCAAAATTAGAGTCTAGAGATAACTTTGTAAAGCGACAACTTTTAGGGAAAACTTTAGTTTTCCAAATCTAACCCTAACATTAGCTAAAAATATAGTAGTAGTAGCATGATAGTACTCAATCAACCAAAAATGAAAGTAATGGCATGTTAGGAACTCATGTACTTTATATTCTAAAAATACAAATGTATATATAATTTTAGAATGGACAAAAACGGAAAATGTATCTCTAATTTTGGAACATGAGTAGTAGTACACTGTTTCTTCCTATCAGCACTAAATTTCATTACTTAGCAAGTATAACTAGAGCAACAAGATAACACCATCACAATTCAATTGATAGGCATAGAAACTTAGAAACAAACTAGTACTTTTCTGTTAAGTGCACAACTGCAAAACATGAACTAGTTCAAGACAAATTAACCCAACTCAAAACATGTAGGTAGTAGCTTTTTAGCATGAAAATTATCACAAGATTGCACTTTTCTTAGCCTTCTAATGCTGTTCCATGTGCCGATCAGCAAATTTGATGCATATGGACAAAATGTAATACTATTATTAACCAAAACGAATGAGACTATATATACAAAGAGAGAGGCGGGGAGGGATTTTATGTTTATATAGAAATTTGGGACCTCAGAATAGGAATGAAACAAAAGGCACCATACACAATTTTGTTGCTTTCCGAATCGAGTTTATAGCATATAGGCAATAAATTGGAGGAGCACTTAAGAAGTTGAATTAGTAGTATTCAAGTCCTCATTGCTGATCTTGCTTTAGTGAATTAAGTCAATATGACATGATATGGCATTAAAAATGGAGACATGTACTGTTGAATCCTTTCCTTCCCATCCAAATCCCACCCCCTAAAAGAAACACACTCTAAAGCTACCCTAGGCTAGAAAAGAAGGGACAGAGCACCAGCAACCGGGAAAAATAAGCCATGAATCTGACATCTCAAAATCTAACTATGTTTCTCTAAATAGAAATTGTAAATCTCAAACAAGGACTTGCATTGCCCAATTAAGTTTAATGTCAATTTTAATAATTCACAAACAGCTAAGGTATTTTATTGTGTATATAATGAAGAGAGAATTAGGCAGTCGTTTATACTAATGGATCAAAAAAGGCATTAATTGCAGCATATATAAACGGAAAATATGTAATCACAGAGGCATAAAACTGTAAATTCTTGAATCAGTAGAATCTTCACATAATTAACAGAGGAACACGAATGAAACAACTACAGACTAAATAGAAAACCAATTGATTCCAAATTATAATTTAAAATTAGAAATTTTAGACCGCTTCTGTCGATGCAAATGAATTTGAATCCAAATGGGGAAAAATAATTTAAAACGAAAAAGAAAAGTCAATTAACCTCTGTCTGGGAAAAACTAATATTTTAAAAAGAACATTGAAGCAAACCCAAAGCTACCAAAATCAGATTCAAAATTAACAAAGCCATTAAAGGTAGAACGAGTTGAATCCAGAAATGGAAAAGAAGATCGATGAGGTGAACATCGCCAACAAATGAGATATCTAGGAAAAAAAAATTAAAAACAGAAACAAAATCAAAGTGAAAACAAAAACAGTGGGAATTGATTCAGTTGAATAGTAAATCATAGTAAAGATCAAAAGTGTTGAGATTCAATAATCGACTTACCAGTGGCAATGTAGCTTCAAACTTAAGTTTTGCGGTGTGTTGATTTTGCTTTAGAGTAAAGTTTGTAGAGAAAGATTCGGAAGGTTTTAGAGAGAGAAACAGTGTGAGAGTTTTAGAGAGAGAAAGATGCAGAGGAGGTGGAGATGGTGGAAATGGTGGTGGTGGTGGTGGGTGGAATGGGGGTGGGGGTGGGGGTGGGGTGGGCTAAATTTATTCTGGCGTTAGTAGGGTGTCATTTAAAAAGGCTAGGTGTTGGAAAGCTCCAAAACCATCAGCTTTTACATTTATAAAATACTGCTCCTCTGTCTCGCAGAGAGTCTTATTTCTAAGATTTATTTTATTTCTAAGATTTATTTTATATATAAATTATAGTAAATAAATATTTGAATCAAATTATTATTCTCTCCGTCCTAAATTAATTGCATTTCTAGAACTTTTTAAAGTCAAATTGACTATTTTTAAAACTAATCTTTTTACTATTTTTGCTAACATATAGGTGAAAATATTATAACCAAAAGAAAGTATATACAATTTATTACTAATTTTAATTTTTATAATTTTAGAAATATATTTATATATGCTTAATTATTAATTTTAAAAATAGTCAATTTGATTTTAAAAAAAGTCCTAGAAAAGTAATTAATTTGGGACGGAGGGAGTATATGTTATTATAGTAAATAAATGTTAGAGATTCATTTTGATGGTTTAAGGTTAATTTGTGAAATTTCATTTTCTTATATTAATATGAATTAGTTTAACTTTAATATAAATTAAATAATTATAACTATTATAAATTAACTAAAAGAATTACAATCTATCTCCATATATTTGTTAATTTTAAAAATTCATGCCAAACTTTAATTTTATAATCTCTCAAACCTATATTATCAAAATTCAGCCTACATTTCATTTTGTGGACTTAGTCGGACTTTGGGGAAGTGACCAGAAGAAAATTAAGGATAAAAATAAGAGAAACTCACTTTTATTTTTCTGTAATGTAGGTTGAATTTTATAATAAAAATATAAATCTTTATCACTGTGCTATTACTTTTAATCAAGAATCTCACATATTGACACTATTATCTTTTATTAAAAAAAAGAGAGAGAATGAACAGGAACTATTTGATTGTACTAAGTATCCTTAAAAAGAGAAAATAACGAAGAGTATTGAAAGAAAGAAAATTTAAGATTCTCTTATATATATATATATATATATATATATATAAAAGATAATTATTTATAATATACAAAAGAGTTTGTTATGTATTGTGATAAATTTATGTCGAACTACAATTGTAAAACTTATCAATGCATAAGACTGTATTAATTATAAGAGAATCACACTTATTATACATTTTCTTAAAAAAATTATCACTAATATGTATCCACCTAAATAACAATTAAAAAGTCGACCTAAACTTTTGTAATATATATCATTTTTAAATGAGTAAATAACGTTAAAACAAACTTACACTTATTTTTTTATTTTAAATAACTAAGTACAAAAATTTTCAATTATATATCAAAATCAAGAGAAAAAATTTATTTTACCTTTTTTCTGACAAATGTTAGTTGACCAAATTTAATCGTGTCTATTTTTATTGACCTAACTTTTTAACTTATTTTTTAAGCCAAAAATGATGACGTGGATATTATTTTTAATTAAATTAAATAAATCAAAATTAATTAAAGATAATTATTATTGTAAAACACGGGTTAGTTATCGTCCCAAACACCTGTCTCAAAATCCTTATCACAATCGTCACTGTCAATGGGTTTCAATCACAACAAGAATCAAGATGGAGAAATTGAGTTCATCATCGACACTAGGACATCACCATTATTGCCGTCGCGTTGAAATCTCAGTTGGTTGGAGAGTGAATCCAGGCCTCTCCATCTTAGTTAATCGTGCCTAGTGTCTATAGCTCTACCCATCCCCTTCACCGATCTAGAAAGAAACTCCAGAAATACAAACCAAAATCATCAATAATTAATTGGTTAAAAATCTCAGAATCACACAGAGAACTAATCGGGGGGAAAAAATGAATTGATTGATGGCTTGACAGGTAAAACCCAACAAACCATCATACAATTAAACTCCAAACCCAACACAATCTCAAAATGAAGAACTGACCGATTTGCTAAATTAAGCTCAATTGCAATTCATTGATGAATGAATTGGTGAAATCTGGGAAACCCCCTCCCTCTCTCTTTTCTCTCTTCTGAGTCTTATCATACCCCCACTTTATCTCTTAGTCTCTCGTAAACCTCCGGAGGCGGCGGCGGCAATTTTAGTGGTGGAGGAGGTGGTAATGGGAGGAGAGAGAAAGATGTATATGAGGGAGAAACAATGATATTTGTGACAGTGGAAATCCAAGTCAGATTATCCATATCATTAGCTTAAAAATTTACGTTATTTAAAATAAACGGTCAGACATAGCTAACTGATGTTTATTAGAAAAAAGAATAAAAATAAATATTTTTTTTCTTAACTTTGATGTTTAATTAAAAAAATTTATATTTAATTATTTAAAATAAAAAATATGTGTAAATTCGTTGATTTTTAATATTATTTATTTTTTTACATTAAAACTACAGTCATAATGGAATGGAGGGAGTAATGACGAGGGCCGAGGAAATAAAGGTGGCTTGTTGGAGAAGCGAAATGGTTAGTAGCTGGAAGAGATGTTTGGAGTTGGACCACCCTCACTTACTGCTCACTAGTACAGCTCATAATTTTCGTGTCGCGACCACAGCACACGTCATGTGTTGTCGCTGCATGGGAACGCCATTATCGGATAATCAGGGTCGTCCATTAAACAAAGTACTGGTAGAATGGGGCCCGTCAACAGATGTCCTGATTTTACTGGTGATAGGAGTTGAAAACTAAGTGCTATAGAAGGAAGGCCTAGTATTTATTAGCTGCAATGACTTTCATCTGAAAAATCTTTGACACGTGATTTTTCCAAAATAATCCTGGTAAATTTCCAAAAATGTCGTCTTGATGGTATTATAATAGTGCAAGTCTAATTCATGTTGTGCAAAATTTATTTTTTGTTTTATGTTGCTATATACAATCATGAATTTATGTTAATATTAAATATTAACATATATTAAATAAGAGAGTAAAAAAAATGAGATGTATATATTATTATTTTATTTTATTGTTTATCGTTTTATTCCGATTATAATCTACATTCAACATAAAAAATTTAAATTGTACGCGCACTACTTCACTTCAACGAAGAAAACTAAAGTTTTAAAAGATATTTTTTTTAAGTTTTGTCTCAAATGAATAATAAATTATACTGACAATGTTACAACAGAATTTATTACTGATAAATTTATATAAGTGATATTTTATAAAAATATTAAATATTTCTTGTGAGAAGAGGTTGAACATAGTGTAGAATAATGGAATTGGGTAAATTGTAGAATAATGGAATTGTCAAGTCCTTGAGACTTCCTTTTGATTTGACTTTTGAGGATTTGTAGAGGAAAAGGAGGGGGAAATTACGATAGAAAGCGGAATAAGGAGAAAAACACAGGAGCTGCAAAGGGTAGGTGATATTGTTCGGTTTGCTTTTATCTATCCATATCTATCTTTTAAAGCCGCTATCCGAAATCACTGATATCAATAATATAACCGAGTTATATTATGTTTTTTTTCTGTTTTTTGTCGACATAACTTCAGTTATATTACGATTTTATCTTTTTATATTATATTTTTAATTTTTTATTTAAATTTTTAAATTTTATAAAAAATTTATTTTATTCTACATAATTCACACATGCAAGACATGTATCGCTAGATGCTAGTTTATATAATTTCTCTTTAATAACAATATATAACATATAGCGATATTTTTTTTCTTCTTACAATGTATTTTTTTTTTAATTTGAAGAAAACGATTACTTATATTCATATAACATCAAAAAGGTAGAAGTTATACTACTTTTGTCAATAGAATTAATGTAGAACTTTTGTAATAATATTTTGATAATTAAAGAATATATATTAAAAATAAATATAAAATGATGTGTATCACAATAAAATGATTGTAATTAAGAGGACTTTACTTTCACAATTCACAATGACAGCCATTTCAATTAAATGATACTCGTGCTCCCTCGATTTCATATTAAGTGTCGTTTTAGCTCCATGCACATGAATTAAGAAAGTCATTTAATACTATCATTTAATAGTTAAAATTTGTATGAAATTTCATCACTACCCCTTTATGAGAAGGTGAAAACTATTAATACAAGGGAGAAAATTTTTTGGGACAATGAGAGAAGTTAGGGGTGATATGGGAAAGTAAATAATTTATTCTCCTAGAAAGTTATAAATGACAAATAAATTGGAACAAATTTTTTCTTTTACTAAAAAGTCACTTATTATGGAATAGAGATAGTACCTTTTATTATGTTGTTTTTTTATAAAAAAAAAAAAGAAAAAAAAAAGAACCGACAAATAAAATCTAATTTTAAACATACGCAATCGTGTTAACTAACCGACAATGACTAGCTATAGAGTGCAATTCATTTATTCATCACTGTTGTTTGTGTGTGTTGGATAAACGTCACAAAATTTATTGCAGTGTCTAAAATAATAATACTACAACTCATGCACTTAATTTGCTTCTTGTGGAGTAGTATTAATTTCTTGGTTACTTGTTTATTTTATTTTTAGTTGATGCGGAACAAAATACTAGCAATAAACCCAAGTAATTCCCATCCATTCTTCTGGCCAACTACTTAATGAAAGTTGTTTTATTTATCTCATACTACTCGTCTGCCACCTACAGATTAATTGCCATATTTTGCAACCATCATGACTCCTGTCCTGACTTGCATCATATTTACATCCTTTAACAAACTTTATATTAATGATAATAAAAAGATTAAGAAGAGGGTCTCTTCAAAATAGAAGAGATACTCTCGCCAAATCTAAATCTAAAATTTTGGAGAATAGGATTTCTGGTTAAAAAGAAAAGAGAAAAATATATAATAAAATGAGTTAATTTTAAATAATACAGTCTATATAAATATATAATATATAACTAGAAGTAAAGCACTTTTTATGTTCCTATATAATGTTAGAATTAATTTAATTAGAATTAAAACTTTCTTTGGCACCGTAGAAGAACTTAATAACAAAATTTCGTGCCAATTTTGGGCATGGATGTAAAGAAGGAAGAAAATGGAGGTTGATTGTGATTCGTGCCAATTTTGGGCATGTATACTAGATTGAGGGTATCCAATGACTTTGTCGTTTTCGGGTCAAATTTTCGAGTATCGGGTATATCACTTGGGAGTAGTATATATATAAATAAAATATATATTACTGAATGAAAGTAGGAGTAGTTTCTTTTTCTATGAATAGCCAAACATCCTGCTCTGGAACTATAAATTTGTGAACAACCCAATATGTACAGTACTGTTGCTTTTTACCATAAATTTACTTTTCCAATACAATTAGTAAAGTCTCTTTTTGTTTATACTTGCATACTTTCACAAAAAAACAAGAAAAAATTATTCATGTATTGATACATATATTTGTATTGTCCCAAAAAAAGAGAGTAAAAAATAATACACATACTTGCGGAATTATATTGTAGGAAATTACAATGAGGAACGTTTTGTTTGGATATACTACTACTTATTTTATATAGGTATATTAGATTGATATAAGAACTCAAACTATTATTATTAATATTTTTAATTATGATTTTTTTTGATAAATATGGGGTGGATTAAGAATATTCAAAAAATATTAGTTTAATGGTTTAAGACCTTATTTGAATAAATTTGATTCGATTCAATTTGGACTCATAATTTTACTTGAAATTTATTTCAAATTCAGAACTTGACATAAATTTTTATATAATTAATTACTTGACATGATATCAAAATTCACGGTGTGCAAAGATTTAATTTGCCTTAATTGAAATTTTTGTAATTAAATTATTTTTTTCTTAGTCAAAACACCACATTATTTTTTATCTAAAAACTAATATAGACACATAATTACCCAATTTGGATGTCGGATGGGGATGGGTTGAAAGTTGGAAATCCTTTATATAGTTGAATTTCAAATAACATTTTTTCTCTAAAACTATAATAATAGTAGTAATTGTTCAAGTTTATACAGGAGTTACAAATCCAAATATGTAGTACTATTATTACTTATTTTATTTTAAAATTAGAGATATAATTTAATTTTTAAGATCAAACGAAAACATATTAAACTTTAAATTAATATAAATTTATTTAATTTTAATTGATACAATTATTATAATTGTATACTATATAATATATTTTATTTTATTTTAAATTTTTATAAGTATCTTAAATTTAATATACCGTCGTTTGATCTTAAAAATTAAATTATATTTTGAATTTTAAAATAAAATGAGTATTATTTTTATGACACTAGCCAGTACGGTAAAAGTAAAATAGGGGCTGGGGCGGCTATCAAAATCCAAAACTCGTAGGTTGTAAAAGTCTATAACTGTTTAAAGATTTGACCCTTTATTCTCCTTCCATAAATTGAATTCTTGTCCGACTTCACTTCACTTTTTTTTGCATTTGCCTTTATGATTGGGTTACTTAACTAAAAACATTATCGTATTATTAACACATCCTTAGCTGAATCAAATAAAAAAAATCCGAGAATATTTTATAGCCTCAACCTATTTATTATGAAATTATATTCGCATATGTTCCTTCAAATCGGTAGGAGTAATTAATTACTCCCTCCGTCCCAAATTAATTATTCAATTTTGACTTTTTAAAATCAAATTGACCATTTTTAAAATTAATCTTTTTACTATTTTTGCTAAAATATAGGTGAAGAGATTATAACTAAAAGAAAGTATATACAATTTATTATTAACCCTAATTTTTATAATTTTAGAAATATATTTATATATGCTTAATTATTAATTCTAAAAATAGTCAATTTGATTTAAAAAAGTCAAAACTGAACAATTAATTTGAGAGAGAGCGAGTATCACTTTTTTTAGAGTGTTTTACACTAGTTTTATGAAGCGTAAAATAAAGAACTTTTGGAATATACATATATATCAAGTGAAAACTTAATATTCTTGATATATATGTATATTCTTTTCAATTATAATAAGATATTGTAAGAGAATAATAACTTAGCAAAAAACTATATTAAAGAAAAATTAAAAGAATAGCACTCAGACACAAGACACAAAATTTAAAAAAACTTAAAATTAGTTCACAGTTTTGCAGCAAATCAGTTTCACTATCTTTAAAAAATGTGTACATTATACAATGCATAATCTCCTTATTATACAATGCAATATAAGAAAGTTTAATTCAACCCAAAAGTACAAAAGTATAAAACGATCATTCAAAATCATCTCTATATTACAAAAACAGATTCAATCACTTTTTGAATAGCTTTACAATCACATTTGAATCAAACTAGGATTAAACTTAATCAATAACAAATATTAATGAAAAAAGATAATGCATAATGTCTTGACAAATTTAAAATATATGCCAAGTAAATCCCTAAAATGATGGTCGTAGTTATTTTCACTCGCCAATAAAGATAGGGGCGTCAAAAAATTATATCCCAAAAAAACAATAATTTAAATTTTTTTATACATTTTTATAGAGAAAATGTAAAACACTTGTCCAAGTGAAATTAATTTTGTGGTGAGGTAGAGATGAAGAGTTGCAATAATTGCAAGTAATGCACAGATGGGTGGAGATGTGAAATCAAAAATAGGTTTGCTGAGACAATCTGGTAGGGTTGGTACGAGACCACAAGGCCTAAAGGTTGAGCCCAGTGGCCCCCCTCAGCATTGAATTGATGCACCCCTTGTATCAGCCGTACTCACTGTTGTCTTAGCATACGTAGTCGGTCACATCATAATTAATTATAGAGTCCCTAAAAATTTACCTGGCTGCAGCTTAGCCTATGACTATGACTCACCAAGTCTTTTCATTGTTGCGATCCAAAACCTTGTTCCTTTCCTCAATTTTGTAGCACCAACAAATATAGTCTATACTTAACAAACTACAAGTAAAGGTACCACCGTGAATTTTGCTGGATGGTAGCACCACACCTATAGCACCACACCTTTACAGAGCAAAGAATGTGAGATCGAACTTTGACATTGATAAGAATAAATGTATGAGTGTATTTAATTTCAGTCTAAATTAATAAATAAAAAAAACTACAAGTAAAGGTAGGTGGATTATTTATCTCGTTTAAAATTTGAATTAGATATTCATTCACAATAGATGATAATTTAATGTTCTATATCCTATTTACATAGAATTTTGGATTTTCGATTGAATACAAGTGTTGTGAGTGTTATTTTATATGTGAATATGATATTATGATGCCGATATAGATTGAAATTCTATTATGGTCTAATTCCAACCAATAAAAAATACAGGAGCTTTGCAATACTTGATTGATCACAATTCTATATATTCTATTTACTTGTCCAGATGTTTGCCTTTCTAAGTAAAGTCATGATGAATCCATCATTTGGGCTCATAATAAATTAAAAGTTGCTCTTGCCTGGTAAAAAGAAATTCGCACTCCAGTGGAGTCAGCTTTCGTTCAGGAGTTAGATTATTCTCCATTTTTATTATAGTTATTGCAGTCGCTAAAGCAGTTATTGGTATCATGTTGAGAGTTTGGGGTATCTTATCTATTACCTATTTTATGTACCAGAAAAAAAAATATTTTTTAATTAAATATAAAAAAATAAGTAAATAACTCTTTAAATTTTTAGACAATTAGGGATGGGTTGAATTATTATAGACTCCCATTCAATTTTAGAGATAATGCCATATAAAAATTTATTCATTTTAAAAATATAAAATTACCCCTAAAACTTTTTGCTTCGAACTTACCGACCCAACTCTCGGTAACATACCTGTTAACACCTGATTTTGTCCGCGCGTCCAAACCACTCTCCGCGCGTCCAAACCACTCTCCGCGCGTATACATGCGCAAAAGTCCCAACGGCTTGGGTCGTGTGGAGACTCCTCGGGTGTAAGAGTAAGTAACAAGCTCAAGGTGCGCTAACAATGGATGTCAAATATTTAGTAGGGTAAATAATATCATACCTTGCCTTCATTGTTATTTGAGTATTTATAGGATTCACTTGGCTACTTACTACCCCTATTAGGAGTGTTCAACCTAGAATCCTTATCCGACTCGGATTTAATTACCTTGATCTAATGGGAGTATTAACCCGGTAAGGAACCACAAGGATTTAGAACTCTTATCCAAGCTTTTTCGGACTAGAGAGTCCTCTTATAATTCGCTAAGCATGATGGGCCTTTGGGCCGAGCCCAAGATGAGAAACCTGATCAGGCCCATGAGAATATATATCCGAACATTGCCCCCCACTCCCTTAGTATGAGACATGTACTCGGGGAGTAAACTGGAGGCTCTAGCAGTCCGTAAACTCGGATTACTGAAAGGAAATCGATCTCCTCGAGATCCCGAAGGCGTGAAACCGAGGGCACTTCCTCTTTAGGTGCCCGAAAGCGTTGACCCGAAGAGAGATGCTCCTAAGGACTCTTGAAGGCGTCAGACCAAGGATATTCCCTCTTCAAGTGCTTTTTTGTATTTGAGCCGAAGAGGGATGCTCCTTGGGATCCTTGAGGGTGTCTTCGTTGTGATCGTGAAGTCACCATGTGAATTGTTTTGATTAAAAACAGAGATTACTACTAAAAGTGCCCTCCTTCTAGCGCCAATGTTAACGCCTGATTTTGTCCGCGCGTCCAAACCACTCTCCGCGCGTATACCTGCGCAAAAGTCCCAACGACTTGGGCCGTGTGGAGATTCCTCGGGTGTAAGAGTAAGTAACAAACTCAAGGTGCGCTAACAATGGAGGTTCAATATTTAATAGGGTAAATAGTATCGTACCTTGCCATCATTGTTATTTGAGTATTTATAGGATTCACTTGGCTACTTACTACCCCTATTAGGAGTGTTCAACCTAGAATCCTTATCGGACCCGGATTCAATTACCTTGATCCAATGAGAGTATTAACCCGGTAAGGAACCACAAGGATTTAGAAAATCTTATCCAAGTTTTTTCGGACTAGAGAGTCCTCTTATAATTCGCTAAACATAATGGGTCTTTGGGCCGAACCCAAGATGAGAAATCTGATCAGGCCCATGAGAATATATATCCGAACAATACCCAATTCACATTTTGAATAACAAATTTTTGAAGAAAAAAAAAGTACGACAAATTCCCATCCCTACACAACGAAGCACCAAAAGGAGGACGCGAAAAGGACACGTGGTCCTAGGCTGGCACCACACGGTTCTTTGTTTGGGGATGCCTACTTTATCACTCGTATAATGGGGACCACACCATTCCTACTGAGTACACTAAATCTCTATGCCACGTGTCTGACTAAAGCGACCTTCGTCCTTTTACTTTCAAAAATCGTCGGCTGACCAAAATTAGCACACAAATTTCTGTCGTTTCTTACTCCTTTTGCGTAACACTGGTTATCGTATTTTTTTTTCTTCTAAATTTTAAGAATTCACCAACTAACTAATACAACAATTAATATTATATAACTTACTTAAAAAAATTACTCAATATAAAAATTTTATTTCAAAATTAAAATAAATTTATATTACAATTTGAATTTTAAAATTTTATATATTAACTAGGATCAAAACTAAATGAAACAATTATTTTCAAAATTCAAAATATATTTTAATTTTTTTGATCGGTTTTATGAAATCTTAAAGTTTAAGGTCACTCATAAATATTAAATAATTTAGACTTTCAATTAATAGCTTAACCATACGAAATGACACACTTTTTATAACCCTAGGTTTACCATTCTGGCTTATATACATGTAAGCAGGGGCGGATCTAGGAATTATTTCCAGTAGGGGTGGATTTTAATTTGGTGGGAGTTTGGGGGCTGCATCCTCGAGTCAATTTTTTTAGATAATTTTATGTTTTTCGGATGATTACATATGTAAAATAAGAGTTAATTTAGTTACATAAAACTATAACTCATAAAAATATGTACTCAAAGATACTGAAATTAAACTAGAAATTTTCACCGCAAACAAGAGATCAGCCTTTTGTAACTAATGGAATTTTTTCTTTTGCTGCACCAAGTTTAACTTTTTTATTAATCTGTCATCTTAAATTTACTAACTTATAAATTCTGCCCCATTGAGTTTAAAAGAAAAAAAGCAAAAGAAAAAAAAAAGTGAGCATAGGCCTATGCTGCCCTCTTAGTAGATTCGCCCGTGCATGTAAGTACGTTCATGGTAAAAAAATATGATTTTCATTGACGTTCATGAGGTTTTCATGATATTCTTTTCGTTTGAAATAAATTGTCTTTTTCAACTAAAACTTTATTTGATTCTGGACCTTCTAGTTCATTACACATGTTAATAATATTTCAATTCAAACTTGTTTCTATAGTTTTAAAAGTTTTATATATTGTGATTTATATAATAAATGTTCACTAATTATTATTGCGATCGGTCTTTTTCTTAATTATCTGTTATTTATTTGAAAAGTTTTGCGACATAAATATATCGCAATAGCATGACTCTTAAGATTTGTATCATTAAAAATTAAGGTTAGCTAGCTTTTCTAATATCTGTGGGCGAGGTAGCGAGACATGTCGACATTGTCATTTCAAACTAAAACCATATATTTGATTCTGGACCTTCTAGTGCATTACGCATGCTAATAATATTTTAATTCAAACTTGTTACTTTAGTTTTAAAAGTTTAAATGTGATTTCAATTGTCCCGCAAAACATGCAAAATTTGTGAATAATAAGGAAAACCTAGAGGTAAGAAATCAACAAAAGTTGGTGTACTCCTCTTTAATTTAACGGCATTAGTAAATTAGCATCGGAAAGTTCTGACTACTATAATATTAAAGTCTGTCATTCAAACTCAATTGGCAGTACTACTTTGCTAGGGTTGAATTGGTACTTATAATGAATTAAAGCTGCAGCTAGTAGGAATTATTTTCTAGGGATCCAATATTCAGTCTATATTAATTTCGTCGGAAATAATTCCGTCAAAAATAGTCTTTTTTCTTATAATGAGATCACCACACGTTTTTAACTTCCAAAAATTAAAATAGAAAGATTAGTTTAATAATATTGTCAAAACAAAAATGATATTATCAGAGTAAATATCCATTTAACGATAATTCTGTATTTATTTTAAAAACACTTAACATTTTAAACGACACCGTTAATATTTTTTTTTTTTTGACAATATCGGTTGCGGATAAAAAGAGAACCATCGCGGATATATTTAGGCCTGGCCTAAGGCTAAGCTACACACTTCAAAACAAAACTGGGGTTTGTCCAGATATAAAAAATTTGGAGGAGCTGACTCACAAAATTAGCCCGTACATCCATTTCCCACATTTCATGTAAAGCTTCAAAAGCATTCAATTGTTCTTTACTCGTTTGTACATTTCATCAAAACATAATAAACTTTCAAAATTAATTCTGTATTTTGCACGAAAATAAGGTATTTTATATATTTTTTTGACACATATTCTACCTTAGTCACTACTAAAGATTGAACTTAAATTCTCTTGCTTAGTAAGGAGCCAAGAGTATCACTTGAGCTAAAGTCTCTCAATTTTTATATTCTATTTTTCTTCACACTTGCTCCTTCATTAATTATTTTATACATCATTATGGCGTGACATTAGGTTTTTAATAATTTATTTCCCAACAACAAATAGAACTGTTTCCGGGAAACAGTTTCACAAGAAAGGGGGCAACAATATACTATTAGTAGATGCTAGTACCATGTGCAATTCTTTGATAAAAAGTCAAGAAATATAACATGCATGCATGCATGCATGCATGTCTTTTAATTTCTTTAATTGGATGGAGAAGCCTAAATATTTTTGTGTGCCATTTTTCCAAGCTTACATGTATTTCACTCCTTAATTATGACTTCAATTAACCACATTGATTTTATTAGTAATTAGACTACCCAGGCGCCCTAAAATTCAAATTTAAGTCGTCATGGATTTATACATTGTACATTAATTTTGGCACTTCAAATTTTGAATATTCGTAACGGCAAATTAATTAATATATGGACATAGAGTTGCTTATAAAACAACATTGATCTAATGACAACTGGATCGCATAAATTAAATAACCTAATCAACTTAATTATAAATATCTTCAAACATTACTTTCCAGTTACCAACCTAGCTAAACTAGTCTTGCATTTAAATAAAACAGTCCCATTTGGCCCCAAGTCATTTTCCCCTCACAACCACTACTACATAATGCGTATTAATCTATGAATGGATAATTCTTATTAATCTTTGTTTCATCATTAGCTTCGTTCGAGTCAAATTAAGGGATTAGGGAGAAATCCATTTTATAAACCTTTTTAATTATTATTTTATATATGGGGTTAGTTCATAATTAATACTTCAACTTTACGGTATCCCCGCTAAGCCAACTACATCAATCACCTACAACAAAATATACTAAATTACAAGTACTAAATATATGGACTAGATTGAGACAGTTTAATCAATCTGATGCATGTCAAGAATCTTTTAATTTATAAATCCATACAAATATCATAATACCTCGGATTATATGCACTAGGTTGTAATTATGTAGATTTGGCGTTTAATAATAATAATTTTTTAATTATAAAGAGCATTAGAACAAAAGGGGAAACAGAGAGGAGCAATTTAGTACCAATTGTCCACTAAAGTGAAGAAAAATACACTTTCGCCAGCTATAATATCATTTTCAAACAAAGTTTTAAAAAGAAAAATACTTGTTTTAATAACCGAAATTCTGAACTGATCGATCGAACAAGCATTGCCTCCAATTACATTTTTGCCCTTTTTGGCAACTAGACTGCAATTAATTATCATTAAATGTTTATTAATTTGTTCTCTAATTACGCTGAACCAGTTAAAATCATGTGTTATATTATACACATGATGTACCAACTCAAAATATTAAAAGATTTATTAATATGACAACATATGGATACTATACTAACGTTAAAAATTAGGGGGGTGACTGTCCAAACTTCAAATTGAAGTCATCTTCAATAGACACACTGTCATAGGGCATAACTGCCACTTATGAAAAAGACGATGAATTTTGATTAAACAATTATATTCATTGGATTTTAGGTGTGTCAATTAATTTGATAATTAACAACATTCCAAAAATATGTGGACAATATTGATTAACATGGTAGCTATGAATAAAAAGCACCGCACCCTAATTAATTGCATGAATTTGATTGATTGACAACAAATTAATCAAATGATTTACCAGTAAGTTCCGCAAAGAATGTCATAAGGTCAAGGAATGGACAACATTATATGTGTCAGCTTCATGTTGAATAGATGTTTTTATTAATTATGAAATCCGCAATTATTATCTTTAAAATATAGGTACGTACGTAATATATATCTCATAAATCATGCACATTATACAAGTCTCTAAATAATTATGCATGTTGACATTACGAGTATTCGTTTTCTTTTTCTTTTTTAATATATATAATTTTGTGCGAGTAAGATGGATAATAACATCCTAGTGCATATAGAGAAGATGGTGGGATGAGAATGATTGCTAAGATGGGAGCCTATCTCTAAACAAGTACTATAATTTATATCTGTAGATGTGCAACATTTTCAACCTTTGCTTTGTTAGTACGAAAGCATATTATGGGTGTGTAGAGAAGATAGATATAAATACACACACACACACACACATATATATATATATATATATATATATATATATATATACAGTCAGGATCAGTTCCGGACTCCCGGACCTGATCAAAATACGGACCTCAATTTTTTATTTTTTTTTGCACTTTTTTTTCAAAACAATTAAAAATATATATATATAGGTATTTTTGGTATTGAAAAAATTTGTTAAGACACTGTTTTGGGTATGATTTGGATACATATAACAAAAAGTGTTGTACCGACTGTATAACACTGTTTGTTATATGTATCCAAATCATACCCAAAACATTGTATTAACAAATTTTTTCAGTACCAAAAATAACTATACATTTTTTATTAGTTGTTTTAAAAAAAAGTGCAAAAAAATAAAATAAAATTTGGGATCCGAATTTTATTAGGTCCGGACTCCCGGACTTGATCCGGCCTCTATATATATATATATTGGAGAGAGAGGAGCGAGAATATGGAATTACAAATGATACCAATGGGGACCCTTCACAAACACAAGACAGCCTTAGTCCACCTCCTCCATTTCTCTTTTGGTTAAAATGGATGTAGTTTTTCCATTGGATTCTCTATATGTATGCCTTGGGTACTTCCCCTTCGCTCACCTTGCACTTTCTTATCACACTTCCTTTTCTTTCTTTTGCCCTATGCTGATTATTATCATCTTGTTAATTGGCAGTTCCTTGCCTTAATCCATAATTAGCAATAATTCAGGTGCTACGTGTCTGTGTTATGTTTCCTATGATTTAAAAGTACTTAGTTGTTAACCAATCAACATTCCCACGACTCCATCTCCATTTGGATTCGAGATAATTAAGGGAGTCAATATTAATAAAGTAAAAACTATACAACCATGACAATTACGTTATTTTTAATAAATATATTGTCACTATTAAAATAAATTGTTAAGAATTTATATCCCGTACATAAAATTATTAGAATTTTAAAATTGTCTACAATTTTTCAAATTTGTTTTTTTTCTCTATTTATAATTTTTTCCTATTTTCTCTATTTACATGGACTAGTGCCACTTTCATTTCCAAAAACTAGTGGTACTTTAATTGTATCTCAATTTTGTCATGGACCCTAAGGCATAATGGATAAAGACTCGGGCCCAACACTGAAAAGCAATTTTATGGTTTCAACGCTCCCAAGCGTACTGGCTAATCTACGTGTCCGAATTGACCAAAACCCAATTCTGAGGCTAACTGGGTCCGGGTGGCTTAATTATGACAATTCCACAAACTTTTATTTTGGGTTTTAGTTTCAAAATTTATCAATATCAACAATGATTATTGGAGAAACCTGCATTTTTAATTGTTTCCTCATTAGATTTTAGAAGGACAGGTGAAACGATAAGAGAAAAGATTAATGGCATGTTTTGTTTTGGGAGAAATGGAATGATATGTTCATTCTTATATTTGGTTTCTTAAATAGAAAGAGATTGAGCATTTCGATTGAATGTCTAATCACATGTTTAAAAGAATACTTATTCCATTAGAATGAATAAAGATTGACCATTCCATTCTAATCGATAATTTTTTTTTTAAAAAAACCTTGATGGATCAAAATTGTGTAGTTTATCGTTCTGACCAAACATATGAATAAGAATGTCCATTTCATTCCATTTCCGTTCTCATTAATATTATAACCAACAGACTATAAGAGTTAGGAGAAATGTATTATTCCATCCACATTATTGATAATTTAAGAGAGAGAAATTTAGTCTCTCTCACCCTTTTTAATGAGAATAAAAGAAAGAAAAATAGTTCTCTCTTCGTTTCAAATTATTAAATCAATATTGGCAATGATTATCATTTTCTGGTTCACTATTTTTTACACATCTCTAATAATTTGTTTGGTTACAAAATTGAAATGGGAATGATAATGGAAATGGAAATGGAATTGACATTTTTATTCATTTGGTCAAAACGAGAAGTTACACGATTTTTGTCGATCAAGGTTTTTTTTTTTTAATTTTATTTTAAACTTGACGATTGGAATGGAATGTTCAATTTTTACCCATTCTGATGGAATAAGCATTTTTTTGAACATATGATTAAACATTCTATTGGAATACTCATTCCCTCCTCTTTTAAGTAACCAAACATACAACGGTAATCTGTTTTTTGAAACTACTTTCTAACTTTTTTTCAAATCTAATAATCTTGTTTGACGAAGTATATTACTAATTTATTTTTATTTATATTAGTAATTTTACTTATTTACATCTCAAAACCGTCATTTTTAGTAATTTACATTTGAAATAAGTAATAAATATTTTTTTAATACCAAACACCTTTTAATTATTACTAGTTTAAATATTTTTGTCTTTATTAAACAACAAACTACTTTTATAAAATTACTTATAATAAAAACAGTAATTCAAATCAATAATCACAATGTTTAAGTAATCTTACAAACTCTTTTTTAAAATTACTTATAATAAAAACAGTAATTCAAATCAAAAATCACATTGTTTAACCAATCTTACAAACTCCAAGGTCCGCGCCTGCCTTCCTATTTTTGTAATTTTCTTGTTAATTTCAAACTAAAAGCATACTATATATAATATTCATTCAGATAATCTATGCCCATCTATTTAAGATTCCAAATAGCATCCAAATTACAAAGGCCATGGTAGAATTTTCCTTATCACATTTATTATAGGGATAATGATATATATTATCATTTTAGATGTCGATTTTTTTATTACGAGTTATGTACATAAATTTAATTGGTAATATTTTTATGATGTATTTGATATAGTGAGTCAAATTTATAATTCTATTCAATCTCATATATTGATATATATCGTAATCATAATTCAATAGTAATTTTTATAGCTACAAGATTATAACTATGACATTACTAAAACGGGAGTTGGAACATTTTATGCTTTCTTTACTTTAAACTTGTGTCACGTTTTCTATTATAGACAAAGCCAAACGTCGAAGTCAATAACTACCCCTGGTCCTGGCCCTTTTCTTTGTTTGCTTAAGTCAAAAATTATCCATAATGCCCCACTAAGTTAACCAAAAACTATTGACATGTTCAAAATGTAAAACTATATAAAACTCTTATTTCACAATTATTAGTCATGTAATAAAGTGAACCCCATATTTATCATTAGATAATCGACTAACATATTGGCAAAAGTTCACTTAGTGAAATTACTTTAACCCCCTCATTAGAAATCACTAATGACACATTAAAATCTGCATCTAATGATTTGGTCGGTTTACTTGTGTTTTTAAGTTTTGATTAGACAATTAATTGGTCCGTTACTAATGTTTACGGCGTTTAACGGTTTGAATAAACGTTTTGAACCTCAAATATTGCGTTTGACAGATAAATAATTTGTGTTTAAAAATTCTCAAATATATTTATACCTCTAAACTAATCAAACCCTTTATAAACTCTTAAAAACACTATTAATTCTATTCCCATATCAAATCCAAAACAATTTTACATTGTAGGAATAAAATCAAATAAAGTGGAACCTCCTCTACAAGTGAGAGAAAACTTCCCAAATCTATAGGCTAGCTATTTCTTGAGAATCATATCTTGAAGATGTAATTGCAAATTGACTTTAAGCACCATTCATGGCATGAATGATGGAGTAGAATTGAAAATATATCATTGATCCCCTATGGATATAGCTAGTGCATGCTTTTTCTCAAAACAAAAAACAAATAAAGCAAAAGAAGAATAAAAGAGAAAGTTAGTTATCCATACCAGTAGAATCTCACAGTTCTTTCTGTTTTCTTAACTTGCAATTCTAGAATCAGATTTTATTTGATTTCTTTTGAGAATCAATCAATTCTGTACGGACTATTTGTAAATAGAAATACGACAACTTTGTAGCTTTAGAGCAAATTAAAAAAAAATTTGATTGCGTTAACATGTCACGTATAATTAACGCAATTAAAATTTATTGATTTTCTCTCGAAATGTAAAGCTGACAAGTTTGGATTGGATGGTGTAAAATTGATCACAAATTCCCAATAACCAAAGAATTGATGATTTTTGGGAGTTTTCATTTGTATTGTTGTTGTTAGCAGTATATTAGGAGTGTATATGGGGAGGTACAGACAGTGGGCATGCTGCATATGCCTGGCCTTGCAGAGATCGACAGTAGGCCTAAGTGGTTCACGTGTGCTTCACTATAAAGTGTGTGTTTCACTATCACATCCACAAACTATTTATTGTACTACCAAACACACCATATATATCCTCCAAACTTTTTTTTTACCAATTTTTTAGGGTTAGTTCTTGATTTTTTTTTTTTTCACATTCTTCTGGTTAAATAAAAGTTTTTACTGTGCCTTAACCCATCCTTTACTATAACTTATTTTTGTTATTTGAGTTCCATATATATACATATATATATATAGAGAGAGAGAGAGAATAAAATAAAAGAAGAAGAAGAGGAACTTTACAGTTATATCTACTTGGGAAATTTAGCATTTTGTTCACTTCTTGACATAAATTTGAGATAAATAAGGGGGCATCACCTTGATATAATAAAAGCCTATATAAAAATGTAAATGATTAAAATTTGGTTAGCCCAAGGCAGGCCCAACATCTAGAGAACAACTAGTGGTCTAGTTTACTTTGCCATGGGCCCATGCATAATACCTAATAGTATAAGACAAAGCCCAACAATGGTTTTTAAGCTGTATGTTATACCGTATACAAAAAATGGGCTTCCTGTTTTTCATTACTTCAGTTTTGGCGTACTAATATCCGGATCTCGCATGAGTTTATATCCAATACACACTGGGCTTCTTTCATGGATATAACTGTAATAATGGAGATTGACTAGCTAGTGGTTTTATGTTTCTAATCAGCAGGCCTAGTTAATTGAGGCCCAGTAAAATCTTTTTAGCTATGTATTTTATTTTTGTAATAATAGTGCGTGTAATTGGACTGTTTTAACTTATTTATATTACTTTAGTACAGTAAAGTATATTTTTTATTCTTTTTTGTTTATTAGCTCGAAAATAATACTCCCTCCGTCCTATAGTTCTAGACTGATTTTCCATTTTGAGATGTCCCAATATATAGGCTACTTACTATTTATAAAATTTAGTTGGTTCATTGTTTTACTTTTATGCCCTTATAATAAATATTCAACCATTACTTTTTTTTTTTTTTGAAGAAACAACATTCAACGTCATTATTTTTATCACCACATTCAATGTTTTTGTATTTCAACTTTTTAGGCTTTACTAGTTTAACATATTTTGTATATAAAAGACAATTGTACCGACAATTTTTTTACTCTTAAACTATGAATAAAACAGTGGAATTCATTCCCAATCTTTCACTAAAGTAACCACGACAAATAATTTGAATTCAACACCAATAGATGAAGGATTCATTTCTCCGGCACAAGATCGTCAACTGAAGCCATTACTTGATTTGAATTCGACACCCAAAGGGGAAGGATTCATTTTTACGGCACAACATCGTCAACTTACGGTTTGTAAAATGTTGAAAATTTAGTTTCCCAAATTATTTTAGTCGAAAAAATTAGCAAATGTCTCATTAGCTACTCTATGGTTTCAATAACTTTTGTTGTTTTATTAAATGTCCTTTGCAGTTTTCTGGTTCAATGGATTCATGGAACGATGGAAAAGCGAGGAATGATTTTTAGTAGTTGTACCAACATAATGAATTTTCATTGCAGAAAAAGAATTTTGTAAAGAAATTCTGTCATTTTCAGCTTTCAAGTGTTGTATTAGATGCAATGATAACAAAATTGAATTCATTGATAACACAAAGGAATTCTGGCTTTTCTGCATTAACCTTTAAAATGAAGCAACAAATACAAATTGTAAACAGAATAGAAAAGGAACCATGACTAGTGAGAGTTCAATAGAGATGTCTTGGCTTCATTAACTACTTCAAAATCACAGTCAATGCATACTGGAAGTTGTCCATTTCTGATCAAATTATTCTTGTTCATGTGAGGAATCTTATAATTATTCCTACCAAAATTTCTCATCACATCAACCATACATGATTGCAATGTCAAAAACACATTGTTTAATTCCTTGGATGAAAATATGTCAAAAGCATGCTCCACAACTGAAATAAACTCATCAATTGTTGTTGGAGCTTCTTTATGTTAAAGAGAATCAATAGCTCTAAAGAAACCAAGATCTAAAACGTTCATATCTAGGTTGTTTGGAGGTTGACAAAATAACTGAACATCTAATTCAGCCTTTCTCACAGCTTCAAGAAACTCTGTATCATTTATATTCAAACGTGGCCTTGCATTATCTTGTTGAATGAAAATGGTCCCCGAACTAGAACATGGCCATTTTTCTTTGATTGAAGGTAGTAATTTCTCAATCAAACATGAACGGATTATTTCTTTAGTGATTGATAAAACTAGTTTCGTCTTCAAAGTCCCTGCTGCACGATTTTTGTTGTTTCGTTTGGCTTTATCCTTAAACACAAAAGGCCATATCCCAATTTTTCTATCAAATTCTCTGTTGGAATTGTAATCAAATCGAGGACGAGCTACGACTGCTAAAAACATGAGTTTTGCTATGAATCTCTTACTTTTGCATGTGCGATAAGGTTGTTTTTCTTCCGGATGGAGATAAAATTTTTGTGATGTCTTAGACATAAAAAATCATTTCTCGTCAATATGAATTCAATCGAACATGTCAACAAACAAAAGGTTTAAAGGAAAATGTACCTTCATCGATCATTGACAAGCAAAATTCCAGCCTCGTTGTCTTGTTATCATCCAATAACAATGGCTTTAATGCACTTGAGTGTGCTATGATATATCCTTCTTTGATTCTTCGATATAAGGTAGATTTTGGCACGCCCATAACATTTGATAAAGACCGTATATTGGTTCGTCGACGAAAAGGAATGTCCTTGATTTTTTCTAAATCTATTTCAATTCTTTTACGACCAATATGTTTGACAAGCATTGAGTATGTATTCGGGAGACCTTCTTCTGCAATTAACTGCTTTCCATCATGCCAAATCCGAGAAACAGATCTTAGAGAAATTAAAAAGTGATCAGCAACTTTTGATATCATTCCTCGAGGTAGCTTTCCATCTTTACTTTCTTTAAGTAGCATTTCAAGAATCTCTCGTTTCTTGTTATAACTGAAAATTTTATTTTTGTTTACAGGTCTTGTCATGTTGAGATGAGTATTAGAAGGAGAGCTCTCGTCTTCAGCCTGACAATCCAAATCAATGACAATATCTTTTGATGAATGATTCGAATTAACTTGTGAAAGATTACTCATTTTGGCTTGTGAGTAAATTTGATTGCAGTATAAGTATATATAGGGATGAGTCCACAATACTGAAACCTCTGTAAAACCAACGTTAGCGGGCAAGTTTAAACTAATTTCAGATATTGGCGGACAATACAAAAATAAAATTGGAAGAAGGCGGGTGAATAAGAATTTGGAATAACATAAACATTTTGTGATTGGTTGAAAGTTTATGTAGATTAAAAACTCCATCTTTGGTTAAAGTTCCGTGGTTAAGAACTTTAATGGTCAGTACACGTTAATCAATTAAGTTGAGAGTTATAGTGTGATAAGTAAGGAGTAATTAACTTATTCATTAATTCTAAATTGAGGGGTATATGTGGAAAATTTCTGTTAAAAATTGCCACTTAAACTGAATTTCTTAAACTATGTGCCAAAAGAAATCAACCTATAACTATGGGACGAAGGGAGTAACTTTATAGAGTATTTATTTATATTATTAAATTAGGGTAGGCTAAATCAATTGTTTAACGTCCTAAAATCCGATCCCTTTAACCTCGGGTCTGGTGCGTTACGGTACTACACCTCATCTCAATATTTACAATATTTATTCATAAATTAATCAATACAACCTCGCTTTGATACCAACTAATACATCAATTCATTCCATTCCAAAACCTGTAACCTTTACAATCTGTTATTACATTGTAAATCCTCTTAATCTGATTTATACATCTCAAGTTATAAACAATGTGTTTCATTTTGTTACATTGTTTATAAGTATTCATGTACTTATCGTTCATATTTAACTATTCTTCTGTACAATGTTCTTTGACTACACAATTACAATATATCATATTAATGTTCATCTAGCATAGCATCCTTTATCTATTCTGATTCCTTCGCCCGTTCTGGTTTAGCTGATAACATTTATATATAGCAAGGGTTAACAACTATGTTGTCTAGCAAGTTTAATAGTTATCACATAACACATAATTCAAACATACTTTACCTTTTTCATACTTCGCATTTTTTATACATGCTTCATACATTCTCATGCTTTGCATTTATTCATGCATCATAATGTTCATACTTAGCAATTATATATGCTTCATGCTTATCACATTCCTCATATCGCAACATAGTAAGTTTTCATAAAACAAGTTCACATAAAATTCCATATAATACATGACAATAACAAGTTTTGAAAAACTTGCATGTACCGACGTTTTACCATCTACTTCATCAATAATCATAACTTCTTCTTTCAATTGATAACCTACATCATTCAGAAGGATTTGTTGAATTAACTTATCCGTTATCAAATAACATATAGTTACTATCGATAACTAATCTTAACCTCGTTTCGTTCTTCCATTTATCGTACTACATCCTCGAATACTAACTTAAGTTTCATTCTTTTATAATCTCACAGTAAAAATAACTATTTTACCCTTACTTCATCTATGTGTTCTATCTCATCACGTCTTTACCGGTAAACTACTAAATGTGTTTCCTAGTAACCCTAAAATCAATTTTTCGTAATTTCTTAAATCCTATCTTCCTCATAAAACTCTCCTTAACCACTTTGTTATTCTCCATCTTTTGGCCACGCATACATAGATATATTCCACATACAAAAATAATTTTGTTGTAATTTTTTAACTTCACTTAGTATTTTTCAAAGAACTATTTTTAGTTCGTAACTTAGCAAAATTTACCATATCGTGCTAAACTTCAAAAATTTCCAAATCTTGCCAGAATCATAAGCATACTAACATGAACTTTTATTTTAAATTTCGTAGCCATCGGAGTTATAGAACTTAAGTTATAACAGTTTTCGTTAAAAAATCCAAATATTGAATTGGCCATATCTCACTCATCCGAAGTCTGAATACGTTCATCTTCGGACAGGAGCTACGTTATATCATATAGTTTCGTTTTCCAAAAGGCCTGAATTTATTTCAAAGTTTAAGTGGCCCAAACAGGGCACGAAAAATTTTGAACAAGATGTTTAGTCAGTTTTTCGGTTCTAGCCTGTTTTGGTAGAAACTGTTCTTAGGAAAATCTACAGAGTATTTTTCGAAAATTCTAATTGGAGTATTTAGAGGACTCCCATATTTAACTCAAAGAACTTGACCACACTCAAAAATTCGAAATAGGCTGGGAGTTATGCTCGTCCAAATTTCAAGTTCCGTTTTCTCGAAAAATAATTTTTCCGTCTTTTAAGTTTTCTTGGAGAGCTTTATTGTTTTCATGATCTTTCCTACATAAAACACATAACAAGCATATATATTGCATCATAACCTTCCTTATAATATAGGATCCACCATGATCCTCCATTCAAACAATCTTCCATAACAATCATGCTTAACATAACCTAAACATAGAAATTAAAGCTAGGGTTTGATGTTGTTCTTCCTTCTTGGATGAACTTTGCTAGCTCTCCTCTTCTTTCCTTCCTCCCAATTTCGTTGTCCTCCTTCCTCTCTATCCCTCTTAAGCTCTCAACCTTCTTTACACTTAGTGAAATGCAAAATGACCAAGTCTTGCAAACTAGTTTGGCCTCTTCTATTTATAGGCTCATTCTAACCCTGCTTAGCCCTCCTTAATCATACAACACATTAATTAAACAAGGTTATTATGCTAATACAAGATTACTATTCAAGTGACTTGATTGGAGTAGGTAAAAACTTGTAAAACAAGATTGGCTACATTTTTCTTCCATGTGGGATCCACTTTTGCCACAATTTTTTCCCATGTGGGGCCCATTTTTTGACCAAAATTTTTTCCCTTCATGTGCTGGAATTCCAGCTGATTTTAGTCCCGGGTGGGCCCCACCTCCCATTTCTCGATTTGCGTTATTATCATTGTAACCCTTCTTTTACCATTTGACCCGAAAAATCAAATTTTTGTGTTTATAGTCGATTATTACTAAAGTCGACGTTTTCTACATCATGGAATTATCCGTTTTTCAAATTCATCTCCGAATTTCAAGTTTGACTTTTCTCCGAAAAAGTCAGTCGTTGACCAAAAAATCAACCGCGATATATTTTGTGTTTATAGTCTATTCTTACTAAATTTGACGTTACAGACTCAAAAATCTGGTCCGCCTCTCAAGATTCCACTCCTAACTCCGAATTTAACTTTTCTCCGTAAAAGTCAACCACAATACATTTTGTGTTTATAGTCTTTTCTTACTAAACTCGACGTTCCGGACTCAACCAAGCAGTCCGCGTTTTAAAATTCTATTTCGAACTCAATTTTTGAGTTTTGAACAATATAGTTCCTTTATTGACATTTTCACGATTATTCTCTATTAAATTGCACACTTGTGCATATTCATCAATACACACATACATATACATCACATCTTTTATACACAAAAATTTTCAAAGGAAATTTCTTTTATTAACACATCTTTACGTGATGTTCTTAGTCATTATACTCATTTTCTTCTTCTTAATGATTCATCCCCGAGAACCACTATTAACGTAATATTTTAATTCAGTTTACTTATAACTCTTGCATAATCTCTTTCATCGAATAACTTTTTCGAATTACCTTACCACCTCTTTCATTTACTCTTTCCTATCCAATTCATGGACGGAAATCTATTTTTAGCCCAAATTTTATCTGACTTGCTTCGGCTCATAATTACCTTCTTATTTTCAGGTATTAACATCTTCATCATCATATCTCATATTCTTGTACGTAAATTTTATTTATAACATTATTTTGTTTTCATCAATCTGACATAATACATCCTTCCATAACCTTTCATACCTTCACCACTTTATGTCTCGTTTTTTATAATTATTTTTTACCTTCTTTTTTATTCATAACATGTTATCGAATAATTTAAATTCTTTTAAAGTATTATATTATAACATTCTTCTTTTTATAAGACTTCATATACTACCATCTACTCACTCTTTTATTCATTTTCTCATTTCTTACTCTTCAACATTCTTAACCTCTGCGTTTAATGACTGATCTTCTAATCTCTCTTCATAACCTCATTAGAGTCTTTTGCGCAAAAGTCTCTCAACCATATCTGTTCTCCCTAACACATATGTTAGATTAAAATATTTAATTATTTCTTTACTCCTAATCTAAATTTTAAACTCTAACCTTTATTTAATTATTTAAGATTTTATTAAAAAGTTTTATAAATATCCGAAATATCACAAATTGTATACTAAAAATGGTTTAGGTTAGATTGTTCAAAATAAATTTATACATCCATTCTGGGCTGGGTAGGAATGGGTTAACCCACCTCTAAAAGAGGAACCAAATTTTATATCTCGGTGAGAACTTAAATTAATGAAATGAACATTTCATCATGTTTTGATTAACCAAAGGAAGTTTAACCAATTTGAAAGAAACGATGATATTATCAATGGCTCCAATAATATTATCCTCAGGCAACTTCAACCATGTGCTAGTGTCTAAAATACAGAGCTCCATCTAATCTAAAAAGAAGGACTTGACCTACTTTAATTAACTTTATAATGATTAGACACCAGGGCTTGAAATTTAATAAAGAAGAATCCTAATTAATTAAGCTTCTATTTTGATGGGGGAAATAAATCAACTTTATTTGATATCTCACCTAAAAGCATTTACAAGAAAGGATCTCTACCATTACTAGTCAACTTAGTTTTAATTATTGTTGCCTTTTAACACTTATTTTACACAAACCATTAGAATTTTAGTATTTTGTTCTGTGTGTATATAGCTTCTCTAGCATGTTACTATTTTGTTTCAAAATTAACAGATATATTTTATTAAAGTTTATTTGTAAATATTTAAATTCAAAATTAATATGATTTCATTTAAATTTATCAAATAACAAATATTGTAACTGATATTACTTTTAAACAAGTATCTAATTATGTTTGTTTAAACTAAAATTAAATATATTTTTGTATAAATTTTGAAAAATAATTTTAAAAACTCAGAATATATCTCTAACTTCAGGGAATGTGGAAGGAGTACAAACTTAAAAAGTATCTAGGTAAACTATTGAAATAAAGCATAAAATTATCACAAATTCATGCTACTTCTAGGTTTAGGCATGTCTCCACTTCGGAGGTAATTAATTGGTGGATGATGAAAATGGAGTTTTTAGTTTATATGTTTTATTCGGATATCAATTATCGCTGCTTGTTAATTATTGTGAACCAAGTCCAATCACGAAACGCAATTCCAATTATTGTATCTATTTTCTTTTTAATACAACTTAAATTTAGCACAAAAAAAAAATGCAATTCCAATGGCTGTTCAGGTTTAAGATGGGACTGCCTTGGATCTATTCCAACTATATATATATATATATATATATATATATACGGAGCGGTTCAATAGCAGACCGGTCTTTAGCGACGGTATTTCCGTCGCCTATACAATATGCGACGGTTTTTATATTAAAAAATCTGTCGCCTATTGTATAGGCGACGGAAAAACCATCGCTAAAGACCGGTCTGCTAGCAGACCGGTCTGCTCTTGAACCAGACCGTATATATATATATATATAACACTAATTGTGTAAGAAACTTTGTAACTTGTGGTAAATTTTCACGTTTTTGAGTGAAGAAGTTTATTTATTCATAGTGTAAGTTTGTCCAGCCTTTTCTTTTATAGTATATACTAAAAGAATAGTTAAAATCAAATGGTAAAAAACAAAATAAAACAATGTCTTGTTTCTTATCTTTAAGAATTTGTACACATATATACTTCCATGTTTTAATGTCTAGAAAAGAGAGCAAAAAAATTGAGCCTTTTCTTTTATAGTACTTTCTCCGTCCCAAATTAATTGCTTTTCTAGAACTTTTTTAAGTCAAATTGACTATTTTTAAAATTAATAATTAAGCATATATAAATATATTTTTAAAATTATAAAAATTGAAATTGGTAATAAATTGTATATATTTTCTTTTGGTTATAATATCTTCACCTATATGTTAGCAAAAATAGTAAAAAGATTAGTTTTAAAAATAGTCAATTTGACTTTAAAAAGTCCTAGAAATGCAATTAATTTGGGACGGAGTGAATATATATACTAAAAGAATAGTTAAAATCAAATGGTAAAAAACAAAATAAAACAATGTCTTGTTTCTTATCTTTAAGAATTTGTACACATATATACTTCCATGTTTTAATGTCTAGAAAAGAGAGCAAAAAAATTGCCTACCCAAGTTTAACTTTATTAAGTTTTATATAATATTATGTCGGTTTTAAATTGTAAGCTTCTAATTAAAAATTAATTCAAAATATTTTTAAAATTAAATTGACATGATTCATCAAAAATTATGAAGCAACAAATTTTATAATAACTAGAACATAAATAGTTTATAAATTTTATCATTTTATTAACTAAAATTAATAGAATTCATGTCAATTTTAAATTTAAAAATGTCAAACGATATTTTCACACCAGTTTTTGATATTTTCACACGTAAAGTGTCGCTGTAGATGTAAAAATCGTCCCTATAGGATCTGTAGCGACACTTTTCGTGTGAAAATATCAAAAACTATTGTGGAAATATCATCTCCTTTTAAAAATGTATTAATTGATTTTAAAAAATTAATAATAATTTTATATTATGAAACGGTTGGAGTGTAATACAAGTAGTATTGTTAAATTGAGTTAAAAGGTTAAGTTGAAAAAATGTGAATATTCAAATGTAAACTACTGAGCTTTGGATGAGAACACACACACACAAATATATATATATATATATATATATGAAAAAGGAAAATATGAATAAAATATAAAAGTCAGCATTTGAGGGAGCCTAATGAGGGAGATATATATTTGTTGTTTTTCCCCTTACCCGGTGGAAAATGCAAGTGAAAGAAAGTATTTCAAGTACAAACTGTACAATGCAAAGTACGATCAAAGCAAACAAACATAAAAATCAAAGCAAAATTAAACAAAATAATCTTAACCGCTAGTAATTGTTGTACATCAAAAACTTAGTAATTAAATTGTAAGAAAATTAAAACTTCTTTGATACAAACAAAACTATGCAATCCCGAGTTAAAATTGATAGCATATATATATATATATATATATATAATTTTCTTTTGCCGTTTAGGGAACGTATTGGTCCAACTTTATTTGTCTTTGTTTATTTGTCTCCTATTGTACGGAGTCATGCCCGGCCATTCTTTTTTGGAAGATTATTAATGAATCAGCGAAGTGCCTCCTGTGAAATACGAGTAGTTTTTTAAATAAAATTATATTTATAATTTATTTATTTATTTTATATATAATGATTATAAAATATATTTTTTGAATTGTAAATTGACTTACTACTATTATTAGAATTACTATAAATTTTGTTTAAAAAACAAATGACTACAGATTACATACAATTATTCAATATTTACAATTAATTGTTTCTAAGTGATTCTTTTGTTATATGAAATTTAAATTAAAACAGTTGAGCATTTTATTCCAAGAGCACCTCTTCACTTCTTAAGTTTGCATATCAAAATAAAATGAAGGATGATCTACTTCATTCAAATTGCAAGTGCTTTGATATTATTAAAGTGTTCAACATTTTGAGACATCTCAACCCTTTTGGCTCTAATACCCAATGAAAATAATTACTTAGTTTCATTGCCGGAGGGATTCATTTCGGTTATGTATTTATATAAATTACAGTTGCTTTTATCCTAGTATTTGTAGCTAGGCGTCCTCATTTTTTTGACTTGTAGGGAATTTTTTTGTAAAAAAAGATATAATATCTAATATTTTTGATATATATAGTCAATATATATTCTACCTCATAGACTTGAATAAGTTTTGAATTATACCTAGTTGTATTTGGGTTGCAGGTTTTTCGAGTGTAGATTGTTTTTCACCATCAATTTCTGATTGATCCTCTCTGGTTATGTGTTTTTTGTCATCTTCATTATACATAATTATATGAAAAAACAACATAAAAGTATCTTTAGAAGCTCTCTCTTTTTTTTCTTAATAAATAAATATCAACATTTAGTGAATTACCCTATGCAATAAAATACATTTTCTTATGGCTTCAAGTTTTTTTTTTTCCACACGGTAAAATTCTCATTTCCTTATGTTAATAGCTTTTCTATCTTTTGTTCTTTTGTTTTGCAGCCTTAATCAATTCTGTTGGGGGATATAAATTCAACTGGGGAAAAGAAATTCATGAAAATAAGGAAAGGTCTTGTCTACAAAATTTATGGCTCGCTGAAGAAAGCACACAAATAACTTTGTAAATAATACTTTCATTTTTAATTTTTTCGCCTTTTGTTTCTTGTGATTTGTACTTGTAATTTAGCTTCCCCAAGAAACAACACCATATTATGTAGACAATTCTATCCTCTTTTTTTTGGTTTCTTATTATAATTTGGATTGGATCAATTCTATATCGATGGTTATGCATGTTAACATTATATTTACATATATATGAACATTAATTAATGAATAAAAATTTCAAGCATGCTTTTCGGAATAGATTATTTTACTCTTCCACAATCTTAGTTCTATTCTTACACTACAATTTTATCTATAATATCTATAGTCCGTGTAACTCAAAATCAACCCCGATTTGCTACAAATTCCGCAAATTAATTGTAAATGTTAATCATGAGTCTTATTAAATAATTATTTATTAATTTAATATACTCAATATTCTTATATATATATATATATACATACACACACACACTACATAAGGATATATATACCATTCAATACATATGAATTAAAATATTATGATTAACCCTACAAATTGGAACTTCTGCCTTCTTTAAATGAATTCCAAAAGTTGCTCCGAGACGATATTCAATTTCTCACAATTCCTTCCCTTCCGTTCCAAAGTAAAAAGTTTAAGAACTCTACTCGAAGAAAGTGTAAGAATTCTACATTGAAATAATTACCCAAAAAAAAAATTCTAAACCCGAAAACTGTAAAAAAGAATTAGATTAAAACAAAATATACAAACCTGAATTTTTTTCCAACGAAAACAATGCTTGAATATGTCCTGTACAATTCTACAGGTGAATATTAAAAAAAAGTGTTTTTATTGTAGTTAAATTGGAGGTGTTTTAATTGTAGTTAAATTAGAGGCTATTCAAAATAAATAAATAAATGTGAATAAAATTAAAGCCTTTAAAAAGTGTTTCAATAGTAGTTAAAATTTATACCTATACCAAAATCAAAGACGAAGACCTATGACCAAGACCAAAAAATCAAATTTTTTCTTATTATATATTTATTATATATAGATATATAGATTAGTTCTACAACACTAGCACTTAGTTATATATTTAGTGGTTAATTCACAACTTATAACTTACTAATTATATATAATTTAGTTTAGTTTTATAGTTTTATAATTTATTATTAAATCTTATGATATTAGGTCATTATAATGTGTTATAGGATTGGAAGACCCAAATGTGTAAAATTAGAATAAGAAAAAGAGCCCCATTAAGTTTGAGATTTATTAGTAGCTATTTGAATTTGCTTAAAATAAATAAAATTGAGGAGGTTAAAGTGTTTTAGTTGTAGTTAAATTCCAGGTTTATACAAAAGACCAAAGACGACTACCAAAAAATCAAGTTTTGTCCTATTATATATTTACTAGATAAGTGATCCATGCGAAGTACGGGTTTATTTTTTAAGTAAAATTTATTTTTTGTTTTTAATTTATTTTATATTTGATGATTATAAAAAAAATTTGAATTTTAAATTAACTTGTTATTACTCTTAAAATGACTACAAACGTTGCTAAAATAAATAATTATCCAATACTCACAATTGGGTGTTAGTAATATTTTTTTTGGTTATTCTTAATTTAATATTTAGTTTTTATATAGTTTTAAAATTTAAAATTTACTTTTTATTTTCAATCTTTTGAATTCATATATAATTTTTTAGAGTTTAAAAATGATTAGAACGTAAAAACCTAAACTTAGTGTTTAAAGAACTCTATATGTAATAAAATTATTGTAAAATAATAAGTTACTATTGTGGTTTTAGTTTTAAAACATAATTAAATTTTAATAACTAATATTGCGTGTAAGTGAGGAATTTTTCTAGCAAGTCATTAACTAAAAATCTCTTATACTAAATAAAATTGGTAACTAAAAAATGTAATCATTAATATTTTTTTTAAATATATATTATGTTTTTTAATATTAACTATTATTTTTTCATACTATTTTTTTAATATTTTTAATATGTAGTTATTTAGGAATAACATGTTTGTTGAATAATAAGTTACTATTGTGACTTTTAGTTTAAAAAATTAACTAAATTTTAGTCACTAATATATTTCATAATTTTAAAACATTGCCTAACTAAATATCTCCTACATTAAATAAAAATGGCAATTAAAATTTAGTCATTAATATGTTTTATAACATATAATATATATTTTTAATATTTAATCATTAATATATTTTATAATATAATATCTTTGTTAGTATTAATTAATGCATTCGTCTCAAATTATTTGATCATTGTTGACTTTTGAAAATTAATTTAAGACATTTTTAAACTCAAAATTAAAGTGAATCATTAAAAATTATGAAATAATAAAATTTACGATGAGTAACACTTATTAGATAATTTACAATATTCATTATTGTATTGATTAAAATTAAAACAATTTATGTCAATTTTGAATTTAAAAATCTCTTAAGTTGACTTTAAAAAGTCAACAATGATCAAATAAAATATAACAAAGAGAGTATTATGTAATTATAATATTTTTTTCCTATATTTTTAATATTTAGTTGTTTAGAATCCAAAGTTGAATAAAGTAAAATTCTAAATATATTTTTTAAATTAAAATATATTGTATGACTAAGTAATTAAAAGACTCTTTTTAAAAATAAAGTTATTGTATAATAATAAGTTAACATTATATTTGCAAGACTATAAAAAGAATTATAGTTCTACAACACTAAGTAGCGATTATTTTTAATGATTAATAATGTCGTCACCACTTAACTTAGTAATTGCATACAATTTATAAATTTTAATATTATATATGTTAAAAATTAGTTAACGTTATTGTGATTATAAATTTGTGACAATTATGTTGTTTTATATTATTTTCAAAAAAAATTTAAACTCCTTTTTTTTATAAAAAAATATTAACAAATTGACAAATAAAATTGATCATTTTGGAATTTTTGTTTAATAGATGAGGGAGTATAAATTTAAAGTTCAATGTGGAATATTTGATGAATAATTTTTCATTAGAATATATATATATATATATATATATATATATATATATATATATATATATATATATATATATATATATATATCATAGGTACTTTCGGTGTTAAAAAAAGAGGAAGAAGTTAAGTTTTGAAGTTAAAAAGGAAATTGACAATTATATTAGGAGATAATTATGATAAATGTGTATATATTTTTACTCCTTTATTTTCTCCTTTTTTTTACACATGAAAAAGGGTTTTAAATTTAGTTAAATTCTAGGCTTAGTTAAAATAAATAAAATAAAATTTGAGAAATATCAAAAAATGTTTTAATAGCAGTTAAATTTTAGTCTCATATTAAAGATCAAGGAGCAAAAAAACTTAATTTTACCTTATTATATATGTATATGTATATAGATATATAGATTTATATAGATATATAGATCTATAGATAGATAGATAAATTAATACTAACATTACATAGGAACATAAAAAGTGTTTTACTTTTAGTTAAATTTTAGATTTATAGCAAAGACCAAAGACGAAGATTAGAAAATTAATTTTTGTCTTATTATATATTTATATAGATAGGGATGTGAAATTGAAATTCGCAATAAATTAAGTAATTTATTATTTTTTTTAAAAAAAATAATATATCTTGCAGGGAAAAAAAGTTGAAAATTTTGTTGCTGGTAGACATACAGATCAAAGCTGATACCTTAACCAAATTGTTGGACTTAAACCTTGTTCGGTCAACGTGGGTTGCGTGCGTAGATGAAAAAATCTAAACAGTAATAAGATATTAATTTTGTGATAAATCTGATACTACAAATACTCCTATAAAACATTCAAAAAAATGACCAAAAGCAATTTAATTGTCAAAAAACTCTACTTCAAATAAATAAAACCATTCCATCTCTTATATTAGAGTCCAGTCGAGAAATTATTCTATATTAAGGTCATTAATAATATCAGATTAATAATTTTATTGTCATAAGCTGAAAGTTTAAAATAACGTTAAAACAACATAAAAATGTTGCTAAATATATATTTGTTCTAACAACATAATTATAAATCTGACATCATTGACGATGTTCTTTAAAAAAGTAAAAATAAAAAACACATAGTAAGCCTTTTATAGATATCTGAGTTGTAAGAAATTTTGTATTATACTGCACCACAAATAATATCATCAACTAGACATTAATTTATTACATAACAAGGCAATACACGTGCCTTCCACTTAAAGTCTAAGGATTGTACGCACCTTACGGTGCAATTAGGAGGATTGCCAATGTTCTACTTTGCAATATTTACAAGATTCTGAACACCCAACACCCAATTTCATATATAGTGAACATGAGGGGGTGGTAACTGGTACCACTGGGACAAAGCCGGTAGGTAACACCAAATATTTACAATTTTTTTTTAAATATATATATATATATATATATATATATATATTGACAAATTAATAATTAGTACAATTTTTTATGTCAACACATTCCTCTAATCCTCTAGTTCATTCATGTTACGGTTCAGTCTCACATTAAAACATGTAAAATACTCATAATTTTTTGTATGAACATGTGATCAACTAAGATGGATGTAATTTTTTTGGTATAATTTGATTCAAACTCGGGAAATAATCTAAATTGTTAAAATTCACCTCATCACATCTACGGATGCGATTTCTGTCGTATAAATATAAGATTATCTCATAACAACAACATCCAAGACAAGCCCATAATGCCTTGGCTTCTGGTGATTCTTACATGTTAAAATTAAGAAAGAGAAAGCAAAGTTAAAAGAAGATATATGAATTAATCATCAGGTGAAACAGAGCAAATGGATATTGAGAGCTGCTTTCACATGGGTTGTTAACTCCCATAACGGCTACCACGTTACTCACTCTATTACAATAATCTACATAATAATATTATTATTAATAGAATAATTTTTTTTTGTATTGATATTTATTGAGTAATGGACAATCATGCTTGAAATTTTCACTACAATAATTTCCCATCAATAAATAAATCACATAATAAGTATCATCACTTTTTCTTCATCTGCAAGCTGAATTGAGTGTTGCCTGCCTTCTCTACTCGGATTCAAACCCGGGACGACTCGGTGGAAACTCGCCCACCTACTTGCCATCTCCATCACTTTTTTTCCATAGTAAAGCTGACTCGGTAACTCAGCACTCATTACTCAGTACTCACCAACCCCCATCCATTGACTAATTAATTACCCAACAAATGTATAATGAAAATTTTAAAAGAAAAACCCACCAACTCAGCTTTACCAATTGGCAAGTAAATAACTGTTGTAAATTGAATCAGTAAACCCAGCTCGGTTCACTCAGAGACTCTCCAAACTCGTTCTCTTCACTGTGCAGGCGAACCAACTCGGACGAGTCAACCCGGGTCAAAATCTAAGTAGCATCTTTTTTTCTTGTTTTTTTTTTCCTTTCCAAAAAAAAAGCTTACCCGATTGATTTCTCACTGAGCCCATTAAGCAGAGGCCGAGACTCGGGCCAGAAATCAAGGTTACTGCGGAGTCCCACGTGGCAGTATATCTGAAATTCCTCGAGATTGGTGAACCGGGCGGAGTTTTTGGAGTCGGACCGGGCCAAGAACCGGATAATCTCTTCAAAGACCAGCTCATCGCAGGGAATGGCTAATGGGCCGGAGTTAGTGAACCCATATTCTTCCTCGGCCTGCACCAAGAGCTTCTTAAATAGTGGGTGGTTCAGGTACGTCGTACGGACCACGAATCTCCTACAATTGCTGCCCACACATACCGCCACGTGTCCGGCGGGAACGTCGGAGGGTGTGCGGCGGGAGGACATCGCCGCCTTCTTGCGCCACCGCCGGAGAAGTTGACGGAGTTTGACAATGTGGCGAATTTTGCTGCAAGCAGACATTTTCTTTTCTTTTCTTCCTTTGTTTTTGGCGATGGAAAATTTGAAGGAAAGGAGAGGAAAATTCTTGAGTTTGTTTCGGGAGGGTTGGTGTTTGTGTTGAGAAATGAGTTGAAAGAGAACAAGAGGAGAGGGGTTTGAATATGGGGAAGGGGTGATTCTTATATAATGATGGGGATAATAGAATGCCCTTGATTTTTTGAGATAATTACAAGATTGTGACTGGCATGAGGTTACTAATTATTTTATTTTTGGAATTATATGGTTACTAATTTCCTACTTCTACTACATATCTGTGGGTAATAATTCTTTGGATAAGCAGAGTTGAGTTCAATTATGGATAATTTTAATCAAATTGAGGGATGGCAAGATGAGTCACGTGAGCATTGCTTTGGGAAAGAAATAGTAATTTCATTTACTCAATTTTTTATTTTTTATTTTTTTTTCTATCTAAAATTGAGATTTGAGGTCAATGAACTGATAATTGGTAAAAATAAATAAATAAATAAATCATATGTAAATTCTAAATTTCTAATGTTTGTAAATTGTAAGATTCTCTTACCATTTTACTAGATATGATGTTTATCTGTCTCCTCCTTTATCCCCAAAGAGTTAATTTACACGTACGCACTTAATGGCGTTAAATCACTTATTATTAAGATGAACTATCCATACAACAATTGCATTTTTATCAAATAATACTATATAAAAAATATATATATTACTATATATATTATAGAAAATCACTTTTTCTTCTCTGTACTCTACGCGAGACTTTGAAATTTTCATTCATAAGAGGCTAATTTCTTCAATAATATAAGGTCTTTGTGATTGATTGCTGACTTTATTTTTCTTTTTTTAAAAAAATAAAAAATCTTAGACTATTTCATGTATATGTGTATTGGTCACATACTTTTTCATTATTTATAAAGAGCTCCTCTTACTTGAAAACTTCATTTTAATCGTCATTTTACCAAAAATTGAATAATTTTTTTTAATCACACTAATCGCCAACTCTAAATAACACCAATTTTAGAATCAATTTAAATTTAAATTTATCAAGAATTCAATTATCATCGAGAGCCCATTGGGTAACGTTCCACTCATTGAGAATTCAAATGTTCATCTCATATCTTTTGAAAAGACTTACAAGTTCATAAGTTTAATCTTCTAAACCACCATACCCCTTTTTTTAAGAGGTTCATTAGTGCGAGTTCAATCGTACATTATGTGACCATACACAACACCCTAAATTCATATGTTTGAAATCTAACTTTGACCCTAGAAAATCTAAGGCAAATAAAAACTAAAAACAGAAATCAACACCCTATCAATTGGCAACAAAAGTTGATAAATATAGAAAAAGGTAAATGCCGCCGGAATAATAGAATAATAGAGGGCAGTCAAATTTGTGGTGGGGTTGTGGGATTCTTTTCTGCGCACGAAGTCAGAAATTCAAAGCTCCAAAAACCAACCCGAATCCGAACCCACCACATGCAGACCAGAGTTAAAAAAAAAAAAAATATTCAGTTTCCCTTCCTTTCTGTTGTAGAGGTAGTTGGGGTCAATACAAAGATGCTTTTCTTCTCCTCCTAATTATAAATAAATAGATAATAATAATAATAATAAATTTTAGTTGTTTAAATTTAACCATTTTGTATTCTCTGAACTTTGCCCATGTGCAAGTATACCCCATCTTTTCCTTCTATCTTTTTAAAAATGAAATTCCATTATGAGAAGCCAAAATGTTCTCCTTTTAAATTAAAACAATATATAGGACAAAAATGTCTGGTCGATCAATTTCTAGATGAATTGGAGGTTACAATATATATTTGTATGACATGTGTTTTTTTCTTTTTCAATACGGAGGTATTATATTATGCTTAAACTAATTTAAATGTGTATATGTTTGTGTGTGTGTGTGTGTATATATATATATATACTACTATTACTATAAAATTTATTCTAAAACAAATTCAAAATAAATAGTATATTTATGTACTTTTGAGTCATTTAATTATGAAATAACAATTAATATAAGCTGCAAGATATATTAGAAGTATACAAAAGTCTACCAAAGTCTCGGTAAAAAGTCTATAAAAATCTGTCACTTATGTCATGGAGTCTTTATAAAAAAGTCTTTAAAGTCTTTAAAAGTCATTAAAATCCACAAACTCTATAAAAATCAGTCACTTAAAAAAAGTCTTTAAAAGTCTTAATTGAATACCCCCCTCTTAGTTTATTAGAACTCACAATTGATATACATATCCACTTCATTTAGCAAAAAGAAGTAGAGATAAAGTTTTAATTATAATTGTAATTTTAACTTGATATTTGGTATTTTGTATTGTTCAAGATTAATTATCAATAAGATCGGGCTAACTTTGTGATCTCCATAAGCTCAAAAGTGTGAACACACTTGGCCTAATATTTGCCATACACTTTAGAACTACCTGTACATGAATGGGTCGAATTCGAATAATTTGTTTTGTCTTATATTTACTCTCGTATGATGGTCAATATTTTATATTAAAAGTGATATTGTCAAAACAATAAGTACCATTTAAAGTATTAAATTTCGTTAAAATAATTATAAAAATATTGTTAAATATATATTTGTTATGATGCTGTCATTTTTGTTCTGACAATATTAACTACCATTTCATATACCTAAATTAAGGGGGGTGGTAAATGCACTATAATTGTTATAATGCTTTGAGTCTGTCACAAGATTGTGATAGATATTGCTTCGATTTAATGAGGTCATACAGTCTCAATTTTAATCATACTAGAGTAATTTGTTTTTGAAGATCCGATCTAATTAGATCATACATTTTCAATCTTAATCATCAAACTATGATCCCATTAACAAATAATAGAGTTTAATAGGTGATGTGCATTATCAGTTCCCTGAAAAAAATGGTGTTATTAAGATGAGTATTACATTTCACTTTTAACTTTGAAGGAGGAGGAGTGTGAATTTCAATTTTCAAGCACCAGCCCAAATTGGTCAAAGAGGTAGTGATACTTTCACCATTATGCTATCCACGCAACCTCCAGTAAGTTCCCTCAAATTTTTCCCTCTTTTGTTGCCATTTCTTTTAATTTAATCATGTTTAGAACTTGTAATTACTAATATATATATAGATATAGATATAGATATAGATATAGATATAGATATAGATATATATTAGTGTAGTATGAGCATAAAATTGCTGACATGCTGCACTTAAGTGAAGCATCAAGAACAAGAAGAATAATAATCTTGATTAATAATAGTGAGAGAGATTTGAAGGTCCAAATTTGAAACAATATAGGGTCAAGAAAGGGCAATGTCAATAAGATTCAAGGGCCCACGTGCATGCTGACAAGAGTCTGTATACATCCCCCCATTCGTTCCTAAGTACCCTACTTGTTAAGATTTAAGGATCATGCAACATTTAATTATAAAACATTACTATATAATAATTCGATGTTTTTAGCAAATTAAATATACCCGGCCCCCAAACAAGCACACAGTGTTATAATTGTCCAACATCTATCAATAATATCCAATTTTATCTACAAATATTAGTAGAGAAGGATTATTAATTAGTGTAGTTGTTATTTGTTTTGTTCCTTAATTTATATAAACACTCTTATGTCATTCATTGTTGCTACACAAATTAAGTCGCAAAATATTGGAAGATTTTTGGGAATATAATGCTGCTGTAGCCTGTACAGTTAGTTGGATCAGGACATTAATTAAGTTGGTAAAATGGCTTTTTGATCCCCAAGTAGTTAATTGGACAAGTTTAAGAGATATTTTTCCCTTTGCTATATAAAATATGCTTAACAATGGAGTAGTTAATTTTCACATGAAAGTTTCAACACTTTTTTAAAATGTAGGAATAAATAGTAATAAGATGTATGATACGAAATTACTTTTAATTATAAAGTGGTTGTTATTAGTTTGTCTCATTACTCATTCTGCTTTTTGAGTCTCGTCTCGTCAAGTTGCAAAAATTTTGCTTCAAATTATAATAAGTTAAGTTTGATATATTGTCAAAGTATACATTAACGGTGTTAGAATCTTGATACATTATTAAAAATAATAATATTTAAAATAAGTACTTTATTAATAAAATGTCGTGATTTTAACATCGTTTGTGTATATACTGACAATACATGAAATTTAACTCTATTATAATTACAAAATACGATATATAAAATTGAATAGAATTATAAAAATAACTCATATACCTAAATTCATAATATATATCTCTCTTTTTTTCTCCTGTATTAGAACCAGGTGTATGAGGACATGTTCAAAAGCTGACATGGCAAACTTTTTCTTTGGAAACATGACAGGGGTAGTGCCACTTGCTCTGCTGGCAGTGGGTCCCACAAACAGAAACCTCCTAAGTAACCAATCAAAAAAGTTTGTGAAAATAAAAAAATAGCCCACGGAGGGAAAACAGTTGGCGAGGGAGAAGGGTTTTATAATAATTTGAACTTTATGAAAAGAGGTCTGAGCGTCTAGGTTCGGAGGAGGTGCTTAGTTGTACTGGAGCATGTCACGGACCTCACGGACCCCACCTCCGGCGTCTCCTTCTCGTACGGCCCAGTTGGACATTTTAAATTCAAAAGCCTGAAATAAAATCTCGTGTAACCCCTTTCCCCCCCCCCCCCCCCCCATTTTGATTTTCTTTCTTTTTGATACTACTCACCTCACCTAAATTTGTTTCTTGAATACTTCACTCCCACAAGATAATTTATTTATTTTTTTATACAGGAGAGATGGGACTCTTAAACGGGACTTGTGTGAATGATCATTCCAAGTTGTTTAGTCCTCACTATTGGGTAAGGCTGAAAATAATTATTCGTGAATTTTTAAGAAAGAATATCAAGGTTTTTTATTCTTAATATTTTTTAAAAAAAAATATTAAGGTTTACACATTAACAATTTTTTTTGAATAATTTTTAATATTTATAGTTTCATATTGAAATTTTTTAGCCGGTTACCATCAATGATGAGAATAATTGTTTATTTTTCTTTTCTTTATGTATTGTCTCAATGACAATAAATTTTTCATAAAATTTGAAGTTGTAAAGTCCTAACTCATCAACGTAGTAAGAACATGGGGTTTGATCCTCGTGCACCTTTGGGACCCACCCATATCATATCATCATCACTAGATTGTAATCACACATCCCACAGCACAATTCATCATTGGTCATGCACCCTATGTTATCATTATGTATGTTATACTATGTATTCCCTCCGTCCCAAATTAATTACATTTCTAGAACTTTTTAAAGTCAAATTGACTATTTTTAAAACTAATCTTTTTACTATTTTTGCTAACATATAGGCGAAGATATTATAACCAAAAGAAAGTATATACAATTTATTACTAATTTTAATTTTTATAATTTTAAAAATATATTTATATATGCTTAATTATTAGTTTTAAAAATAGTCAATTTGACTTAAAAAAATCCTAGAAAAACAATTAATTTGGGACAAAGGGAGTACTAGAGAGATTAAAAATAAGACAAATACGAACCCTAAAATAAATAAGCTTGTAAATGCATACAATTTTTCATAAAAAAAATATTATATTGTGATCAAATTATGTCGATTTTTGTAAATTATCAATAAATTTATATTAATTTATGAATGTTACTGTATCAACTCGCAACAAAAATTTAACATATTTAATTACATTTAGAAGGTGACGCTTGTTCACATAGTTTAATCAATAGACATTACTACTAGTTTATAATGCTAACTAATCTACTTTTGGGAATCTTTTTATCCGGCTCATCCATTGGAACTTTACGTTAATGACGTCGGATTAAGGCCGACAATCCTAATTAAGCACACATACTTTAGCCATAACCATGTAGCTGGCAAAAGTACAAACAACAACATAATTAACTTAAAAGCAGGAGATAGATTAATTAGAGATTTTGATAATGAGATAATAAATTTCCAAAAATTCTGTCTGAGTTGTGATTTTCTTGGCGTGTGCGAAGTGTTGTCGAGAGGCTGCCACGTAGAAAGGGTTACATATCCTAATGTTTAATTAATGTGTAATTATCAAATATTCTTTGGCGCGAATAAGGTTAAGAAAATGATAAATAAGGACAATAGCACGAACGTGAGGCATATATTTTGTTGTTCTTGTGTTTTAGACAAAATATTCTTGATTAATTAATAAGCTTTTAAATGGTACTACTACATAAAAAGACATGGATTTTAGTTTATTTTATGGCTAGCTAGCTAGCTAATGTGATGGCAGTTAACCTACAAGTTCAGTGAATGGTATCTGTTAATTTGCTGGATTAATTTTAATTTGTAAATTGTATTTGACTTACAGAGATCATGTTTACATACAAGTAACCAAATCTCAAATTGACAGCAATTATATGGATTTATCTATTTATAATTTATGATCTATTTAATTTTATATGCATGCATGAGTTGCAGTGATTGCTGGATAAGGAGATGAAATTAAACCGACATTTGTCGCAAGATTTGAAACCGATATGGATAGAGTTTATGCATAATTACTGTCTTTTACCAAAATAATCACTTGTTTAGAGCTTCATATTACTCCTTATCATGTTTGTTTTATCATGTCCAAAAAATACAGTATCACTCGTGCGGGTGGGAATTAAAGATAAACTCGCATGCCCTGCTGCAGGGGACGATGTAGGATTTTGATAAGGATGGACACACTTTTAATTAAACTATAAATTATGATAATAATAATAAAATTCATCAAATATAAATTTCAATCAAAAATACATAAAAGTCGTTACAAAATCATTCTTTGATACTTTATTTCTTGAAATTGTTTCGTAATTGCCTCATTTTTAATGGTATCAAATACATCCTTTCAATGTAAGTAACCAAACAGTCATTCATCTATTCATTCCCCATTCAATTACACCCACTAGTATAGTCTCAATTCAACATTATATATTCATATTTCATTAATATTCATGCCTCTATTAATTTAAGTACAATATCAAATAATACACATACTAAAAAACTGAATATGTACTAAAAGTTAAAGAGCATATATGGATGTACTAATTAGCATAAATGAATGAAAATAAATAAGAATCAAAACTAACTAATCACCACTCATGAACAATTCGTTATTTCTCAAAGGCACTAAGAGATTTAGAAGGGGGTTGAATAGATAATTTTAAAAAAAATATTTTTAAAGAGTTATTACCAACTTAGGGGGTGTTTGTTTAGAGCTGAATGGAGCTGAATGGCTGAATGGATTAATCGGTAAGTGCGTTTGTTTTGGTCTGAATGGCTGAATCGGTCATATGATTGAGCTGAATTGCTAAGTCAGATTTTTTTAGCTGAATGGCTGAATGAGCAGTTGAATGAGTAAAAAAAAATTTAAAAATTTAAAAATTAAAAAAAATATTAACTATTATATTAAGTAATATTAAATAAATTTACAACAATTTTAAATTTTTTTAGAAGGGTAAAATAATAAAATTCCGTCATTCAGATGTTTCAGACATGTCAATTATCAAAGAGCTTTTTTCATTCAGATTCAGATTCAGCTCATTCAGATTCAGATTCAGATTCAGATTTATTCAGTTTTTATCAAACACCCTCTTATAATTAAATAAGTTAATTAGATGGTTTTGCACAGCGGAATGATAGTTTAAAAAAATCCTTTTAAAGATTATAGAAAAATCACAGCTCTAAATTTAGCGATCAAATGTGGAACAAAGTAATACATTAAATTGTAGAGCACTTAAAATAATTCGACAGGAAAGTAAATGAGACGAGATATTTTAAGTGTCTCGGAGCACAAAGATCTCCTAGTCCACTCTTCTACTCCTTGAGTAGGTATAATCCACTAAGGATAAAGTAATAACGAAGATCTATTCACTAAGAACAGTTACAACAACTGAATCACTAAGATTCCTTCAAGTCACTAAGACTTGGTTATAAAGGTCACTAATTAAGGCCAAATAATCTTAGTAAGAATAATGTGTTTTAGGTGTTGCTAAGTTGCTTAAAGTTCGGCCTATAATGACTTAACAGCAGCACAAGATGTTTAAAATCGTAGAGTAAGAGTCTTTTTGAAATGGCAGCAATTTGACTTTTTAATTAATTGTTCGATCTGTGTTGTTTGTTTGAATTTGCTTACCTTTTATAGACCTTCCCCGAGATCTTCCTGTTTGGAAGTTATCGTTGCTCCATTAATGCTTAGATACTTGTAGATTTCTAATTGTTGCCTTTAGAGGAGGTGTGTCAGCTTTTAATTATGACATGTCCTTTCATAGTACTGACTGCTACAGAGACACGCACGTGGGTGCTGTCTTTTCACTAATATAACTGTTAGACACATTTTCAACTGCCTTTTTTCTTAGCCTCAAGAGTTTTAACAAATTACCTTGGGGTCTTCACTCTACGAAGATCAGCACTGTCAGTCTATGTTGAGTGTCTAGTCGTAGAGTATCTGGCTAGGCAGACTCTATATTTTATACTTAACTTCAGTGTACTCTACAATGCTTATATTTAGTCTTAAAAGACTAAGTCTTCATCTCTTAATGATCTCCAGATTTGCTTTGATTCTTCGATCATTACTTGTACTCTACGAACTCTAAGGGTTGTCTTGACAATTCTACAAACTTAGAGTACTAGTAGTTGTAGTTCTACGATCCAAAGCTATAATTAGCAGACTCTACGATCTTCAGAACTATAATCAGTAGGCTCTACATTCTCCAACTACTTGCTCTTCGATTTTCAACTACTTGATTTACGATCGACTTCAAACTTTAAATCTATACATTAGGTTCACTCTACGAAATTGATCAACCTAACAAGTTTGATCTCTAAACTAAGTCTTTTTACATCAATTTCATTTTAAGGATTGTATAAAAGCTACTGATTACAAATATACATTAATTTCACATATCATCATCAAATCTAAAGACATAAATTACTAACACAATTAATAATAAAAAAATTGAGAAAAAATTAATGATATTAAACCTTAACCCTAGAATTTGGGAGAATCCAAATACACTCATGAAAACAACAATTGAAACTTGAATTTGAAAGAGAATAATAGAAATACCTAGTTATTGATCATTTGATTTTAAAAATTGAGAGATTTTGAGAAAGACTTGAAACATACATTGATGTTATTTATCTTTAACTATATGAAAATCCCAAATCTGATAGGTGTGAGCTGTGTTTGGCCTTGAGATTACAGTCCCCGCCGTCACTCAAACTCAGAGGCAGCAGCCGCAACATCGTTCTCCTTCTTCCTTTACTCTTCTTCCGTTCCCTTCCTATCTCGCGTTTCACTCTCTTTGCTTGTGTTCTGTTGCGGCTTTTACCTTTCGTTCTCTCTTTTTCCTTCCTGTTGCAATACTACTATAAGTTAAGACCCTTTTTTTTAAGGGAGCACCATTTACTATACTACCTCTACCCTTATAAAGATTTTCAAAAATCAAGGGTGAGCACTTGCCCCCTCCCCCTCGCCTAAGTGTCCGTCCGCCCTTGCCCTGCTGCATGTTGGTTGTACACATGCATGCACAAATTAAAGTTCGGTAAAGCCGCTGATAATAAAATCGAACTATTTAGGAGAATCACAAGTTTTATTAATAAACTTTATTGAGAATTAGAAAATTCATTTAAAACTTCACAAGTTTGTTATGAGGTTAGTTAGAAAATCTGATAATTAACCTCATAACAACTTATAAATTATGCATGTTTGAAGTAAGAATCTAATTATAACTTATTCCTATAAATTTCATCGATCTCTTCATGTATGTTCAGTTACCAACGTTTATTGAGTTCGCAACGATAATGTTTATTGCACCAACTACTATTCACCAAAAGTGGTACGGTGTATTCAATTCAGACTTTCTTCTCGAAGCACTTTAGGCTCCGCACCAAAAATAATAAGGTGCATTTAAGTTTCAAACATAAATTAAAACGATCGAGCTGATTGTAAACAAATAAATTTTTTATGTGCATTTGAAACTCTCAATGTATTGAATGCTTCATATGATGGTAGACGAACAATCACTCTCTACCAGCTCATTTTAAATTATTAGAGCTAGATGGTACAAATAATAATAGGTTTGGCCCCCTAAATTTATGATTACCACTCGGCATGGACCAACCTTAATTTGCATTTAGGTTTATGTTGTTATGAAATTAATTAAAGTTTGTTTTCTAACTTGATAAACAGCATCAAGAGGCTGCAACATGCATTGACAACAGAGACAACCAGGCAAACGTGAGGGTAAATATTTTGTTGTTTGTTCTTAGACATAATGCAACAAGTTCTTACATGATTTAAACAAAACTACAGAAGCATAAAAATTAAAATGTTTATTATCAGGGTTTTTAACCACAACCTTTATTGTACGACTTGTTGCAGATTAATATTTATATTCAACTAATAATTAACATCTTCTTAAAAAGACAGCAATTACATAGTTCTGAGATAATTAATATGAATTTTTTGGGAATATAAAATGACGAAATTAACAGTGACAGAACTGAAAAAAGATAGCACTAATTATCCCAAGCGAACAATATACTTTGGGGAAGTGTGAAAAAAGTTCTGAGTGATATAGTTTGTCTTTTAGGAAAATATTTACTTAATGATGAAATCAACTGATCTGTGGTGAGAGAGAGTAGAGACAGGGGAGCTTGGCATGTTGGTAATTAACATGCAATGTAAGGAAAAATGGTGACAAGCCATCAACTTTTTTTTTGGACAACATATATACTGGCATGAACTGACCTTATTAACCACACATTACTATTATTGTTGTTGTTATTATTATTTATTTTATTATTATTATTGCTATCACAAAATGTTTGATTTTTAATTATATTTTTTATTTCTGTCGTCTCTTAATATGTCATTTTAGATGTTCATTATTTTTCCTAATTATTTATCGTTTGATATAATCTAAGAGAATTAGTCACAATTTTTCTAAAATTACCCCCCATTACTTCACCTAATTTTTTGAGATCTTTATTCACAATTCTCAAATACTTTAATTTATTCTCTCTCCTTATCACAACAAAACTCACTTTTATTTTCTCTTATTGCAGTTCGCTAATTTTTGCTCTATCCATTTTTTCTTCCCCCTCTCTTTATCTTGTTTATAATGTATATACTCTCCTTTTCAATAATTTTTAGGTCTCTTCCTCTCCTCAAATTAATTATGGAATTAAGAAATTTTATTTTTTCAAAAAAATTTTGCCTCCAAATATATGAATTCTTCAATGGAGATCTTCTCACATAAAGTTTATTTAGTCACAAACACTATGGATTGCAAAAAATATCCTCAATATGACAACGAAATGGCTTTTTCTTCTTCCGATTTAAAAAATAAATCCACTAGTGAGACTCCTAAAATTGTACGGGACTTCGATCTGAATTTGCCGATAAATACCGGCAACGATTTTAATAATATCCCAAATGATAAAGGTGAACTTTTTGTGAATGAGTTGTTTTATGGGGAAGGAGAGAGAGAGAGAGAGAATATTAGTAGATGAGAGCATGAGACAACTATAGTAATAATGGGAATTTAAGAGTATTATAGACAATTGATATTATATTTAATTTTATACAATTATTTTCTTAATATTTGTGTATAACTCTAAAACGACATATATTAAGAGACGGATGAAGTATTATATTGATTCAACTACTAAGCAAAGATGCATGCTTTGTCTTGGTTTATGTGGTGATCGGAATTACTGGATAAGAAAAGGCAAATGAAAAATAAAAAAATAAAAAAATAGTTCTCTCTATTATTCTTGTTTTTATTGCTATTTTTAATACTTCGGTTTTTCTATGTGATGCTTAACTGGTGCAAGTTGGCAGAAAAACTTGTGTCACTGGCTTCAAACATGCATCGAACTATTTTAAATAATCAAAAGAAAATATCTTCAATTTCGAAAAATCCGGCCACTTAATTAATTGCGTTGGTAGGTATCATTCTACTTGCATAAGATTTCTACTCCTTCAGCTCCACCATAATCCCACCTTGACCTTTTAAAGTTAATTTACAAAATTTAAAATTAATATAAATTTATTTTAATTTCAAAATTTTGTGAATAGATTTCACAAATCGAAATAAGATTCTTTTTATAGGACAGAAAAAATATAAGCGAGATATTCATGTGTCATAGTTACAAATATAGCAATATATAAAGCCAAAAGAATCTTTTAATCTACGTGGTTCAAATAAATTAAATGAAGTTCAACAATACTCTCTGTCCAGTAGCTATTAGCTAATTTGGATTTGTAAATAAATATATAACCCAAGAACCTCCCCCCCCCCCCCCCCCCCCCCCCCCCCCCCCCGCCCCCTTTCCCGCAAAGGTTGAAGAAACAACTCATAGTCATAACAGCCATGTATATATAAAGCACAATTATTAGATTAATGACTGATAGGTAATTTAGTCAATTACCAAATTATTAAACCTAGTTTTAGAATCAAGCATATAAGTTAATTCATGTATAGATGAGTTAATTCACACACTTTGACTATCTTTCAAATTGTTAGTATTATTCCAATTCCAAGGTTTTCAAAAAATAAATAAATTGGTTTTTAATCATTTACATATTTTCCCTATAAACTCCATAAATTAGAGTTTAATTAATAAACCATTTGATGGAATAAGTTTCTTCATTAATGATAACTAAATTTAAACCCATATATAAAATCTCTATGATAATTTGATGAATTAAGACCGTAGAGAAAAACTGTATCATCATACATTAAGGGGTGGTGATATATGTACACCCTTTATTGATAGTTACACACCCAAAGCTAATGAACAGACAAGTTTACCCTTAATTAAGAGATTCCCCAATTTCTCCATTGAGAACAATATACAAAACTCAAAGAATATCTGAATAAATCAAATATTGTATATAATGACAATAGCCAAGAGTAATTAAGAGCTACTGAATTTATTGTATGCAATACAATGAAGCATCAGCTGCTTAAATAACTCCTCATCCATATCTATTTAATTTGTTTCACATCCATACTCAAATCATCCCCGCATTTTTACTTTTTTCAATTCAAAAAACACAAATCCTCAAATTCAAAAATATTAATTTTGGCTATATATCACAACTATACAATACACAGATATATACACATACACACATATTACTGTATATGCATAATATTAAACTCTTATGATTTTTGAAAGATGTAGTAGAAGAGAAGACGACACGGTGGATATACGTTTAGACAACGGTGGATATACGTTTAGACATAAGAATATACACAAATCAAAACTGATTTAGTCAATACTAACAAAATTGATAAGGAGAGTCCTAATTTTGATTTAATTTAGTCGATACTAACAATAACTGGTAAGGAGATTCCTAATATTGATTTACTCAAAACATTGATTCGAGTCCCTCTCAAAGGGCAAACTGGGATGTGAATAATGTGTGAACTGGGGACCCATTAATTAAAGGGTAAACTTATCTCTTTGTTAATTTAGACCGTATAATTTTAAATAAAGAATGTGCAAATATTACTATCCTGCATTAAATTACATTTAATTTTACAAAAATAAATGTTTAATAAAAGAAATTGGGAGAGAATCGGTTTTTGTATACGTTGGAAGTCTAAACAACCCTTTATGACATGGCCTGGTCTGTGACAATACTCATGAATTACAATTTGATATTCATAACATAAATTTTGATGGTTTATTTTGTAAAAGAAAATTGATGAGAAAAAATATTATTAAAATAAATATATATTTAACGATATTTTTGTAATTATTTGTACCATGCTGAAGATTTTATTCATCATCTTGACAACATCATTTTTGTTCATTATGTTAGCAGTCAAAAATTTATATAGAAGTCTTTTACGTTCACTCTCTCTCTCTCTCTATATATATATATATAGTATATTAGTCCAGACAACATGATGAATTAAAGTGGGTGCTAATGGTGGTAGCTAGCTAGGTATACAACTGAAAAGGGAAAGACAGTACTACAGATAGGAGTGCACTAATACGTACTGTATATCGTATATTACCCACGAAACAGAACAGAATAGAACTGAACAGAACATAACCCTATTCTCTTACGTAACTAGTACTACTACTACTATTACTATATTTAGCTTTTTTTAAGAATCTATGAATACAGAATAGTAGTACTAGAACTAGTACTTTTTTGCATGGGTTACTTTTATTTTCTTGTATAATATAGGAATAGGAGTCACTAGTAGGAGTATAATAATTGTCAACGGCTGAACGAACAAGCGCCCACTCCTCTCCTCTCATCCCAACCGAAAGCTGTCCTTGTTCCAGCTTTTCAGACCACCCTATATATAACTAATAAATATACCTTTTCATTTGGACGGTGAAATTTATACTTTTACGTACTAGATTCTACGTTCATATGCACTCGCGGCTATTGGTTTATTGGGTCACAAACACAACCTTGCTCCAAATGCAACTCCCCAAAAGATGAGGTTGAGTTAGACTTCTATTTTTTATTTTTTTTTATTCTTTTTGATATATAAAATGGAGAGTAAATAAGGTATTTTAAACTCTCGGTATGATATATTATCCTTACAACAACATACACATATGAATGAACCTCTATCACATCTATGTCGGGTCGAAACTCAGAGATCTTCTGCAAGTAATATGTTAAACGTAACGATGTCACCAACTTGTGAATGAGAATGAAACTCAATGAAACTCAAACTTTGAACAAGATACACACCCATTTACACTAGACCAACGGATTGTTGGTTGAGTTTAGGCTTTCACATGCTCGCTCCAAATCCAATAAACCACAAAATGATCGGCACATATATAAAACTATCTACTACTTCGTTCATTCTTTTCTGAACGAAAACTTTTATAAAAAATTTACAATTACAAATGTATCTTTGGTATTAACTAATAATTTAGTATTAGTGGTGCAATGTTAGAAGGAAAATAACAAAATAATAATAAATTATCATGTCCAAAAAAAAAGTAACTACAAATTATGATATCATAGTACTTTATAATTCTAAAACATAAACATATACACCTCTGTTTTTAGAATGAACTATGTAAACTTCTGAGATGCTTGTGTGTGTATTTTGATTTTTGAGAGAGAGAGAGAGAGAAGTGGCCAGGTGGACTAGCGGCTCAACAATTTTATTTGGTATTGGTTTTGATTCCCAAAATTCCGTACTAGGTAGCTAATAAAGACACAGCCCATACCCCTCCCTCAACGTCAAGCCCATTTTTTAGTGGGTCAACACCCTTCTCTTCTAATAGTACTAGCTATAATCAATATATATAGAGTCAAGATCAGGTCCGGACTCCCGGACCTGATAAAATCCGGACCCGAAATTTTTTTTTTTTTTTTTTTTTTTTTTGCAAAACAGTTAATAAAAAATATATAATGATTTTTGGTATTGAAAAAAATTGTTAAATCAGTGTTTCGGGTTTGATTTGGATACATATAACAAACAGTGTTATACCGACTGTATAACAGTGTTTGTTATATGTATCCAAATCAAACCCAAAATACTGTTTTAACAATTTTTTTCAATACCAAAAATCATTATATATTTTTTATTAACTGTTTTGCAAAAAAAAAAAAAAAATCCGGGTCCGGATTTTGGTCAGGTCCGGACTCCCGGACCTGATCCGCGCGCTATATATATATATATATATATATATATATATGCATGACATAGGTATTAACTCGGTAACTTTATCCATCATAACAACCAATATTTGTGATTGATCATGGGCTTATGGCTCAAACTATTTATACATGAATTAATACTTGTATCTAGTTTCGTGATCCATGCATGAACCAATATTATCTGTTTGGCTCACGTCGAGTAAACATTCACAGTTTTAAGGATACCATCAGTTGTCTATTTTCTTTTAACAAAAAAAAAAGAGGGGAAAAAGAAAAAACCAGAAAGAATTTCATGAACAATTCCAACGTTAAATTGTATGAAAGAGTGCACTACAATATTAATATGAGCTACTTTAGAGTCTACAATTCCTTTTAACTGCCGCTCATATGATCTCTCTGGTCTCTGTGCATATTCTAATGGGACATGCTTTTGGACCAATTGTCGTGATTAGATACCATGAGACACAATGATGTATGTAATTAAATGACCTAATTCTGAGATTTTATGATGCTCATATATAGTTAATAATTAGTATGATAATTAATTTTGGTAGGTGTGAAAGAGATGTTGGGTCTTAACTAGTCTTAGAACTCTAATCATTCTCCAACATTTTAAATCTTCTAGCTAAGGCGGCAAATGATTGATTACAGTTATACCTATTCTAGTTTATAAAACGGTATTATTAGGAGGACTAATCACAATTATAAATTGACATTTAAAGAAAACTAGTTATTTAACTCCATGAAACTATATAATTAAACAACTCGACACGTATCGGTACTATCGTTTCGGTATTGAACTAAGTATCTTGTGCATTCTGCCACAAGTAATGTTCCATGTACTTGATTTCACTCTGTACCCAGTCAATCATATTTGAAGCCTAAAAATGGCTTCACTCTTCTTATCCACAGAAAATAGTTAGTTTTGCTATGTATCGTAATGAATTTGTGTTGATTACACTCGGGTCAACGTAAATATTCGTAATATATATATATATAGAGAGAGAGAGATTTTCTCTTATAAGGACTCAAAATAAGGACTCAAAGTAAGGACCAATTTTTTATTTTTTTTTACGTTTTTTTTTAGAACAACTAAAAATAAATAAATAAATAATTATGGAACTGAAAATGTATGTACAGTCTGTGCATACATGTTTTGTTATATGTATCCAAATCACGCTCAAAACACTGTATTATGTAAAAATTTCAGTTCCATAATTATTTATTTATTTATTTTTAGTTGTTCTAAAAAAAAAAGCAAAAAAAAAAAAAAATTGGTCCTTACTTTGAGTCCTTATTTTGAGTCCTTATAAGAGAAAAGCTATATATATATATATATATATATATATATTAACAATATATATATATATATACATACGAAAAATGATATATATATATATATATATATATCCTTTTCGTATTTATTTAAATTAGCAGCAGCTACAAAACAAGGGATGAATAATTGTTGATATAATTATTGGGTGTGTATATATATATATATATAGACGCATCTACAAAGATCTTTGAGATCCATTATCACCGGAGAGATATAGAGAGGATGTGAGAAAGTGGGTGAGAGATCAAGAAGGGAACCAACCAACCAAACAAACAAAGATTCCACCCTAATTCTTCATACTTCTCACTTTAATTAGGAGAGAGAATAATATAGGGGGGGGTGCATGTTACATGGCCGGATTACACGGGAGGTTTTTTTGTCGCTACACTTTTTTCTCTTCACTGTTATCTGACTGACTGACTGACTCTGATTATTATTATTGTTATTATAACCAAACTTGCACATGGGAGGAAGATGCAACTCACACCATCATTCACCAACTTCTCTCTCTGTTTCTCTCTCTTAACATAGTAGACTCTTCCCATTCTAAAATCATAAAATTTTTAAACAATGATAATTTTATCTTTTTAAATATATCCTTAATATTAACTAAAAATGATTACTCCGTGAATTTTTAATTTTTTTTAAAAAAAAAAAGAAAAATTAAGAATATCAAATTACTGTATCGTATTAAAATAAAAATATATCTCATTTTTCAAATGGACTTAAAAGAATAAATGTGAAGTCTTCATTATAAATTAGTAGCACCAACTTTCTTTAATTTTCTATTGGATTTGGGAAGAGGGGTCCCATGAAGGGAAATGGGTTGTTCATGAAAGAAACCCCACACCCACACTTGCATATGTTCCATCTCTCTCACTTGTATTTGTTTATATTCCTTCCTCAAATAAGAAGGTGCAATACCAATTATAAGTACATGGCACAAATGGAATGTACATGAACAATGCACACCCCAAATCCAATAAAAATGATTGAATAAACCAAACCAAACCAAGAAAATAAACAAATAAATACCTGGGCTTCTTATTATTTTCATTCATATTTAACAACTAAAATTGATTTTTCAGTCGGCACTGCCTAGATCTTTTGACATCTGTGCCCAGTTGAGCACATCTCAATAGATCACCAAGTTATTATGGGTCCCACTCAAGATGCAAATCTCTGTTGCACAAAATTTGATTGACCTAAACAACATTTACCAGCACAATATGAGTGGTGTGACCATTTACCAGAAGGATCACATGTCACATCTTTAAGAAATGTAAGAAATCCTCGCGTGAGCCAAAACTGTGATAACTCTAACCTACAGAATCACATTTGATCAAACAACTACTTCAACAATCTTAGCCACAAAGCATCAATGCTACACAATCTTAGCCACAAAGATTTTACATAGCCTAATATCATATACTTATTTAGTATGTGAGCGAAATAGAAATATTTGGTAAAAAAGAAAAATTCAGGAAACTCCCCCTTCTTTTGAATTTAGGGCCTTGCGGTCTAAAACTTGAATCCACGCCCACAACAGTAAGATTAAGAATTTCTCATTTAATTCCAAGCTCCTAGTTTAACTTTGACTTCTGCAGAATACAGCCATAAAAGCTAAGGTAACATAAACAAACACCATAATGATAAACATTTCATTTCCAAAAGATACATTGTGTATCGTTCTACAGTTTACTACAAATCCTCCAGCGAATGATACTTGGCAATCAAATGCATCAACCAAAAAACTAGAACTAGAAAGAAAAAGAAAAGCAAAACTTCCATATACTCATTCGCACATGAAAAATAGGCCAATTTTCAACCCCACTAAGGCAGGATGTTTGAAAGAGCCATAAGAGCTGCTTGGATGGCTTTCAAGTACAGGTATGGTGATTTCCACAAAACAAAAAACAAAAAACAATTATGTGCCATAAACAAGCAGATAAGCCCTCAAGAAGTTTGGTTCCACAGAACAATGTTTGATAGTTTGTTCTCCACGAGTTTTGCCGTCATCATACATCCCCCTCCCCAAAAGGGCCCTAAAGACTTCAACTTCGCACTGCCAAAATAAGTTTGTAAACTCTGTAAAACAAGCATAGCAAAGTTTTTAAAAAGCCCTCTAAATTTCTTTTGGAAAATATGTCATCTAATAGGGAAAACCAAATAACATGCACAAGGAATATAATGCCAATCACCAGCTAATAACATAGGGAGAAAGAGGAGATATTTCCCACACCTAAAGCCTAAGTACCTTTTTAAATAGACCAACGGAAAAGTTCTGCAGCCTTTCAAGTATGAGTGTTTAGGTAATGGTTTGCTCTTATATTTTGGTGACCTTCAAACAGAGAGTTTGAAGACACTTTTTGAAGGGAAATCATTTCCCCATCATGTTCCTTTTCTGGTATTTAAGGTCTTTTGAGACAAGAAGATAGTAATTATTATCTTAGGAATTTAAGGGTAAAACTCTAAGAGATAATGTGCAAGGGGCTTTGGATTGAGTGATGGAAAAGTTAAAAGTTAGACAATTGTTCCAATAGTTCTTCAAGTTGAGTGAAGTCGACTCTATCATACATGCAGGCAAGAAATATCTCTGAACTACGTTAAAATTGCTCTTCTTTTGTCATATTCTTCTTCTCTATTCTTTTGGTTTCTATTATATTCTTGTATTATTACTGCCTTGGAATTTTTTTACACAAAGTAAATAGCATCCACTTGCGGAAAGGGAGTGCATATATCCCCGACACAAATTAATACAGTCAGACAGCAACACAAAGTATGCAAAACAGAGAATTGGAGCTCAAAATACTATGATCCCGAATATGCAACACAAACTCGTGCTTCCAACGTAACCATTCTCACTATAGCTCTCACCAAGTGTGAACTCCCCCGGTAGCTCCTCTCACCTCTTTACAAAATTAACGTACTAATTCCCATAGATTTCTATGTGAATGAAATCTAGGACCTCCCCTATAAAACTCCCCTTCAAGAGCAATTATCTTTGTCTATTCCATCTTGTCTACTCTTAAATAAATTTCTTTCACTTTTTCTGATACTCTTTGTTACAAAAGCTGAGGGATTTGAGAGATTCATGGTAATAAGCAAAAAGAATTTCCAGGATTCTATTATATCCTTACAAAATATAACTACTGTTTTTTCACACCACCTTTGGGACAAACTAAGAGAGCATAAGAAAATAAACCCAACCTGAATGAAACTCCATCTATTGTTTTTTAAAACAATAAATTGCTAAGAAAGAGAGTTTCCAGTAAGGCATTTACAGTTCATGAGCAACAGTTAAGTAGGTGCCCCAGTAGTTCATGGGTTGTACTTAAGCTCTCCCTTAAGGGAGGTGAAGGGTTTGAGTAAATCATATCTCGTTGGCATACACCCGAACAACAACAAAGTGAATAAAGTGAAGTCACCACAATCTCCACTTTCTTTTAAAAAAATTAAAAACTGAAAGAAAAAAAAAATAATGCATCAAAAACAATTACTAGACTGAGTAGACTCCCTCCAAAGAAAAAGAAAATGAAAGAAAAATTGAAAAACAAAAGACACAAAGATTGGTAGTAATTGCGCCACATATAATATAAAGCATTAAACTAGGATTATCTAACACCAGTTCCAGTCAGAAATTACTAAACTAGTTTATCAATTGATATATAATTGAGATGGAAAGCCAAGGGAGTGAGATGGAAAGATGATTACTTAAAAGAATAGTACCTTGAGCATCTCCCCTTCATACAAAATCATCAAGATTCACTAGTTTTCCTTCTCTTAGATTTTTTATTTTGCCGATCAGTGTTCAAGGAAAATGTTTTCCCATCAACCACTACTTTATTAAGCTCCATCATTTCCCCTGTTCCCTCACTTTCTCTACGCGTCTTGGTATTACTGTAGAATTGTTCCACAAACTCAGATAGTTGAAGTATGTTCAATAGCTATTTTTTTTTTTAGCTTGTATGTACAAAAAGAAATTAAATTCCATTGGCATGACAAAGTTTAGAAGGCACCTGTCAGCCTGCAACCCTTCTTCTGAATTTGCATGCAGCCAGCGGGCACTTCCCGTATTAGATGGAAGCAAAGAACCACAAATATGAAGTATCTCCTCATCGAAACTACAAAGATAATTCCCAGATTAAGCAATACTTAAAAGTCCATATGGATACTAATGCTTATAAGGCTATGTTATTATTAACATTGTAGTTAGTTTATCACACAAAATCTATGAACATAATGGATCTCATATTGCTTCTTATAAACATAAGCGAAACTACACAAGTCATAGTCGATTTACAGTATTTGACCTAAAAATCGATGTACAAAGCAACAGGCTACAATAGAATAAATAAAAAATGTAAGTTGAGTGTTCGACTAAAAATAAAAAAGCATTTAATATCCCTAATTTTGGGATAAATTAGTATAAACATGCACACAATAATAGATTCATGAATAATAAGTCGATAATAAACTCAATAAGTACAGGCAATGTTTCATGCGATAATTTAACAATATAAAAGGCTCCATTCCTAATATAGAGCAAGTTTGAAAACCAATCTTAGAATTTCTTCTTATACCCAGTAAATAGTTTGTACAGACAAGGTTCTAAAAGGCGCTAGGCGGGAGGCGGGCCGGAGGGGGCCTAGTGCCTAAGGGGCCTAGGCGGAGCCTAGGCGGGATTTTTATTTTAAGTCAATTTTAATATTTTATCTTACATTTATCCAAACAAAACAATAGTATAAAGCAAAACAATCTATAATAAAGATAATAAAGGCCTTTGCTTAAAGTTCAAACACATATCCATATTGTCAATGTCAAAATTCAAATACAAACATGCAATTGTTCAAAATTTAAACACAAACAAATAATCAAAAATACAAACTAATAGTCCTCATCTCCATATCCCTCTATATCTCTAACTCTTCTTCTCCATATCCCTCCAAGATAATGTCCCCATCGGACTCACACTCATACTCCTCCAAGATAAATGACCCACGACGTTATTTTGTAGCTTAGTTATTAAAAAAACAATTGAAACCCTAATTTCTCCGCCTTGGCCACGCTTAGGGGCCTAATTTCTCCGCCTTGCCTGCCTAGTCCCACCTAATCTCCTAGAGGGATTTTTAGGCGCCAAGGGGGGCCTAGCGCCTACGCGGGCGGGGATTTTTAGAACACTGTGTACAGATAATAAATGACTAAGTAGTGATTTCAAGTTCTTAAAGTTTCAACATCATATTTAGTTTTTTGAAACTTCACTGTTTTTCTTACTCAAATTTTCCTACTATTGATCTTTTTATTCTCAAATTTAGGCAAGTAACCATGTATATGCAAACCTGTCTTCCAGTGCAGGATCCTTACAGTTAACAATAGCTAACTTTGATGTACATCATCAGTATTTCACTGGACATGTACTATGCCCAATATAGCATGTGATGACATATGAAATTGGTAAATACTTCATCCTAAATATCATATGCAACTGTACTGCCTAAACTGAGTAACAACCTTTTGGATAGGAGTGCATTTTTTCAATTTAAATGATGTCATCAATCAAATAAGTAACTTAAATATACTCTAATCTCCTACTTTATAGTATAATAAAACAAAATTGTGATAATCCGCAATGATTAAGCCTTGAACTAGCATATTCAGACATTTTATGCGTGTACCAAGAGAGGAGCTATCTTTAAGATGAATGCAGTTAAATGAGTAAAATATGTTTTGAATATCACCTCTTCACAATGAAGCGTATAATAGTTCCGACTTTAATCTTATGTTGCTTGTGAAGTCTGCTAACAAACACTTCCTTGCCATGTTTCTGCAACAAAATACACATTAAAGGCAAAGTGTTAGTTGCTAGTGATTCTCAATCCAATAAATATGATATATATATAGCTTTGTAAATCATAACAGTTTGAGGAACTTACAATCTTATATTTAAACTCTTCACGAATATCTTCCTCTACTATGATAGCAGATGAAAAGCCAAGAACAATGACATGAATTGATTGCTGGCTAAGTTTAACTACCTTTCCTTCTGAATGCATAAAATATCAATAAATATCATCAGAAAAGAAAAACAGCAATTTAACAAAAGTATAGCCAGAAATTTGACGAAAGTGTAGACAGGGTTCTTGATTACAACCCGACCACCCCTTCCCCTATTCTCCATTTCACTCCCATGAGTGCTTCAATAGTGTTTCCAGAATAAGAGATGCGTCTATTGAGAAGTAATTAAGACATGTGATAGTGAAATAACTTTATAACAGGGCCATTCAGACTTCATAAGCTAGAGAAGTTGACAACAACCTGAACTGCATATATAATTTAGTGGAATTCATACTTCTGTATATATGTAATGCTAAATACTAAAGTTTGCACAAATTTACCTAAAATCATATCCGACTTTGGATAAAAAAGCAACAGTTTTCCAGTCAGTCTCACACCAAAATAAGGATGAATCCCAGGAAGAATCTTAGCCAAATCACCAATAATGTTCACATCATAAGCCAATACGACACCATCAAAAGTTTCATTGAACCTGTAAGGGAGACGATTATAAATAGTGAAACGGATAGCTCACATCAATATTGGCGCATCCACTCTTAAATCTTTTAGTAGCATACATGGGAAAATCGCAAAGCTCAATTGATTTCAAATGAATGCTATTTGCATACCAACAAGTTATATTTGTAACTATGATGAACTTGCATTTACAATGAGCAACCCAAATGCATAAATGTAAATAAGCTCAAAGAGTCAATTTAAACAGATTAAATTAAATTGAACAAGTGTATTGAGCTTCATGAAGATTTCACAAGGGCCGACATATCTATATTCTCACTGCCTAATTCAATTCCAGAAAGACATGAACCTGTTAAAACAATGTATTCATACGCAATATTTCAATCATCCTTAAGAATGTTGAGCACGTACAAGTCTCTTTAGTGAGACTCAGTCCTAGTATGCTAGGTAGACTGAGTCTCTTGAGTGGTTGAAATAATATCTTCTAGCGATAAGACTTTTTAAAGTTAGAAATGCAGTTTATCTATAAACTACTCCCTCCATTCTACGAAAAGTGTCTTCTCATTTGCCAAAATTTTTAACAATCCTATTTTTATTGATGGTGGTATAAAATGAAACAATATCCACAAATCAAATTTCATTATCATGTCATTAATATTAAACTAGACACTCATACATTTAGAGGTAAATAGAACAAAATATATTCTTAAATTTGCTCAATTTTGCAAATACTACCTCTGTTCCAAAATTAGAGATACATTTTGACTTTTTAAAGTCAATTCGCGAAATCCTAAAATTCAAAATTGATATGAAGTTATTTAGTTTTAATACAACAAATATAACAATTGTAAACTAACTATAAAGCACTACTAATTATCATATTTGTTGTTTTCAAAACTTGAACGAAATATGATAATTAGTAGTGCTTTATAGTTAGTTTACAATTGTTATATTTGTTGTATTAAAACTAAATAACTTCATATCAATTTTGAATTTTAGGATTTCGCGAATTGACTTTAAAAAGTCAAAATGTATCTCTCCAAAATTGGACCGGAGGAAGTAGGTCTATTTTTATATGTTGGAGTGGGTATTATTTTAGAATAAGACTTGTACATGTTATAAATACAACATTCATCAAACTGTAAAGTGCAATTCAATCAATACATGCCAGAATACAATTATTACTGTTTTACACGGTATGATTAAGCCTTTTCTTCTCATTAACTTCATTACAGATTGTGGCTGGTGAGGGTGGAGTAGAGTCATCAATGAACCCCAAAAGGTGTCTCCAGCAAGCAATGAAAGGACTATAGCTCTCCAATAAGGGTAATTATCCAGAGAAGTTTAAGACCGCGTTTGGATCACCGAAATAAAAGGAGGAGGAATGGCATGGCTCATTTCTAAATGGAAAAGAAAACAAAATGTGTTTGGTTGTTCTATTGGAATGGAGCGAATCATTCCCCTTCCTACCAAATTGATGAATTTCATTCTTTAGAGGTTGAATAATGACTCATTCCATTTCATTTCTCATTCCGTTTGTAACTTAATTTCATTCCTTCAATCCAAACATAGCATAACATATTGACAGTTAATTGAGCGGAGGCATTAATTGAAACTACATAGATTCAATGGACAAGAACATCTACCACGAAAACTGCAGGTACATCCCATCAGAATGAGCATCTGAGACTGAAAGAGAAGCTGAGAGACATCAAATCAACAATGATGCCTGGCTGAATCAAGGTCTAATGGGATGTGTCTGCAAAATTCGCCGTTCATGTTCTTTGTCTATAACCTTAATGAAAACATATAAAATGCGTGTGATTTGTGTTCATCGAAATGAGATAAGGGAAAAAGTAGATGAAGAATTTATAAGGGATAAGAGTAAGAAAAACAATTACTTGAAAAGTAGAGAACTGAGCTCACTAAGAATGGCATCTGACGCCTTTCTGGCCTTCGATGGGTGAACATATACCACCAAATTCGCATCGGCCACCTTCAATCCCTCCATTGCCGAGTCTTTAATTCTTCAAATCAGCTGTTGCTTTTTTGAGTGGGATAAATATTGGGGTTATGGCTGTACCCTAGCAAAACCCTAAAAGTGGCAGAACCAGGACATGGAGTCGCGGAGTCGGGTCTAAGGGATGTTTGTCTAAACAGCATCTTAGGGCCTGTTCGGGATCAATTATTTTAAAATGATTTATAAATTAAAATTTAAAATGATTTATAAATTATTTTAAGTGGTGACTTATAAATAAAAGAGTGTTTGACATTATTTTAATTTATAAGTTAAAAATTAAGTTAAAATAAAATGTGAAGGTGTTTGGTTAAAATGACTTATAAATAAGATGTAAAGACTATTAAAATAAAGGCAAAAGTGTTTTTATCAAACCTATTTATTTTAAAATAATTTATAAGTCATTTTTTGAAAAGATGTAATTTGTATTATCAATAATAACTTATAAGTTAAAAAAATAAGTTGTTCTCAAACACCTAAATAATAAAAAATTAAACTAACTTATAAGTTGTTCCCGGACATCCTCTTAATACTCTTACAAAAAAGTTTTCGCTTAATTTTTTAAAAATTAATTTGTGAAAATTTAAATTTAAATTAATATAAATTTATTTATTAGTTAGTATTATATTTTATTTTAAGAGAATTATCAACTATAAAATGGTTGTTTTAAAATTTTAACTAAGTTCACATCATAATTTCAATTTTAAATTTTATAAATAATTAGGATCAAAACTATATGAAACTCTTTTTGTACCCGTGCAATGGGAAAAGTACATTTTAATTTGTTCACATATAACTAGTGAGATTTTTTGTTTAATGCGTCGGAATAAGATTTAATACCTCTTAATCAATCAATGTTATAATTTTAAGTATTATTAATTGATAGGTGTATTTGAATGATCTTTCGTTTACAGTTGACATTTATATGATTTCAAAAGTTACAGGTCATCATTTATTTATGTTAAAACTTTCAATTTTTTCATTCTTCATTCAACATCTAAATGTCAATTCTTTGAAGTATTCAACACTAAGATCTTATCACCTAATCAATTAAACAACATATAAGTGTCTTGCGTTAGAAAACCTTTCATTTTCTATCTCTCCATCTTCCACTTTCTCTCTCTCCATGCCTATATATAAGGCATCAAATGGATATCAATTTTAGTGTAGAACAATTCTCTCAATGAAAGTGTAAAATTCATCTATGTAGTTTGATAGATATCAAATGAATTGTGGATGACCACTTAAATACAAGAGTATATCAATATATATTTTTGTTGATATACATTTTGTTTTATCTATTATTTTACAACACGTTATCAGCACGATTTTCTACCTAACTTTGAAAAGGAAGATGTCTCAACTCACTGTAAGTATTATTTCATTACCATTAAATTTGATCGTGTATATTTAATTGTTTTAGTAAGTTAAAGCAGTGACAAGGAAAGACTCATACTGTGTTATAAATCAAGCTATATATTTATATAAATGTTGAACATTACAAAACTTGAATTTGCTACCCCTTGATATCTTGAGCAAGAATTATTTGTCATGGACTCTTGATGCTGAGATTCATCTAGAGGCAAAGAATCTTGAAGATACAATTAAGGTTGAAAATCATGCATCCCTGCAGGATCATGCAAAATTAATGATTTTTATTCGCCATCATTTCTCTTATGAAGACATGTTAGAGAAAACATTGAATACATTTTATGCCTCAAATATGCTCCTGCAGTAGCAATATCGAGAGCATAAGTTTACAAAATATTTCCTGAAGCAATAGAGAAAATTATGTTCCCTGAAGTGATATCGTGTCTTCTAGTAGCTGAACAAAATAATGAGCTTTTGCTGAAAAACTACCAATCTCGCCCAACCGGTTCTACTTCATTCCCTGAAGCAAATGGAACCTCATTTGATAAACATAGAGAAAATTATGGTTGTGGTCATAGGTGTGGAGTGGAAGGTCATTGGTCAAGTACCTATCATTTGGTAGATTTGTACCAAGTTTTCATAAAAGAAAAGGGAAAATGAATTGAAACGAAAATTTGTTGATCATAAGGATCTTGAAGATCCCATGAATGATCATAATGATCTTGAAGATCTCATGAATTATCTTGAGTTTCTAAATGGAAATGGCCATATCAATTAATTATTTTTCTTTCATTATATTATGGCATTATAATAAGCATTTTTATTTTGATATGTTTGATTTATGTTTCAAGTAATAAAGTTTAATTTATGTTTTACATATATAAAGACACATGGGTCCTATTGGTAATTAAAGGCTCCGGAAGAGCGATTACCATATAGAATGATTTTTAAAATTTTGCAAAGCCAATATCAATACCGTATCAGGTTCATTGAACTTAATTGAAACCTCTAGAAGAGCGATTATTCATCAAACTTAATCAAGGCTCTAGAAGAGCGATTAAAATTGAAGACTCTAGAAGAGTGATTATATTGTTGCCAAAAGGCACAAAACTTTGTATTGATAATGCTTTGTATTTTTCTGAGTTAAGTAGAAATTTACTCAGCTTTAAGGATATACATTATAATGGTTATCATGTTGAAACCAACAACGAAGGCAGTGAAGAATTTTTTTATATTACTTCAATAGTATCGGGTCAGAAGCTCACATTAGAAAAACTGCCTATTTTCTCTTCTGGGTTATATTATACTACAATGAGAACAGTTGAAACAAATGCAATACACCAGAAATGTGCAATACACCATAAGTGTTCAGACTCAAAGGTTTGTATACTTTAGTATGATCGTCTTGGTCATCCAGGATCAATAATGACACGTCGAATTATTGAAAACTCTCATGGACATCCCTTAAAGAACCAGAAGATTCTTTCACCTACTGGTTATCCATGTAGTGCTTGTTCTCAAGGTAAATTAATTACCAAACCATCACATTAAAAGATTGTTGTTGAATGTCCATCTTTCTTAGAAAGAAATAAGGGTGATATATGTGGACCAATACACCCCATCTTATGGTCCATTTAAGTATTTTATGGTTTTAATTAATGCATCAACCAGATGGTCACATGTATGTTTACTTTCTACTAGAAATATTGCATTTGCTAGGCTCCTTGCTCAAATAATTAGGTTGAGAGCGCAATTTTCTGATTATCCAATTAGGAAAAATTCGTTTAGATAATGCTGGTGAATACAGATCTCAAACTTTTAATGACTATTGCATGTCTATTGGAATTGATGTTGAACATCCTGTTGCACATACACATACTCAAAATGGCTTAGCTTAATCACTTATCAAGAGACTTCAAATTATTGCTCGACCTTTGCTTATGAAATCAAAATTACCAGTTTCTACTTAGGGTCATGCTATTTTACATGCTGCATCATTAGTTTGTATTAGACTAACTATTTATCATAAATTCTCACCATTGCAACTTGTACTTGGCCAACAACCAAATATTTTTCACTTGCACACATTTGGTTGTGATGTATATGTACCTATTGAACCCCCACAACGCACTAAAATGGGTCCTCAACGTAGACTTGAAATTTATACGAGTTTTGATTCCTCATCTATCATTAGATAGCTTGAACCTCTAACTGGTGATGTTTTTAAAGTACGTTTTGAGGATTATCATTTTAATGAAACAATCTTCCCACCATTAGGGGGAGAAAAGTCGTTGCCTGAAGCACGACGAGAGATTACATGGAATGCTTCGACGTTATCTCATCTTGATCCTCGTACAAATCAATGTGAACTGGAAGTTAAAAGGATTTGCAAGGAATTGCAAATCAATTACCAGATGTATTCACCGATAATAAGAAAATAGTGAAATCTCACATTCCAGCTGATAATACTCCAACACGGATTGAAGTCCCTGTAGGACAATCAGTTAATACAGCAGCAAATGAATCAAAACCACACCTGAAGCGTGGAAGACCGATCAGTGTTAAAAGATAAAATTTTCCGGAAGAGGAAAGTACAAGAAAAACAAGTTGCAGCCTATAAAGAGGCTATACCCATAAAACAGGCCACATAAACCAAAACTTATGAGCAAAAATCTCCTAAAAATAAAACTCTTAAAGAGTTATCCCCTGAAGAGGATCAGGTACCTGAAAATAACGAGATCTCGATACATTATGTATATACAGGAGAAGTATTGGATAGAAATAAAATTGTCGTCGACAACATATTTTTATATAATGCTCTTGACATTACCAGAAGTAATGATAATGAACCACAAACTGTTGATGAATGTCAACGTAGAAATGATTGGCCAATGTGGAAAGAGGCGATTCAAGCAAAATTAAATTCACTAAACAAACGTGAAGTTTTTGGACCTGTAGTCTGAACACCTGAAGGTGTAATGCCTGTTGGATACAAATGGGTATTTGTACGTAAACGAAATGAGAAAAATGAAATTATAAGGTACAAAGCGCGACTTGTAGCACAAGGTTTCTTGCAGAGACCTGATATTGATTATGAATAAACATATGCTCCTGTAATGGGCGCAATTACATTTAGATTTTTAATTAGCTTGGTAGCAAAAGAAAATTTAGATATGCGATTAATGGATGTTGTTACAGCATATCTGTATGGATCATTAGATAATGATATCTACATGAAAATTCCTGAAGGATATAAAATGTCTGAAACATATAATTCTACATCTCAAAGTATGTATTATATCAAGCTACAAAGATCCTTATATGGGTTAAAGCAATCCGGACGCATGTGGTATAATCGCCTCAGTGAATATCTTTTGAAAGAAGGATTTGAGAATAATCCAATTTGTCCATGTATTTTTATCAAAAAAAAAATCAGAATCCGGATTTGCTATTGTTGCAGTATATGTTGATGATTTAAATCTTGTAGGGACTCTAGAAGAGTTAATAAAAACAGCAAATTGTTTAAAGAATGAATTTGAGATGAAAGATCTTGGTAAGACAAAATTTTGTCTTGGCCTACAAATTGAACATCTTCCAAATGGAATTTTTGTTCATCAATCAACATACATAGAAAAAGTCCTGAAGCACTTTTACATGGATAAAGCTCATCCTTTGAGCACTCCAATGATAGGTCGGTCCCTTGATATCAAGAGAAATCCGTTTCGACCACAAGAAAATGATGAAGAAACTCTTGGTCCTGAAGTACCATATCTTAGTGCAATTGGTGCTCTGATGTATCTTGTAAATTTCACACGACCTGATATAGCATTTGCAGTTAACTTACTAGCAAGGTACAGTTCTGCATCAACTCGAAGACATTGGAATGGAATTAAGCATATTTTGCGATATCTTCGTGGGACTACTGATTTGGGATTATTTTATCTAAATGGATCAAAACCACAGTTAGTTGGATATGCTGATGTAGGTTATCTTTCCGATCCACACAAAGGCAGATCACAAACAGGATATTTATTTACTTATGGAAATACTGCTATTTCATGTAGATCTGTTAAGCAAACAATTTCTGCTACTTCATCAAATCATGTAGAGATTATCACAATTCATGAAGCGAGTCGTGAATGTGTTTGGTTGAGATCGATAATTCAACACATTCGTGAGAACTGTGGATTATCATCAATCATAAATAGTCCAACGATATTATATGAAGATAATGTTGCTTGTATCACTCAAATTAGGGGAGTCTATATCAAGGGTGATAGAACCAAGCATATTGCACCAATTTTTTTTTATAAACATGAGCTCCAGAAGAGTGGTGATATTGATGTCAAGTAGATACGATCATGTGATAATTTGGCTGATATATTCACTAAGCCACTACCAACTGCGACTTTTAAGAAGATGGTGCACAACATTGGCATGCGTCGACTTAATGATATTTTATCATGAACAGTGGTACTCGTGAGGGGAGTAAATTTTCTGAAGGATATGTGCTGATTGTACTCTTTTTCCTTCGCTAAGGTTTTTTTTCCACTGGGTTTTCCTTTGCAAGGTTTTAATGAGGCAATCCTAAGGCACTAGAAGTTATACAAGAATATTGTACTCTTTTCCTTAGCCAATTTTTTTTTCCCCACAGGGTTTTTATTTGGTAAGGTTTTTAACGAGGCATATTCTTAGAAAATGGTCATCCAATGGGGAGTGTTAGAAAACCTTTCATTTTCTATCTCTTCATCTTCCACTTTCTCTCTCTCCATGCCTATATATAAGGCATCAAATGGATATCAATTTTAGTGTAGAACAATTCTCTCAATGAAAGTGTAAAATTCATCTATGTAGTTTGATAGATATCAAATGAATTGTGGATGACCACTTAAATACAAGAGTATATCAATATATATTTTTGTTGATATACATTTTGTTTTATCTATTATTTTACAACATCTTGTCGTTTTCTATTTCTTATTCTTAAAAGAGTCTCTAAAAAAGCTTAATTGATCCATGATTTTTATTTATTTTTCATTTTTTTTTGTTTGTTTCGAGACATATATCGATCAATTCTAATTCTCTCTTTTGCTCTTCGATTTTTTATCAATCAAAATGTATGAATCATGTTTAAGGATTAACAAAAATGTGCAAAGTCTCTATTTGTCCATGCCATTTTATGAATTTCCTCTTTTTTACACGTGATAAGCGAATATGTGCAAAATCTCTATTTACCTATGACATTCTATGAGTTTCTTCTTTTTTGCACATGACATTGTCAAGTAGATCAAGTTGAGTTAAGTCAAAAATAAATAAATAAATAAAATAGACCCTTATAATAGCGAGCTAATGACGCGACCTGTGATTTTGTGTAGTAACTCGGGTCCATGGCAATTAGGATCTCAAGACGCAGCAACACCTACGATGCAAGGAATAATAGACTTACATCACGATATCTTTTTCTTCCTCATTCTGATTTTGGGGGAGTCTGGTCTTGATTTTTCTATATAGTATTCATTTTCATTTGGCTCTTGAAATCATATCCAGCAGTTATTGGAATAGCTTGCAAAATCCACCACTTGGTCAAATCAAATCACGATGTACCAAGACTTAATCAATTATCTCAATAATATTTTTTTAGTCATTTTGCCATACATTCATCAAAAAAATTATGAATGAATGTACTATTAATAGTAGTTTGATTTCTTATAAACATATGAAATTATTGCATGCATATGTTTCGATGTGAGATTACGTGTTACATTTTAAGTGATAGATCGATGGATGCCCAAAGAGTGCTTGATCGGAGAAATGGTCACATGGTGCAGTTTTAAGTACAGTATCTATAAGATAACTTCCATTTTAAAAGTTATTGTTTAGCAATACAAATTTTAAATTGCAAATAAATATGTACATTATGTTCTATAATTATTTATTATCAAATAAAGAATTTGAGATATTTTATAATGTAATTCATTCAAAAGTTTACAAGGTTGACATTAGAATGTTTATCTAAGATTACTTTAAACACGATATTTTTACTTGACAATTAAATTGTATAGATACAAAATAAAAATAAAAATATTAAAACGTATAAATTTTCATACAATCTAGTGATACGCACCAATAATTTTAAATTTAAAAAAAAAAGAAAAAAAATGATCCGTCAAAAACATACTTATTTATTGTTAGCATGTTTGGTAAATAAATTCTAAAAATACTATTTAATGTTATCATGAAAATCGTACGCGATAATGGACCAAATTTAATTTTAATTTAATACTCTCTACTAATGTAAGGCTTCATAATTTTGTTGCCAGAAGTCCTCGGTCCACCTATATTAATTTAATAATAATTTAATACTCATGAATGATTTGGCTTATTTTTTTGAACTTTTTTATTTGCCCTTTAGTAGTAAATACCACAATGCATTAACTTATGGGACAGTTGGGTACACCTCATAACGAAATTAAATTGAAAATTTTATTACTTTGGCAGGGCAGGGGTATTAAGTTTTTGGAATGATAAAGTTTTTTATTTTGCCTTTAGTAGTAAATGCCACAATGCATTAACTTATGGGACAGTTCTTACATAACGAAATTAAATTAAAATTTTTATTACTTTGGCAGGGCAGGGGTATTAAGTTTTTGGAATGATAAAGTTTTTGTCGGGGTATTAAAAAGTTTAGTACTACTACTACTACACCACCATGCATGGTATTAACTTCCTGGATTCATAAAGTGAAAAATGAATATGTCTGAATTTTGAGAATCTTGTATAAAAAATAATTTTCAAAATAAAGTAAAATATAATATATAAAGAAAATAACTTTCTTATTATGTGACCGGCAGACGTTATAATTTGCAAAAAATAAAATAATATTTATAGAAAAATAATACAGTATTTAGAAACCACATACCAATAAATGCAACACAGTAGTTATCCATTTTTTAAAATTTAAATGTATTGATGTATAGTGTACATACTGTATAAGCTTCACGCTGGAAAATAAATGTATTGTCGCAAAATTAAATGGAAATAATTTATGGAGCAGTAATTTAGTAGGGTACTTGTGGGACAATACACCCGTTCTTGTTTCTTGATTTTGTTTACCTTTTTTTTTTTTAAAAAAAATCTAAATATCTTTTATGAAAATGATAAATAGCTCTATAGTCTCTTTTTTAAAAGAAAATTACTTGCGTTTGTGTGAGGGAGGGTTTTTGCAATTTTTTATTTCATGTAAAAAAATTGTACTATTGAAGGGAGAATTTTGTAACTTTCATTTTGTACAGAAAGTTGTGTTACAGAGATTACTCCCTCTGTCCCTTAATATAAGACGTTTTAAAAAAAGTGTTTTTTTCTCTTAATATATGACGTTTAAGAATTTCAAGTAAATATTAATTACTTAGTTTCCAATATTACCCCAAGTATTAAATATAACTTTGGTTCTCTCATTATTTTTTGTCCAATAAATAACACTTTTTTTTTTCAATACAACGATAATATAGGCAATTGATATTATATTTAATTCTATACAATTATTTCATTAATACTTGTGCATAACTTTAAAACGACTTATATTAAGGGACAAATGGAGTATTATAATAATATGTAATCTCAAGTTTTAAAATGTAAAATTTAAAAGGATTATTGTAAGTTCATTATTACTAAATATTAATTCAGTGGAGATTCGAGTTTTGACATATAATTTTTTTTTTCTTTACTAGTTTTTCATATTAAATCTTGTGTTGATTTATCTGCCTTTATTTTATTATTTAGTTTGCGTTGATTTAATTCACAGTTAACATGCTTAGCAATTTGAACTACAAAATTTATAAAAAGCCACATACCAATAAATGCAACTTAGTAATTATTCACTTTAAAAAAATTATTTTGAGATTTTAAGAACATGTACACGTGCACCTTAAATTTCCATGTGTAAAGGTAAAATACATTGATGTACAGTGTATACAATGTTCACACAGAAAATTAAAAGTATTGTCGCAAAATTAAATGAATTTAATTTATGTTGCAGTACGTTAGCAGGGTAGTAATATATAGAGCATTTATTAAATTTCTCATGAGATATAATAATAAGAATAATGCTACAGACACAAACTATTTTACAAACAATTTATAAACTGTTGATGTGACATTTTTAAAAACTAAAATACCACGTAATATAAAGTTCTGTCATACGAGAGTATACCACATCAACCGTTTGTAGAATAGTTTGTGTCTGTAACATTAGTCGTGATAATAAACAAAACAACAAAGACCTTTGGTACTCGGTGGGCTTTGGTTTTGTAGTTCCAATGTATTTTCCCTTTTCGTTAAAATGCAAATTCATTTTTGAAAGTTAAAATTTAATTAATAATTGGCTGATATTATAATTTAAATCTTAGAAAAATGACTAATCACTCAGCGTACATATATTTCATGGTGTTTTTAAATAATAAAAAAGAATTCTTTATTTAAAATTAAAGTTATATTTTTATAACGACGATTTTTGATCATGAGTCTAAAAAATGAAAATTCGTCACTTCTTGGAACTATTTGGCCTCCAACTAATACTACGTCACTTGAGCTGCTACCAAAGGATGTTGGAAATAAGGAATAATGGATTAGTAATAATTGATTGTTATTATTATTTTTATTATTATTAAGATTTGAGGGTTATCAAAAATGAATTATTCTTAGTACATACTCCTACTAATTTGAGTTGGTATTATTAATTTATTACCAAAAACAAAAAGGCAAAAAGTAAACAAAAATTCATGCGACTGGGAGAGTAATAGACTTTGAGAGCCTTGGTTTCTCTACCTCGCGTGCCGCTCGATTTCAGCGTCCATTTTTAGCCGTTGGATCTATTTACGTATCCATACGTATGCATGCGTGATTTTCTGTGGTCATTTCTTCACGTGGCGCACTCGAGTTTTATTTTTATTTTATCAAAATCGTATTCTTACAAAAAATAAAAAAAATTACAAATAGACAGAATATTACTCCCTCCGTCCTAGGATAAAAGTCCTTATTACTATTTTAGGTAGTCCCAAGTTAAATGTATACTTACCTTAAATAATCTATTTTTTACAATAATTTGTCCATAATACCCTTAGTATTAATTGTCATATGTTTATTCCCTATGCATATTTATGGAGCATCACTAGTCATGTGCAAAAAACTATGCAATTAAATGAGAATTTAAATATGGACAATTTTGTCATTTTATCCTCTTTCTTAATATGCGTAAAAAGTCAATCAGGACTTTTATCCTGGGACGGAGGGAGTATAATTCTTTCAAACTAAATAAAAGATAATCAAGAAAATGTCAATTATAACAATTCCTAAAAAAACATTTATATTATAAAAATAATAATAAAATATATAAATTTGAACAGTTTTTTAACACAAATAACAAAAAAATAAACCATCATAATAACAATAACGTCACATCTAAATCTCAACAAGTCATATTCCTTAATCTACAACTTAACAAAATGCTTACTATTTTAAGACAGAGACTAAAATTTTTTACTATAGAGAAAGAAAAAAGAAAGGAGGAGAATACAGAAGAGTTTAGTGTGTATAGAGATTGGAGATGAACAACGGACTGGTGGTCTCTGATATCCACACGCGCACTCCGGCGCTTGAATCTCAAATGGTCGGATGATTTTTGGGGATTGGACAGGGAAGAGCAAAAAACTGTATTTGTAATTCTAACTGTACAATTTATGGATGTCATGTAATTTTTATTTTTTATTAATCGCATATTGTGATTATAATTGCGGATACATCTTTAAAATAGCATCACAAATTACATCATACCGTACTTTATAATAAACTATATATGATTTATATATACTAAATATCAAGTTGTAGTGTATAAAATAAAATTATAAGTGAATAAATATAATTCAATTTGTTTCTATGAGTTTTAATCACTTGTGCAGGTAATATTACATTTAATATATATCTTCTTAAAAATTCATTAATTCCCTTCAACTTTATGCAAATTAATATAAAAGATAAGATAATTCATGATAATCACTACTAGTATAATAAACATAAATGACGTGTTAGAACTTTAGTTGTGGTGAGTTATTAAAATCTATTTAATTAATGTAATTTAAGTCCACGATTTTATTTATTTTTAGTTTAACATGTGTAATATATAATAGTTCCTTACATATTATTCATATATAGTTGCAATTTGTAAATTGAACTTATTATTATTTGTGTTATACATAAGATTTTTAAATAGGCATGTGCTGAAGTGAAAATAATTTTCATAATGTGAATTAGTAGTATAAAAATTATAATATATAATTTTTTGAAATAAATATGAAAATGGTTATGCAACTGCACCACCGCCGCACCGCAACCGCAAGTAACCGCAGAATTGTAGTTGTTAGTATTAGTAACCGTATATTATGATTGCGGTTGCAGTTGGTGCTTATAATCGCACCATACCGCACTCTCCCTAGAATTGAGGAGCTAGTCAAGAAATAAAAAATCAAAATTTTAATTTTTGGATTTTTATTTTTATTTTAAAACATTTTATATTATTATATTTTAATTTTATAAATAAGACTATAAACGTGCAAACTCGAGTTGAATATTTAGCTAACGTAGTCGAACTTAATTAAAAGGTAAACAAGTTCAAATCGAGTCAAGTTTTTAAATAAATTCCAATATGTTATTTAAATTCAATTCATTAACAAAAGAGTAAAAAAAAACTTAAATGCGAGAAGAGATTAAGTTGAGCAGACTAAAAGTTAAGAGTTATTGTATTTTTATTTATAATAAAAACTAAGTATTTTAAATAGTTAAATACTAAACCAGCCAAGTTTAAACAAACTTGAATAAGAATCGAGTTTGTGTAATTATTAAGCAGCAAATGCATGAAATTATTTCCTCCGCCGCATATACGTGCCCCTTGTTCTCTGTTTCTAGCTGGGTCACCAATTCAATCTTTTGCTTTTGTCTTGTTACTAAGAGTGCGTGGGTGAGTGAGGATTGAGGAATGCATTTGCAATTGTATATTTGATAACGTACGTATCCAAACTATCATATTTCGTTGTCACGTTCAATTCATGAGCCCCATCGTCTGGGTAGAACATATTACTTTAAGTTATCACCATATTTTTTGTTTAGTGGGGTTTTGCTTCTAATGACTAATTAAATTACTAAATTTTGTTTTGCGTTAGGATTGATTTATATTTCAACCGGAGAGGGTGTTTCGATCAATAACCACTATGATATAGCAGTAAAGAATCTGATCATTCGTGGTTGTGTATAAGTCCACGTTATAATAATTATAATATTTTTTTTAATTATTATATGTTGATGTTTGATGTGTGAATCATTATAAAATATCAGAGACGTATTAATAAACACATCAAATATTATGACTAATCATAGTTTGATGAACCTGGTATTTATTTTTTATTTTTATTTAATTTTTTTGTGCTTGTATTCAACATTATATCTTAAATCTAACATTTCACATATTTTTTTTGAACATATGTACAAAACAATGCCAAAATGTCAATACACCACGCAAGTTTAGTTGTTACAATAAGCCACCAACATGTGGACAATTTAAATTTATTTTCGCATTAATGTATTAATTTATCTGTAACTATTTGACTGGTGAAATGAATTAGTGAAACTTAAACTTGTAAAAATATTAAAATTACGCATTAAAAAAAAAACAGTGTCCTCGAATTTAATAATAAGTTTAAGCAATTTTGAATTCAACTTCAAGATCTTTGCACCTTTATTCAAGTAATTTTACACATTTTAGCATTTTGAGTTGTTTATTGTCATTAAAAAAAGTGACCAATTATTATATTTCTCAAATTTTTTAATGAATATAATACTAGTATCACAGAAAAAAACTTATAATACTAGTATCATAGAAAAATATATATCTTCCCAATTATTATATTTCTCAATTTTTTTAATGAATATAATACTAGTATCATAGAAAAAAAGAAAAAAGACGGTCACTTTTCTTGTTAGATTCTTTTATAAAAAAATAGAGAGATTCAAACAAAATTTTAGACAACATAAAAATAAAAATATAAAGATAAAAATCTAAGGGTCAATTTTTATTTATTTATTTATTTATTTATTATTATTATTATTATATAAACTCAATATGTGACGGTGTTAATAAAATGGAATCTAAACTAAAAGGGTGATTGATAGAGTAGAAGTCAAGTCTAATACTATAAGCATACAGTCCTCGAGGCATAAACAGTGAACGACCCCAAGGATGATACACCAGGGGATGGACACGTGTTAACTTTTTTCTTAACATGCGCCTCTCATTAAGTTGTCGTGAACCGCACGCGTGACAAAAGGTCAAATATCGGATTAGACAAGATGGGAAAAAGTTCAGAAAAATCAAACAAAGAGACTACTCCACTAGTGCAGAAGCTGATCGGAGTTAAATTCAAAAAGTAAAAAGCCCCCAAAACCCAAAAAGTCTCCGTTCGAATTTCTTAGTAATGCATGTGCTAAAGTGCGCCATATTTGTCATTCCTCTACTTCCCACTTTCCCATCCACTTCTCTCTTCTTTTCTTTAAATTGGCACTCGATGACCTACGCGGTGTGCGTAAATTTATATTAGATAAAATAAATATTTTATAAAATTTAAAATAAAAAATAAAATAATAACATAATTAAAGTTACAGGAGTAAAAGATAAAAAAATAATTATTCATAAAAATATTAGAATTTTATCTTATCATTTTGAAAATAAAAATATTTGTATTTTTAGTCATTCTCTCGTGAACAATGGGAGCAGATTATTAAAAGAATTAAGATAACATGAAGAAGTAGCAGTACAAAATCAATGGATGACTTTGCTACTGATTATTTTAATTTATTCAACCTATGAGCTGTATAATTGGAGTATTTAATTAATTAATGATGAAATTTTCTATTTGAAAGTCTTTATCTTCTGATTTTTTAGACACAAGTGTGAGTTGGGTTTTCGTGTTAATTCCAACTTCCCAAGTTCCCATAGTCTTCCTACATGGATAATAATTGCATGCTTTAAAATACTATTCCCTTCGTCCCGTATTAAATATTTTAATTTTTTTATAGAATATTTCACAATAAATATCTTATTTTTATATTAGTAATTATTTTTATCTTATTTTTCTACTTATACCTTCATAATCTTTTTAGTAAATTTTTGTTGGAAACTTAAAAAATAATAAAAGGTTTACATTGGGAAGTGATATATTGTTATACCACTTTCTCTCTCATATTATCAATATAACATCTCTTCTATTTATGTGGGAACTAACAAGGAATAATTAATGTTAGAATCATAGAAAAGTAAATGAATACTACAATTAAAGGTAATTTAGAAGGGTAATTTATGTATAAAAAAATATTATTAATTAATGTACCGAAACTAATTAGGAGGGAGGAGTATATGTGTATAGTGTTTGTTTGTCTAATTAATTTATGAAGCTTTTAGAATATTTAAAATTTTAAATGCATCTAAAAATTATGTTTATCTACAAATAATATATTTTAAACTTAATTTATTTAATTTATAAATATCACGTTTAAAATTTATATGTTTTTTTGGTGCCAGTTGCCAGACACTAAATAATATAACTACAAATATTATAAATACGGATAAATGAACATATCCGTATATATAAAAAGATTTTTATGTGTATTAATAAATGTACACAAATGGTGTATCAACATAAAATAAAATAAAAAGGAAAATTTTAAATTTAAAAAACAAAATTTATTTACAGAGAAGTAACACTATTTTTGAAAAATAATAAGTATTGTTTTTATACCACATGAGAAGTAATTATTTTTATGTTATATCCGATGTTTCTGACCTCTTTTTCCCTTGTTTATATATTTAGTTTAACACTGCACATAAAATTATTCAAAATTTATGAGTACGCAGGAGTATTTCTAAAATACACTTTTCAGAGTTTAAAGCTGCAACGGAATCAACCAGACACAGAAAGTGTGTGCGCAGGATAAGAAGAGCATGCACACACCAATTTCAAGCAAACCCCTGTATAAAAAAAGGTGGAGAGAGAAATAAAAAAGAATTACAATACCAACAGAAGAGCGGTGCAGAGAGAGAAAGTAAGAAAGGGGAAAAAACTAAGCTTAGAGGAGGAATCGAAAGGATGAGTTCTTTTATCACTCTTTGTTTTAAGCTCTATAAGTTAAACATAAATGGAAAAGAAAAAAATAAGAAAGCAAAACACTCAATAATCCGACTGCTCATGCTTTGGTCCGCGTGCTTTGATGCTTATGCTGGCCTGGCCCTTTTCTTTTGCTCTGATGGGCTGTTGATGGAGAAGCCCCACACTTAGATTTCAGTACCTTTTTTGCAGGTTTTTGTTCCTTGGTATTGGATTTTTGAGGCATGCTTTCTGTCCAATTGGACTCTTTTCTTGCATACTACTAGATTCCATTCCATATTCTTATTTTTTTGTTTTATTCTGAAGAAAAATGGAATTTTGTGAAGTGGGTTGTTTGTTATTTCCCGTTTCTTTGAAGAAGCACGTGTTTTCATGAAACGGGTTTGGTCAATTTTGTGTATTTGGATGTAAAGATTCCTCAATTTTGCATTTTGAATATTTGGGTGTGATTCTTTGGTTGATTCAAAGATGGGTTCTCTTGTTGTGTTCTTGAGATTGAAGTAGGGAGAAATAGAGGGGGAATATGGGTTATGTTGAAGAGAAGCTTAAACCAGCTGGGCTGATCAATGGGACAAATACTCTGCTTGAGGAGATGAAAATATTGAAAGAAATGCAGGATATTTCTGGTCTGTCTTTTTATCAATGTGGTATTCTGTTATTAATTTTGTTCATTTATTTACCTGACTAATTTTTCATTGCAAAATTTGGTACATTATGTTCACTTTGAACAATCTCATTGGTTTATTTTAGGCGTTAAGAAGCCAATAAATTCCGAGCTATGGCACGCATGTGCCGGCCCGCTGGTGAACTTGCCTCAGGTCGGAAGCCTTGTGTATTATTTTCCACAAGGGCACAGTGAACAGGTTTGATTTTTTGTTTCAACATATATGTTAATTTTTACGGTCTTGATAAAAAAAGAGGTTAGCTTTTTTACTAGCCGGCCTTGTGTAATTCTGTTCTCAATATGATAAACTTTTTAGTAACATGTACTAAATAGAGAGAATTTAGTTTTGACATAGGAGTATATGTTAATTTCTACTTCCTTGAGAATAAAGTCAATTAGTGCTTGTTTTTACTAGACAATGTCTTGTTGTCTCCACTGCACTGCTGCCAGACCTAATTTTGTTCTTGATATGATGAGAAATAGTTAGCACAAACCCTAGTACATGCAGACTAGAGTATTGGTAAATTGAAATTTGTAATGTATGATGCTATATGATGCTAAAAGTGAAATAAGATCAATACAAAATTGATACTACCGAACAATGTTTTGAAAAAAATTGATTTATGTGTCCCTGTTCTACAAGTTTACTTTCAAAGAAGTTTTCAAGGCGAAAAATAAGTTTGCTGTTATAATGCAGTACTGTTGGTTTCCTTCCAAATCCACTATTTATTCTTAATAGGATGTAGTAGTTTCTTTGCATAACAAATTTTATACCTTTTAACTGGGAAGATACTTTTGCTTGTTTTATATCTTTCCTGAAGACATTCATTAGGCAGAATGTCTCTCTTCAGCTTCCCCCAAGAAAAATGAAAAAACCCGACCCCGGTAGAGGAATGAAACTCGGTTCATGTCAGGAAAGCACAATATCATCAGCTAAGACCACAACTTTTGCTTTTCTCCCATCAATTTCTAGAGGAATAAAAGTCTGGTGTGTGGTTAGATAGGATATTCTGTAGCATAGGAGACTAAGATAAAGTCACGCTCTTTCAACGTAAGTAATAACAATGTCATCTTTCTACGTTGTATAAACAATATGTTTTGCGTAACTAGTCCTCAATGCACCTTGTCGTTTGGCATGGAGAAAATTAAACTCAGTTCCGAAGTGATTTTATTTCTGCTTGATTGCGGTAGCAGTATTCACATTTGACTCGTAATTGGATTGCGTGATTGCAATAGCATCTTTGACCTTATTTTAGGCACGATGCAATCTGTGGCAGTCTTTTTTCTTTATTTCAATTTTTTACTAGAAGGTCTTGAAATTTCTCATCAACTTATTTATTTTGATTACCTCAGCATCACTAGTTATAAGATATTTGTACGTTCTTCCTAAAACCTAATTGACTCTTAAATTTCTCATAACAGGTGGCTGTTTCCACAAATAGAACAGCAACTTCACAAATTCCGAACTATCCAAATCTACCATCACAGTTATTGTGCCAAGTTCACAACGTTACACTACATGTATGTTCTTCTAAGTTATATTTTAATGGTCTACTCATAATTGAATATGGACACATATAGAACACATGTAATTACTGATAATGTGCGTGTTAATAATAAGTAATAACTGCTGTGTCCTTACCTCTCTTTTGATCGTCTGATAGGCTGACAAGGATACAGATGAGATCTATGCCCAAATGAGCCTTCAACCTGTGAACTCTGTAAGTTAGATTCCATAAATGTCTGATGTATCAATTTATTTACATCTGTTGGATAATTTTATATTCTCAAAATTATCATGTCTCATGGAGCATCTCTGCTGACTACAAATCTGCATTCTTTTCCAAATCAGGAAAAAGATGTCTTCCCTATTCCAGATTTTGGTCTAAGGACTAGTAAACATCCAAGTGAATTCTTCTGCAAAACTCTGACTGCAAGCGATACAAGCACCCATGGCGGCTTTTCAGTGCCTCGTAGGGCAGCAGAAAAGCTATTTCCCCAACTGGTGAGGCCCTATCCTTGTTGAGGAAGATGCCTTTACTCACAGCAGTTGGTTGGAGGAGTTCGATTGACATTTCCTGCATATCAAACCCACATTTATGTTTCTTTGTATTTGTTTCAGGACTTTTCGATGCAGCCTCCAACACAAGAGCTTGTTGTCCGTGACTTGCACGAGAACACCTGGACATTTCGCCATATATTTCGCGGTGAGGATGCTGTAAAGCTCCCAATTTGTTTCCCCCTTCTTTAATCTTGCTGCATATTTATTTCCAATCTAAAATATAATATGTTTATGGCTAAGTGGCCGAAATGTATGTGTCATTTTTATCATGACAAGTGCTGTGAGCTGAAGTTTGCTATTTTCTCCTCCTGTCCCTTGTGTGTGCCATTTGATTTCTTTGCTAACAATTATTCTTTTTTATCTTTACTCTTTATGTAGGTCAGCCGAAGCGTCATCTTCTGACAACTGGATGGAGCATGTTTGTTGGGGCAAAAAGGCTTAGAGCAGGGGATGCTGTTCTATTTATCAGGTTACATTCATATTTTTTGTCCTGTAACATGCAAAATCATATCTTGGTGCCTGGTGTGCTGTACAAACAAGAATAGTTACCTTTCTACAACATTGATTTCTTGATAACTTTGTCTGATATTAAGTGATCCTCTTTGTACAGGAGACAGAGAGTACTTGAGTAAGATTTCAGTTTTGCTTCCTGTTGTAACCCTAAGCTATGTTTGTTTGCAAAAATGGTAGGTGGGATAGGACTATTTGTACTGATTTATTACTAATCCGGACTATTTATCCTCTGATTAGTCTGTTACTCAATCCCAAGGACTATATTTAATCATTTCTATGGCCATTTGATGTTGAATCCCAACTGGAAAGAAGGTATTATATAATCCCCTTTTGAGGTATTAAATGACCTTAGAAATAGGATTGTTCATCGGTAATTAACCAACCTATACCGGACCAGACCGGTTACCGAATCTACCTAAAACTGGGTACCGATACTGGTACCGGTTGGACTGGTATACTGAACCGGTTAGCTGGTCCGGTACCAGTACGGTACCGGTTTTTCTCTCATATTGTACCGGATTTTTTCCAGCCATGATGATTCCATATTGTTGATGAGTTGTTTCCATCATCAGAAATGAACCAATCCATCCTCAAAAAGACAAGTTAGTAATATTGTTGCTGTACGCCAAACCATGCTTTCCTCTCCAAGAATCTCTAAGAAACTGCGGACGCTCTCCACTTTATCGATTCGTTCCACTACCTTTAAATAATTTACTCAGCCATTTCATGAAGTGGGACTATTGTATGTATAGATTAGCCGGGATTTCGAGGAGGTGAAAAGGGAAGCCTAAAATGAAAAGGACTTGAGAGAGAGAAGGGACTGGAGAGAAAAGGAAGGGAACGGAGAAGGGGAGATGAAGAACAAAGGCATCATTGATAAAGGTAACCGGTACAAGCGGCTCGGTTCGGTATATACCGAACGAGCCAAACCCCTTCCCGTCCCCGGTCCCGAAAATCCGGTATATACTGATTCCGTGTACCGAACCGGTTCGGTTTGGTTAAAAACCGAAAAAATCGAAAATTTTGCCCACCCCTACTTAGAAATGATCAAAAATAGTCAAATATAATTAACAAAAAAAAAGAAGTCAAATACTCAAATTTAACAATTAATACATTGATATGTGAATTTGTGCCCTGTAAGTTTAGACATTGAAAGAGGGTCACTTGAATTGGGATGGAGGTAGATATAATTACAATATGTTTAAACGTTCTGAACATTCAGCCTTGTTCAACTTCTTCTATACCAGCATTTATATGGTATCTAATCCCATGTTATTTAATATTTGAACTTTTAAATTTTGTGATAGGGATGAAAAATCACAACTATTGTTGGGAGTGAGGCGTGCAAACCGTCAGCAAACAGCTCTGCCATCATCTGTTCTGTCTGCCGATAGCATGCACATTGGAGTTCTAGCTGCTGCCGCTCATGCTACTGAAAATCGAAGTACATTTACAATCTTCTATAATCCCAGGTATATAGATACACACACAACACATATATATATTTTTGGCAAAGTTCAATAATTTTGCAATTTAATCTATTTCCTGAATGCATTATGTAGGGCATGCCCTTCAGAATTTATCATTCCATTGGCAAAGTACCGAAAATCAGTCTACAGCACCCAACTCTCAGTTGGTATGAGGTTTGGAATGATGTTTGAAACTGAAGAGTCCAGTAAACGCAGGTAATAATGGCTGAATTTCATCCTCTCCCTTTTTTCCCCTTTTTTCTTTGTTAACCAACATCAACTGTATTTGTATTCTGAGTGGTGCAGCCTTCACTTTTTTCTTTCTACTGCATGCTTTGTTCTTTATGGTTATATTGAGATGCCAGCTTGTCATTCTTCCGTTTCCTTTTCCCCTTTACTTCTTTCCTCGTAGAAGGATAGTGCAAGTACTATTAACAATACCAGGGTAAAAGGGAGATAAACCTTTGTAAGGAATTTACCGTTTTGAAAAATTTTCAAGTGCTTCATGTTCAATGTATGTTCATCGATGTCAATGATCTGACTGTTCTCATTTACAAGTACTAAGAGCTTGTATTTATTTAATATGAAGTCACATATTGACTTTTTCTGTTACTTAGTGCAGATATATGGGCACAATTGTTGGTATAAGTGACTTGGATCCGCTGAGATGGCCTGGTTCCAAATGGCGTAATCTTCAGGTAAAAAAGGGTGGTTTGGAATTGATCATTGTTTATCCTGAATATTGAACCTTTATTCCCAGAAAATCATTAGATTCCACAATCATAGTTTTTCTTGAATACTATGAATTCACATTTACATTTGGAATCAGGTTGAGTGGGATGAGCCTGTGTCTGGTGATAAGCAGAACAGAGTTTGTCCATGGGAAATCGAGACTCCTGAAAGTTTGTTCATTTTTCCTTCTCTGACATCAGGTCTCAAACGACCCTTTCAGTCTGCTTTTTTGGGTAAGCTCGACTTTGTTTTGGCATTGAAATATGCAAAAGTTTAGAAGATATTCATGGAATATACTTGTTGATGTAACAGGTGCCCATAATGAGTGGGAAAATATGGTGAACAGACCATTCATCCATGTCCCTGAAAATATGAATAGGGACTTTCAAGATCCGTCAATGTCAAGCCTATGGTCAGAACAACTGATCAAGATGCTGATGAAACCTCAAAGTGCTAATTATTCTGGATCCATTGCACCAGCTGTTCAAGGCTCGACTGCTAACGGAGCTCGTCTGCAAGGGGCTACGACTTTGACACAGGCAATGGTCGATCGCAAAACTCCGCTTATCCCTTCAGAACACATGTCGGAACAAACAGGTAACCTTTCTCAGTTTCACTGCATCCAGCCCAATGCCACAGACCCAAACTTGTCAGAATCAAATCTGCCAGGAAAATTGCAGCCTCGAAACATACTTGGAAACCAAGCACAACACAGAAGTGACAGAGAGTTGGCAAAATCAGAACCTGCTCTTGCAGCAGATCAGTTAAGCCAGTTTACTTCTTCTGGTGGGCAGTGCAATGAAGAGAAACTGTCGAAAGCTACCACAAAACCTCATAATCTTGTAAATGAGCTGATGCTCGTTAACCAAAACCATGATTCATCACAATTTCAGTTAAGTCCATGGCTCATGCAACAGCAATTGGATCCAAATCTTTTTCATTCTTCCCAACAAGAAGCTGCGACTCTCAATGCTCTACTTCCTTACCCTGACACTAATGAATGGAATTCAAATTCTTCTACTTGCCAATCTGTTGCTGGATTCCTTAGGTCCCCTGGATCTGCTGGTTTGTCCATGGAAACAGTTGATCCTGTTCTACCTTCAGTAGGCCACGAAATATGGGATCATCAGATGAATAATTCAGAGTCTTTGTCCCAAGCACGCCAATTTGATCTGTTACACCAGCAAGACCCATGTAGACCTCATGGTTTATCTAACTCCTATGGTCTGAGAGAGATTTCAAACGAGAGCAATAAGCAAAGTGATTTATATAGCTATCTAAATTTTGAGAGTAGTAATGGTGGAAGTGCTGTGGTTGATCATTCTGTCTCAAGCACGGTGATTGATGAGTTTTGCTCATTGAAGGATGGTGATTTTCAAAATCCTTCAGAGTACCTTGTCAGTAACTTCAGTTCAAGTCAAGATATTCAGTCACAAATTACACCAGCCAGCCTAGCAGAATCTCAGGCTTTCTCGTTGCAAGAATTCCCTGACCGTTCAGGTGGTGCATCTTCAAGCAACACGGAATTTGATGACAGCAGTCTTTTGCAGAACAGCTCATGGAAACAAGTAGCTCCAAGGGTGCGAACCTATACAAAGGTAAGAAATTTTAGGTATAGTAAGTGTTGTTCAGTTCAGTCATAGTGGCTGATTTGAGGCAACAATCAATTGGCTATAGGTTAATTTTGCATATCATGTTCTAAGGTTCCGTTTCTCAAATCTGATTTCTTGCGTCTTCCCTCATCTGAGACTGGCAGATTCAAAAGGCAGGATCAGTTGGAAGGTCAATTGATGTCTCAAGTTTTAGGAATTATGATGAACTTTGTTCTGCGATCGAACGCATGTTTGGACTTGAGGGGCTGCTCAATGACTCTAGAGGTTCTGGTTGGAAACTAGTGTATGTAGATTTTGAGAATGACGTTCTTCTTGTCGGGGATGATCCTTGGGAGTAAGTTTCAATGAATTACGATTGTCTAATTTTGACAAAAACTTGATTAAAAAAATAAAAAGAAGAAGATTATACTTAAAAATCTCATTGCATATATACATAAGCTTCTATAAGTCTAGCTCTTATGGATAGTTTGTTATGTTGATTCAAAACGAATTTGCAGGGAGTTTGTGGGCTGTGTCCGCTGTATCAGAATTCTATCACCTTCTGAAGTTAAGCAGATGGGTGAAGAGGGAATGCAGCTTCTCAACAGCACTGCAACTGCTGGTATTAATGGTTTGGTATCATGAAGTGGTCGTGGTTGAGATGGCACTTGCTTTGCCGCGTGCTTTCATAGCTGAGATGGGTTGTTCTTACTTACACCTCTGCTTGATGCCAATATATATATTTTATAGCTTTCTATTTGGCTTGTGCTGTGTAGAAACGAGGTGTAATGTATCATGAATGTGACTCTTAGCAGAAAGTAAACCCTTTTGAGCACATGAGATTTTATGAAAAATTGATTAGAGAATGTGATGAAATTGGAAAGAAAAAAAAAATAATAACAACTGTGCTAGAAATCCCAAGTGCTGCTATTGAGTTGAGCATGGAGTTATATTAGTATCTCAAAACTATAATAATCCCTGTTACTGAAGCAATCATCAACGGAGTAAATTAATCCCGCTAGTACTGCGTTTGCGTTTGGATTAAAGGAATGAAATAAATAAAGAAATTGAGTGATTTTTTAACATTTCAAGTGCATGTTTGGTTGGTGGTGGTTAGTATGCATTTGGATTGAAAGAATGGTATGAATAAAGGAATTGACTGATTTTTTAACAATTCAAGTGCATGTTGGGTTGGTGGTGGTGAGTAATTTGATAAGATAACATTTACATTCATTCATTCCATTTGTAATGAATCACATCCCACCGGCTACCATGTGGAATGAAAATCAAGGAAATGAATATTTATCTGTCGGAATGAGTAACCAAATACATTATTTTTCATTTTATTCCACCAAATACATTATTTTTCATTTTATTCCATTTCGGCCTTGATTCCTTTCTATCCAAACGCAGCTATAGACGATGGTTTGATTGTGTTCCAGATTGGATGTCCCACATGTGGAAACTAGTGTATAGATATGGTAATTAATCCATTTCAAACTTAGATAAACTCGGTCATTTTTAAAGCTCCAGTGAAATTCATATCACGGGAAAAAACCCAAGTGATGTTCTTTTAGTGTGACATCTTGTTCTTTTGTGAAAATGGAACCCCAAACACTACCCAAATATGGGCATTGGATAAACCACCGGATGCCATGTGTGAATCAGGCAAACAACAAGTGTTTTGGGTGTGCGTTGGTATTACAAATTAGGTAATTCTTATGTGTAATTGTTAAGGACACCCTCAAGGCACTTATTTTGTTACACTGGCTGATAACTCTAAAATCTTCTTCTATATATTAGGGTTTTTCATAGTGTCTTATATGTTTATCCATGTTGTAATTGTACTTATAAATATCTTAGCTAGTTTAGATGATGATTTTAAGCGATCATAGCCCTCCATTGAAATGATTATATGACCCAAGACACACACACACACACACACACATATATATATATATGGACAATGATCCATAGCATGTATTTGCTATGGATTAAAAATGGGCAAATAGCATATCTAGCATCTGTTACAATAATCAACGGCTGGATTAAAAAAATATTTGGACCATAATACCCCCGTCCGCTAGAAATTCTAGCGGATGACTTGTAGCAAAGCAGATGAAGCAACACTATGACAACCCTGCACAACATCACATAACAACAACCACCTTCAAGAAATAAAAGGCACAACATCACATGACAACAAGGGCTGGTGAGCAATTAAGAAAAGTCATCAACATTCACATCAAAAGTAAATATTGTCCAGACGGCTGAACCAATTGTTCTAGTGACAACAGAACAGAAAGGATATCCCAAAAGTATATATATATATATAAATAAAGGGACGTCTCTCATTTGTAAATTATAAAGCAACAATAGAAGTTTAGGTTCTCACTGTTTTCTTTTCAATCATCTGCAACTTGTATTAGACTACAAGTTGCGTTAGGTAAACTTAACGGCAAAAATAGAGATAAGAAGTTTGAATTGTCAAATTTAGTGTTTCCTAATAAAACACTAAGTTTGTAATATATTTAAAAATATTTATTTTTATTTTATTGGATTCTATGTAGATATTATTGTAGAATAACTTAAAGAATCAGATTGCGAAATCATTCTTAGTTTTAAGCTTGTGTAAATTTATAACAAAATAATTTTGTCCGTACACAATACCAATAGTAGCAATCGCAAACATGGTGTAAATAAGAACTACCCTTAATTTATAATTTTTTTTACTATGCACAGTTGCGCTATAGGAAAAAAATATTATAAATCAAGAGTACAAAAATAATACTTGAACTAGAGATCTCGCCCACAGTAAAATAAATAATACATCCTCTTTTTCACAAAATGAGTCATATTTTATTCAATTTACGAAATTATAAATTCAAAATTGATTTGAATTTTAGTTAGTACAATATTTATTGTTGTAAACTACTCCCTCCATTCCAAACTTAGAGATACAATTTAACTTTTGAGGTCAAACAATGACATATTAAACTTCAAATTAGTGTGAATTTATTTAATTTTAGTTGATATAATTATTATAATTATATAGTAGATAACAAAAAATTATTTCATTTTATACTTTTATGAATCATACCAATTTTAAAATTTAATATACCGTCGTTTGACCTCAAAAGTCAAATTATATCACTAATTTTAGAACGGAGGGAGTACATAATAAGGGTTAGTAAGTAAAAAAATACTATGTTTAAATTAAAACAAATTTACATCACAAAATTAAAATTTTAATTTGTAATAAATTAATTAAAATAAAGTTCAAACTTTGTTTATCAAATTAATGCACATTATTATTAAACCTGGACGGGACCGTCGGTTGAACCGGTTAAAACCGAAATCGATCGACACTTCGGTCCGGTTTGAACCATTAATCCAGTTTTGGTCAAAACCCAGTACCAGTTGACCACCGATCGAATCGGTGGTTCAACCGATAAAACTGGTTAAGATTACCTACTGAACCGATTTTAATTATTTTTTTAATATTTTTTTGTACCAAATTTTTTTAATATTAAAATTAACCACTTTTAGTAATATTGTAACTCAACTTTATTATGTTTTAGTTCATAAAAAACAAGATTTTTTAAAATTTTATTAATTACTAATATTATATATTTTTATACATTAATAACGCCATTGGGTTCGAACCACTTATTGAACTAGTAATTCATGTATCCTGTATCTTTTCTGGTTCGGTTAGGACTGAGCATTCGGTTATAACCGAACCGAATAAGCTATTCGGTTATAACCGAAAACCGAAATTAATGTATTTTTAATATCCGAATAAGTAACTGAATTACACAGTAACCGAATAATCGAATAACCGAATTTACTATTCCGTTATTCGGATAATAACAAAAATTAAGGTCTATATTTCTCCAACAAAAAAAAGTTATTTCAAATTTCCAATACAAGAGTTTCCAATCACAAAATTTTATCAATAAATATTTTAATTTTTTTTTCTTATTCGGTTAACCGAATAACAAAATTTTTAAAACCAAACCCGAACCCGAAAACCGTATATTAAATCGGATATAACCGAATAACCGAAAAAATTCGGTTCGATTCGGTTTTTCAGTTATATTCGTTTTTTGCTTAGTCCTAGGTTCGGTGGTCCGAACCACTGACTGAACCAGTGATTCATCTATCCCGTATCTTTTCTGGTTCGGTGGTCTTGATTTGAAAACTTTGTTAATGCATGAAAGAATATGTTAATAAAACATTAAAAACGTGTTAATCCCTTTCCTTATTTATTTTAATGGTATATAATAATATATAATACTAATCCAATAATAAATGAGCTTTTCTAAGCGAACATTAAAATTGGATGTATTTGGATTTTATCTATTTGTATTTTTACCCACCATTAAGGGTCAAAATACAAATAAGTGAAATTTAAATATACTAATGTCTAATTTTCATGTCCATATAGAATTTTTGATAATAAAACAACCACCAGTTAGAATTTATGCAAAAATGAGGCCCACATGCCACACGTACTATTCTTGTGGAACTCTTCTAGGCGGATATAAAAATTGGACATGAGTGTATTTAAATTTCACCTATTTATATTTTTACCCACCATTGGGAGTCAAAATACAAATAAATAAAATTCAAATACACTCGTATCCAATTTTCATATTCACATAGAGTTTTTTATTCTTGTGGTGTATGTTAATGATAAGGGAATTTGTTTTGGCTTATTCCACTTAATACCGTACCATCATTCTGGCAGCCCCTTATTTCGGCCTTACTTGTTTTTTTTTTGTTTCAATCGCCAGCCTTCTCTCTCCTTCACCATGTGTGTGTGTGTGTATATATATATATATATATATATATATATATATATGAGGACTAATCAATAGTCAATATTGTAAGAATAAAATTATCTTTATAACAGATCTCATCCGTCCATCATACGGTAAAATTAATCTCATGTTCGCAGTTTTAAATAGAGGATACCACAGTTTAATTATGCGAACGAAAAAATTATCTAAAATACCCCTTCCAATTCAATTTTTTTTTAAAAAAATTTCGGGTTTCGCAGTATTAAACTGCAAATGCCAAATTCAATTTTTTTGTTAGGCGTGTTCTGAGAGAAAAAAGAACAACAATATAAAGTAATTACACAAAACAAAACATGTTAACCATCAGTTGTCATTTTCATGACAAAAACCTTAAATCCTCACATATATCAAAATAATACTTAAAATCAACTGTATATAAAAGACTTAAATTATATACCAATTTCAGCACCAAGGTCTTTCATCCCGGATACAAGGATGTTGGAGGCAAAAGGTCGCCTCATTGTCTCGCGGCCATAAACGACGAGATGTTTGCTATGCAGATCCTCATCAATATCAAGTGAATTTCTCTCAAACGGAGATTTACAGTTGTTATTATCGTTAACACTCTTCCCTCCTCCCATGGTTGATACTGTTGCCTCAGTCGCCGTCGTCGTACATGTCGTATTTGAAGTGGTGGTGGTGGTGGCCGTCGAAATCACAGAATCGATCTTAGCCTTTTTGATCAAAGAAGATTCAACTACAACCTCTCCCTCGACAACTCTCTTCCCAAGAAGCATAAAGTGCGATGATGAACTATTTGACACCATTTTCAAAAAACCTCAAATCAAATGTAAATCAAATCAAATATTGAATGAGGCATCCGTAGTTTAATACTGCGGAGCCTGAAAAACTTTTTAAAAAAAATTGAATTAGGCATCCGCAATTTAATACTGCGGATCCCGAAAAACTTGAAAAAAAAATAAATTAAATTTGGTTGAAGTTACTCTATGTTCGTAGAGTATCTTTGAAGTTACTCTACGTTCGTAGAGTAGCTCTGCGATCACAGAGTTACTGTGATAATACTTAAGTTGAATTTGAATTTCAAGTGTCTGTCGTGGTTTACACCGGTTGTGAGAAAGTTGATTACCAAATTGTTGGATCCGAATCCGAGTTCTCGGATATTCATCTCCAAAATTATGCAAACTTCGTGGTTCAAAAAAGGGGTGTCGAGCAATTTAGATATTGAAGATGAGGGATTTCTTGTTGTTATAGAAATGGAGACATTGAATGCGTTTCATTTGATTTCGTTATCGAAAGGGTTTGATTTGTCACCATTGAGGAGAAGAAGAGAGAGGAGAGAGAAGAGCTTAGATTCGCGACGACAAGGTTAGCGAGCAACATGATATCGAAGCTAGAAGAGGTGGCGAAGTCGGTGAAATTCAGCATCAAGAGGAGCGATTTCAATGTGAAGTTACAAGGGCTAGAGAGTGGGAGGAAGGGCAAATTGAGAATAACGACGGAGATGTTTGTCATTACACCGTCGTTGTTGGTTGTTGGTCGTGACTTATATACTTTAAGTCATTTTATATACAGTAGATTTTAATTATTATTTTGATATATGTGAGGATTTGAGGTTTTTGTCATGGAAATGGCAACTGATGGTTAACATGTTTTGTTTTGTGTAATTACTTCATATTGTTATTCTTTTTCCTCTCAAAACACGCCTAGCAAAAATAATTGAATTTGGCATCCGCAGTTTAATACTGCGGAGCCCGAAATTTTTTTTAAAAAAAATAAATTTAGAGGGGTATTTTGGACAATTTTTCCGTCTGCAGAATTAAACTGCGGTATCTCCATATTAAACTGCGGACGGAAGATTAATTTTACCGTTCGATAAATGGATGGATGGCTGAAATCTGTTGTAAAGATATCCTAACAATGTTGACTATAGATCAATAGATATAATACATATGCTTTATTGTTTGCATACTTACTTTTTCTTTTAAATTTCAAAAATCTTACAACCATATCTTGAACACTTCCGTAGCTCAATCACTAAATCGGCCAGTACACAGAGAACAAATTCCACACCCCTCAACTCAACAACGGCAAGTATAGCTTATTTTCTGAAGAAAAAAAAAAGGTCTTTGCAAAGCTTTGGTGAGCCGGTCCGATTCTTTTATAGCCAGCCGGTTCATCGGTTTATTATATAATCGACCGATTTGAACGGTTCAGAATGGTCTAAATGCACATCAGGTATATCAACGAAATCGTACCAGCCTAGTCTCCGGTTCACGGTTGAATCAATTGAACCGGACGGTCCGGTCCAATTTTAATAACTATGTTATATATAAATGCAAGGTTGATTTTATATTTCTTCTTACTATGTGAGCTTTTTCGAATAGTATTAACCAAAAAGTTTGTAGCTATTTAACATATGGCCCCTCCTAATGAAAGTGACAGTCATCTGCTTGTTTTGATAATCTTGCTGCAGAGCAATGTTTTTGCCTGTAATGACTGGGTGAGAATGTAGCTAGCTAGGCTTAACTTCACGAGTCAAGACAATCAAAAATAAACATCCTCGGCGGTCATAATGGAATAAAGGATAAACTACCCTAGTATATATGGGCATTGGATAGACCAGCGGCTGCCATCTATCTGCAAGTTAGGCAATTAACAAGTGTTTTGGGTATGCATGCATGGGTGATGGACTCCACGGCACGCTTGCGTGAGGTGGTCATCTCCCGGATCGTTTCTAGCAAAGTTGAACGGTGGATAGCTCGCAACACCTTAACCCCTCGCCTATATGTAGACGGTAATCTTGGTACAATTGCTCGCCTTGGAAATCTGTGTTGAATGGACACCAACGACACCTTGACCCCTCGCTTATATGTAAGCGGTAATCTCGGTACAATCGACGATTAGTTGCGGTAGAAGAGACGCCACACACAACTATGTATTGTTGTATGATAAGTCAAACTTGAATCTCAAAGAAAAACTAGAAAATAACCTAGGAATTCTTCAAAGAACCAAAAGTAGAGAATTAATCTCACAAATAATTGTATTGAATAAATCTGATTGAAGTGTATCAAGTACATCATCTATGTCCCCTATTTTATACTACTCAAAAGTAATCCTAATCCTAATAGGAATTATAAAATCAACTGGAAATCAAATCCTAGCTTACCAAATTAATTTGGAAACCAAATCCTAACTAATAAACAATAAGGAAACTAAATCCTACTTATCAAACATTCTAATTACATTAGGAATCTAAAACATGCTGAAAATACCTAATAATTAAGGAAATCCGCGTCCAAAATTTGAATTAGAAATCTGAAGCCTTACTCCATTTGGAATTAGAAAAATCCATTAATTATTAGGAACCCATTAATCCGTGGAGAAACAAAATCAGCTAGTTGTCTACTTGGAAATCGCGTGGCCCACATGATATAAGAAGCTAATATGTTAAATCCTGAATATGCTAGGAAACATGTGTGATTGGCTGATTAGAATTGGAATGTCCGTTGCCCGCATGCGAATTTTGCTAGAATGTAAATTGCCACATGAATTGATTAAAATTGGCATTGAATTGAACTCCATTTTAAGCATCTTTGAATAAACTTCAGCCCAAATATTTAAAATCGCTTGATAAATTCCCGGGACTTGAGTTTGAGTTATTAAGGTTTGATGTGAGTCTGATCAGGATTATATCATTCCCCTCCTCTTGAAAAGGATTTGTCCTCAAATCTGACATCCCCTCCTCTTGAAAAAGAATTTACCCACAATCTGATCCTACATGAAAACAAATTAAGTTAGTAGCATCAAACAAATCATAATCCCAAAACTCATCTTGCAAACGAAATATATACGCAATATCAACAATGCAAGTAAAGTAATGAAAAATAATCATCAAAAACTCCAACTCCTGCAAAGAACAAGCAACATCTGGCAACTCCGACGTTATCGAACATGAACAACTTGTAAACATCTCTTTCCAAGCAGTGATCGAATCAGCACAACACCCTGCAAACTCCTCGTAAACACAACTTGGAAACTTAATCTTTCGATTCTCTTTTACTCAAGAACTTGTCCACACCAACACGATGCTCTTCCACACGTAAGCCAAATACTTCCAAATTAGTAACTACATCAAAACAAACTAAATAAGCAACTAAAACTAACACGCAATCAAAATTTCTACCTAAGAAATCAAATGCATATATAGTAAAATTAAAGCAAATAAAACTATGAAAAGTCCTATATCCTCCTAGATCGAATATCAACACGTAGAACTCTTCATGTAGCATAATCTCCCATCCACGAATTCCTGGATCAAAAACCAGTCTGATGATCTTGACCATTCGTAGATAAACCCCTTGACAAATTCCCGGATCAAACGTGAACCTTATGATCTCGATCATTTGTACTAACTTCCATTCCAATGCACCCGGGTCAAATACCAAAATTTGAAGTTCAACTCGTTGCATTTGCAAGTGCTCTTGAATTCCTGGATTAAACACAAAACTAAACAAATCAACAAGTACCTTTTGTTTAATCACAAAGAAATCAAATAACTCAAAATCACATGCAAAGTCTACTAGAATAAAATCCAAATAACTTCCCTTTAGACTTTCCATGCATTGTTCGAATGGATTTACCCAACGATCCATGCTTTTTCTCCTCAATGAGTAAGAATCCATTCTCGAATCTGCAAAGCAAAATTAACCTTTCTCTTTTCCATCGACATTAACCAAATTTAAAATCACGTAATATCATCAATGAAATAAAAAAAGGTCACTTCCAATTTCATAAGATGAAAACTTAATAGCATATTGACGATGATCACAAACAAACTCAACAAGTGCTAAAGAATTTTTCCCAAGCATTGACAAAAATAGGAATATCATCAAAACAAAATATGAACAAATTTTTCCATGAATGAATGCAAAATATGATTTAATTTGAAAATATTTATTGCACTAGTTAATCCAAATGATTTAACTAGACATGAATATAAACCATATCTCACTCCAATCCGATGATAAACACTTTTCAAATCAAAACCAAATGATAGTAATTCCTTCCCATCCAAGACAACATTCTCAAAATCATGCAATGATAATAACTCTAATGAAAAGAAATTACCAAATGATAGCAAATCATACAATGAAGATTTCTCAACTGACAAATCATGATCACTACCATTATCAATTAACGACATGTCATGTAAAGATTGATTAACATGAAAACTCAACTCATTACATGTATAAGAAAACCTCGATTGAATTTCATGCAAGTAAGAACATTGAAATCGAGAATACCCACAAAAATCACTAGAATAAATTCTACAAAGATATGCACTTTGACAATGAGAATTTACTAAATGATAGTAGGAATATTGACAATGAGAATATAACGCAATGCTCATAAACTAACTCGACAAATATCAAATATCCTCCATAGTTTATGATGAAGACGATTTTACCCTCAAAATAGCCAAACACAAATTTATATCCATGGAAGCTTGCAAAACATGTTTTAAATAACTCATGAAAATACTAGATGCATTAGTTAATCTAACAGAGATAACTATCCACCTATACACGTCACATGTTAACACAATTTTCCATTTATCACTTTCACTCATGCTAAATTGACTAGGTATTGTCATCACATGGTCATTATCAACAAATGCAGATAAAACACAAGTACTATGCAATTTATCAAACATATTATCTAAGTAAAGAAAATAATAACGATACTTGTTTACCAATTCGAAATCAACGAACAAGCTCGGCATTCTATCTTCCTTATGTACTATGATCTCATGAATAGCACATGCACTAACGCTTTCTCCCACGATACCCGCCTCGATGAAGTTAAACTCCATCAACTCTCCAACCCGCCTTGGTAACTCCGTCGTCTCCTCGGGAATACTACAAGCTGGCTGATATGGAATGATAGCTCGGGGTATGTCATCAACAACCTGTACAAGAGAAACAACAGAACTAGACGAAGAAGAGTTAATCTGGTTAGTATTCAAAAGCGCCATCTTGTACGAATGTACAGTTATTGGCTTTTCAAAATACAACTCACTTTCTAACTCACTCTCCTCTCTTTTTTCACTCTTACTCTCCACTGTTTCTTTCTCTCGTTTATTTTCACTCTCATTCTTTTTATTCTCTCGTTTCTTTTCATTCTCTTTTTCACACTTTTCTTGTTCACACTCAATCTTTTTTTCAATTTCTTTTTCACTTTCCTTTTGTCGTTTACTTTCACTTGTATTTTCTTCCTCGGGATCACAGACTTCATCTCGAACATTAGAATCTAACAACTCTCCTTGGACCGCATATTCTATTATCTCTTCTTCCATCTGCCTCGATTGATTTTGTTCCTTTTGCGCCTGTAGGGCATTTTGTAGTTGCTTCGCCATCTCTCTAAATGATCCCATGACTTCTTCTTTTTTTTTCTTGGAAAATACTGGTTCCCTATACACCTTCGCAGTGTCTCGTGGTTGTCTCCGATGCGAATCTCCATGCCTATGATCCTTCCTTTCATCATCCCAATTTGAACACCTTAAAGGTTGATCGTCATATCTTGGAGTTGCATATTCTTTCCTCCTGCTAGACTGTACTGGGGCATACCGCTTTCTCATCACGGTTTTCAACTCTTTCCATGTATCGATCGGATGCTCTCCACATCTTCTCCTTTCACGTTCAAATTGAGCCCACCATGTAGCTGCATGACCGGAAAAATCTTGAACTGCAAGTTTGAACTTCTTGTGCTCGGAATAATTATGATAGCCAAACTCTCGTTCCTTCCTTTCCTCCCAACTCAAATAAGTATCTGGATCATTCCTGCCTTGGAAAGTATTCCTTCGAGACCCATAAGCACTTTCATAATTATAACCATACATATTTGCTGCAAAACAAAGGTTAGTAGATAAAAATTTTCCTCACACACTCCCTTACGTGTTTCGCTCAACAATGTATCACACAATTATGAAAACGCTCGTGTATCACACAATTGGCTTTTACCCTTAATTATGCTCACCATTCTTGCCTTTTACCACTCAAATTCCCTCTAATAGGTTCTTTTTGAATTCACCAAACAATATCACAGTTTATCTATCAATTCAACAAGAACTTATCACAAAACAAATATAGCAAGTGTGACATATGATAACCAATATAAAATTCACAATCGCCAAATTATGCCCTTCTCGAATGAATTCTTCAATACTCACGAAACTTTTGAACCCAATCAATTGAAACAAATAATTAATAATAATAATCTTTTTTTTTTTACTCGCGATTTTTTTTTTCTCACCAATCCTTTTTTTTTTTCACGAATCACAATTTTTTTTTTCTTTTTTTTTTTTTGAACTTTTTTTTTTCAATATATATTCAAACACGAAAAATAAAGGATAAGTAACTCGCTAGGAACTTAGCTTTGATACCAAATGATGGACTCCACGGCACGCTTGCGTGAGGTGGTCATCGCCCGGATCGTTTCTAGCAAAGTTGAACGGTGGATAGCTCGCAACACCTTAACCCCTCGCCTATATGTAGACGGTAATCTTGGTACAATTGCTCGCCTTGGAAATCTGTGTTGAATGGACACCAACGACACCTTGACCCCTCGCTTATATGTAAGCGGTAATCTCGGTACAATCGACGATTAGTGCGGTAGAAGACGCCACACACAACTATGTATTGTTGTATGATAAGTCAAACTTGAATCTCAAAGAAAACTAGAAATAACCTAGGAATTCTTCAAAGAACCAAAAGTAGAGAATAATCTCACAAATAATTGTATTGAATAAATCTGATTGAAGTGTATCAAGTACATCATCTATGTCCCCTATTTATACTACTCAAAAGTAATCCTAATCCTAATAGGAATTATAAAATCAACTGGAAATCAAATCCTAGCTTACCAAATTAATTTGGAAACCAAATCCTAACTAATAAACAATAAGGAAACTAAATCCTACTTATCAAACATTCTAATTACATTAGGAATCTAAAACATGCTGAAAATACCCTAATAATTAAGGAAATCCGCGTCCAAATTTGAATTAGAAATCTGAAGCCTTACTCCATTTGGAATTAGAAATCCATTAATTATTAGGAACCCATTAATCCGTGGAGAACAAAATCAGCTAGTTGTCTACTTGGAAATCGCGTGGCCCACATGATATAAGAAGCTAATATGTTAAATCCTGAATATGCTAGGAAACATGTGTGATTGGCTGATTAGAATTGGAATGTCCGTTGCCCGCATGCGAATTTGCTAGAATGTAAATTGCCACATGAATTGATTAAAATTGGCATTGAATTGAACTCCATTTTAAGCATCTTTGAATAAACTTCAGCCCAAATATTTAAAATCGTTTGATAAATTCCCGGGACTTGAGTTGAGTTATTAAGGTTTGATGTGAGTCTGATCAGGATTGTATCAATGGGGTAAATTACAAATTAGGTAACTGCTACGTGCAATTAATTGCATACTGGACACACTCAAAAAAACACTCTATTTAGATATCCAGATAACTCTTCTTGTACATATTTGTTAACGATCGAAAAACACTCATTTAGATGTCTAGAATCTTCTTGTACATATTTATTAACGCACGCTCAATTATGTCAAAACAATTATAATGCCAAAAGTACAAAATTCACAACACAACTTTTACCACTTCAAGTTTTAGGAAATGATCTTATTACTAACTATATATCATACTCTTACCGGTTTTTGTAGAACAGCAGACAAATAAACCTTTGAATTCCCTGCTGCTCCATTTACCTTCTCTCCCACAATCCATTTCAACTTTCTGTATCCAAATCGTTCAATCATCCGAGTTAAAGCCCTCTTCTTTTCATCACTGGTACACAAAAACTTGTCCAACCAAAACAATCCACCACCCCTTAAAATCCGATCAATATCAAACATTAGGAACTCCAATTTCTCAGGACGGCCTCCAATATCTAGACCATTTGCAGCATGAACCAAATCAAACACATTATCATAGAAGGGGAACCTATGACTTGAGCTCAGGTACAGCGGAAAAAGCCCACTGGCCGCAACAATGAACTCACTAAATGGTGCATCAATATTCAAAGTAGCAGTAACTACAGTTACATTTTTCGGTGCCATTCTAGCAGCAAAAGTCCCAGACCCACCTCCAATATCAAACCCAATTCTAATTCCACCCCTTCCTAAAGCTAAAACATCATCAATTAAGAAATCGTTTTTGCCCCTAATTTTTACAAACCTTTCTTTCTCATACCCATTTACTAAATCAAAGCACCCAGCACAATCTCTATTCAATTTCTCAGTATTCAAGCAGGCTAAACTCTTGCAACCAAGACCACTCCAACTATAAATCTTATCACTAACATTAGTTTCCCAAAGAGAATTAGGAAAAGGAAGTAAACCCACCTTAGGAATAGACTTGGCAAAGCACCTCCTTCTAGGCAGAGGCTCACATCCTTGCAAAATCAGCTTCTGGGCAAGGCTCGAATCATCCGGGCATGGCCCATTGACCTTATACTCCATAAATTGCGACAAAAAATCCAACGATTTCTTGCAAGAATGACCCACAGATGCCACCATTTCAGTTATCCCAGTTCTTGAATCTTTGCCTAGAGGAAGCTGATGGGGCTGGAGATAGATTTTGAGCTCATTTGCGATATTGGGTTTCGAAAGATCAATGCTTTCATAACCCAAAAGCTCTTTCTCAATCTGGGCAAGCTTTTTTTGGGAAGAATATATCTCTCTCATAATCAAAGAGACTCGTTCTGAGATCAAAGAAATGTTCTTGTGATGAGAAAGGTGAAGTGGGTGATAATTGTGGTCTTTTGGTGAGGATGTGAAAGCATATAAAGCAAAAAGATTGGTTGTAATTACAGAGAATAGCATAAGAATATTAATGGCTGAAGAACACAATGAAGCCCTCTTGAATCTAGCAGTTCCATCTCCTGTTTTCAAAGAAACAGAGCCCATTTTTTTTTGTGCTTAATTAGCTTATTGTTTGTTATTTCTAGTTCTTCTGCAACAGAGAGAGAAAGGAGAGAGAGAGAGAGAGAGAGAGAGTGGATTTAGTGAGTGAATTAAGTGTCAGATTTGTGGAAGTTAGCAAGTTGAACTGTAGAGAGGAAGGAATAGAAAAAGTTGATTATGATTTTAATCAAGTAGTAATAATTAGGACAGTGATACTTTAATGAAGATCGGCGTGCCGGTTTGATTTAGTACGGAGTAGTTGAAATTGAAGAATTTGGGCCGTACACGTGTACTTGGACAAGGGATGGGGCCACATTCAAGGGCTATTATCTATGAAACTTTTGTGGGTCTGATCGACAAATGGATACTTATTTTCAGATGGAAAACTTAACGGTTAGGACTACCTTTGTTATTTTTAGCGCTCACTCAAGCATATGGTAACCAAGTTCATTTTTACTTTTTCCTTTTTTTTTCTTTTTTCTAATAAATAAAATGAGCTAGTCAGTTCCTTATTACCAACAAATTTAATCAAGCATAAAGATAATATAATAAATTCTAAAATAAATTAATATAGTTATCAGTTAGGGGAGATCTATGCACTCCATTGATTTTTTATTTATTTAATTTTATTTTTTTTGAAAACTATACTAGTACAATTTAATTGTATTCTAGAGAAACTTAGGACAATGTCGACTAAATTCTATCTTCTTATTGAGGGATATTCCCAAATCTGTGACCTTGCACAAGAAGAGGAGAGACGTTTACGCACACTCCAATGCCTAATATGTCATTTTCTTAGAATCGTATATTTCACCTCCTAAAGTGTAATTACCTTTCTTATACATTGATATAAAAAATAGTTTTTTCTTTAATTTTGAGTCTTAAAATGAGAAGGATGTCAATTTAAATAGAGATGGACGATTATTTAAGGATTATAGTGGTTTACATTCAATATTTTTTCCAAATTCCATATAAAATAATGTGCCCTTAGGGATAGGGAAACCCACTAGGAAAAAAAAGGCAAAAAGTTACAAACGTCACCACCATAAGCCATAAGCCACCATTGTATTTCATGAATACTCTAATCAGATTCACCATAAACTAAAAACTTGAAACTAAGAATATTAACAAAGTTAGCACAGACTTAATTGTTGGTAAAGGCCAAAGATATCAATATATTATCTTTAAGCCGGAGTTATACAGTAGTTAAACATCAAAAGGTCAAAAAAGTTTCACAATTTCATTATTTTATATTGTGTGGGAGTGACAAATTAAATACTATTAAACTTAAAATAAATAGTTTAAGGAAATACAAAAAGTCAAGGCACAACTGAAAAACTTGTTTACAGCATGAAATAGAACATCATAAAGCAGTTGCAGAATATACCAGAACCTTTTAGATTGCTGTTTAATGGACTACAGCTATATTTAACTGTTTTGATGGGATGATCAGATACTATCAAGGTCCTTGGAACTTAGCACACTCACTACTTCTTCTCTTCTGCTTTCCTTGGCTGAAACATTAGGAGAATGGAGGATTAGTATAAGAAATTGGAAACAGATTGTATCGCCACAACAATAAGAAATTTTATATAAAGCCATATCATGTTAGAAACAAAATCCACAAGCTCTCTGATGGCAATCATTCACCATATACTTAAAATCTCAGCATAAACCCATAATCCAGTTTATTTGTTCTTTAAGCTTATAAACACACAAACTCGATCTCAAATGCAGCCATGAAAAAAGACCTGGTATTGTGCCTTGCACTGATAATTACTACTACTTATGAGCAAAATGCACTCATAAAGTTAAAACAATGGCCTCCTCTGTAAAAGCAACTAATTACAACTATTAAATGTCGTTTTAGAGAAGTGTTTTTGTTTTTAATGTTCGTCGTTTGAGAATTTCAATTAAGCATTAATTGTTTAGTTTCCAATATTACCCCAAGTATTAAATATAACTTTGATTCTCTCACTATTTTCTGTCTAATAAAAAACACCCTCTTTTTCCAATATAAGGACAATATTGACATTTAAAGTTATTTTTAGCTAAGAAACATGATATTAATTGTTCTTCTTAATATGTGTGTCCACTTCTAAAAAGACAAATAATAAGGGACGGAGGGAGTAAAAGAATATTGGTTTCAGACACAGAGTAAAAAAGCACTGAAATCATTAAATAGTACAAAGATCCAGATGAGAGACTAAATTATTATGCTATACTGTACACTCTATAGCTAAAGGGTTATAAGATACAGAGAACAGCAATCCAGGAAGAAAATAACTTTTTCTGCACTCTTTAGCAACAATACTTTTTACATTTATTACTCTGGGATAAGCAAAAACGGATTTACAATAATACACACTTTCTTTATGGTTCCAAGATAAGAACGTAAATGTATTTCGTCAACCTAAAGAAACTTCACGTGTTTTCCATATAGTGAAGCCATCCAAAGTGAAGTATAAGTGCATACTGTGTATTTTCTATCTCAAGGTATGCAACTACGCAGACCGTGACTCTTAGATGCGTGATCCCAAAAACTGAACCATCTTATGCATATAACTTGCTACTTTTTCCATCTGGATGTTTTAACTTTGACTAGCTAAATGCCTCGTGCGAAGCACGGGTTTATTTTTTAAATAAAATTAAATTAGAATTTTTATTTGTTTTATATATATGATGATTATAAAATATTTTTTTTTTAATTTCAAAATAACTTGTTATTATTATTAAAATGACTACAAATGTTGCTCAGACAAACGATTATTAAAGACTCACAGTTGAGTGTTATAATTTATTTTTCTTATTTTTAATTTAATATTTAATTTTTATGTAATTTTTAAATTTAATATTTAGTTTTTATTTTCAATCTTTCGAATTTAAATATAGTTTTCAGAGTTCATAAATGAATAGAACCCAAAAACCTAAACTTGGTGTTTAAGGAATTCTAAAGGAAATAAAATTATTGTAAAATAATAAGTTACCATCATACCTTTTAGTTTTAAAATGCAACTATATTTTAATAACTGATATTTGAGTGAGAATTTTTTTAAAACATTAATTAACTAAAGATCTCCTATCTGAAATAAAATTGGTAACTAAAATTTAATCATTAATATATTTTACAATATATATTACATTTTTTTAATATTTATTATTATTTTCTCATATTTTTTAATATATTTTTGGTATATAATTATTTAGATACAAAATTATTGTAATATAATAAGTTACTCCTTATGTGCCAAAATATTGAATGGATTAGTAGTTAAAAAGTAATTTACTGAATCTTCAATTGCTACTAAATAATCATGTGCAAGGAACATGTTTTAATTGTAGTTAAATTAAGCCTATTTAAAAATAAATAAAAAATAAAATTAGGGAGACTATAAATTGTTTTAGCAGTAATTAAATTATAGTCTCATACCAAAGATCAAGGATCCAAAAACTTAGTAGTATTTTAATTGTAGTTAAATTAAGCCTATTTAAAATAAATAAAAAATAAAATTAGGGAGATTTTATAAAGTGTTTTAGTAATAGTTGAATTCTAATCTCATACCAAAGACCAAGGACCAAAAATCTAAATAGTGTTTTAATTGTAGTTAAATTAAGCCTATTTAAAATAAATAAAAAATAAAATTAGGGAGACTTTATCAAGTGTTTTAGTAGTAGTTAAATTCTAGTCCCATACCAAAGACCAAGGGACCAAAAAACTAAGTTTTGCCTTATTATATATGTATATAGATGTTAACTCAGCCTGAAACCACATTGATGGCTGCAGTTGGTTGATATCAGTTAGTCCAAATTACAGCCTTACATCAGCTAGTAAGAACAGCTGAGACACTCAAGTTCCTACTGGGGAAAAATAAAATGACATCCACCTAGTTGCTTTCCATTTTGAAATCTAACCAAGTTCGTTTTCAGAATAGGAAGAGAACCTACACAATTGCACAAGCACTATTAGAGCCTCTACAACTCCACAACATGCTTTTCACCGAGGTGGGACATTTCCACATTCAAGAAACACCAAATCAACTGTTATCATCATTTAGCATGCAATGCCGGGGGAAATTTCAATGAAGATTAGGATTTCCATATATTTTATAATTTATGGAGTTTTAGTTTATTTGATATACTTTTATAGAAACTTTCCTAACTAGATTTATTTGAAAAAAATGAAACTACTAAATTAAAAATAATACTAAATCTAAAACTACTGAAACTTTCCTAACCAGATTTATGTGAAAAAAGGAAACTAATAAATTAAAAATAAGAGTTAAATGCACTTTGCATCCCCGAAGTTTACCCCATTTTGCACATTGCATCTTATACTTCAAAACGTGACACTTTGCATCCCACACATTTAGTGAACCGACACATAACACCCTCTGACCTAAAATCCATCGCTAAAAGTGCAAAATCCGATACTTTCCCGTCACTTTTAGCGACGGATTTTGGGATAGAGGGTGTTATGTGCCGGTTCGCTCGAAGTGTGGGATGCAAAGTATTACATTTTGAAGTATAGGATGCAATGTGCAAAATGTGGTATATTTGGGGAATGCAAAGTGCATTTAACTCTAAAAATAATAATAAATCTAAAACTACTGAATTTCCTAAATAATAAAAAAAAATACATCAAATAAACTAAAACTCCATAAATTATAAAATATATAAAGATCCTAATATTCATTGATATTTTCCACCGCATTAGTATGGCTGAACAACGTGCATTTTTCAACACTTAATTGAGAAGAGTGCCAATAACAAAACTGAAGTCCGAATATCATTTCCTTAAAGATAGCATTTTAATACAAGCATAGTATTCAAACACCAAATTCAAGCAACCTAGAATACCAATAAGGACATAACATGCTCAGCATTCCTTTTATGCATACCTATGGCTATGAGTCCATGACCATATTTCCACATTAGAATAGTTGCATAAAGCATTTGTCCAAGGCAATGCAATAAAAAGTCATACCCCATAGTGGACAAAAAGAAAAAGTATTAATCAATAACAATGGAACATTAACTTTAAGAGATAGTAGTGTTGAATGCAGCTCCTAGCCACATTCATGATTTTTCAAACTCCATAATGAATTGCATCCGTTTGTGGACCAAATACCAAGAAACCAATTTTAGGTGCATTTATAATGAATTACATGATTATTAATAACTTGCAACTAAAATTGACATATTAGATCATATAATCACATCCCTTAGAGTAGGAAAAGAACTGCTAAAAACCATCATGTCACATATACCAGAAAAGGGGGAAAAACACAAATGCCCAAAAAAATGTTCTACAAATTGTCTCATAAGCTCAAAATACATTCAGTGAGAAAAACAGACCCAATTCAACGAGACCCAAAGAAAAGCAGGCAACATGTTCGACAAATTGCCTAAACTAAAACACAAAGAATCATAGAAAACTGAAGAGAAGAATCAATTACCTTAGTACCCGGGGCGGCTTGACGAAGCTCTTCCTCAGGGATAATGACAGGCCACCGCTCCCCAGCGTCGCGAAACATTTGCTCGGTCTCAAGCATCTGACCCTTTTCAAGAATCATAGTCCTGATGGTCTGTGCCGGAGTGGAGGTGGCGTCGAACACCTCTTCCACTCCATTGACGAATGTGACGGTGATCTGAGGTGGGTGATCGTCGGTTCGGCGCTTGACCAATAATTGACAAGCTGGGTTCGATTCCTTGGCCTTGCGAGCATTGCACTGCGCCAAGAACTCCATGCACGCCGCCGTGCGAGGGTCAAGCGCGTTGAACTCTATTCTCACTTTCGACAGGAACTTCAACATTTTGATTTTCTCGACTCGACTGGGATTGAAACGGTAAGATTTTCTTTCACCTTTCCTTTTGATCGATTTTAGAAAGAAAGAAATTATGAGGATTAAAGCACCGAGTCACAAACGTTGATGTGATATGGTGATATGTGTACTTATAAAGATCCGAAATTCGCAAAGTAGACAATGCTGCCAAACCATCTCACTATTTTAAACTTTTATTCTTATCATCTTATTTATCTTTTTTCATGTACAAAGCAAAAAATAATATATATTCCAACCATGCACCATGTCTCTATTAATAAGCCATGTAAGAGAGCTGTATTTCAGCAGTGTCTGTGTCACAATTCCCCTGCAAATTTAATTATGTTACTATTTTGTCATTCTTAATTCAACTTTTCTATATTTTCTTATTTTGTCCCGAGTTTGATAAATTTCTTATTTTATCTTCACGCTAATTACCGCTAATTACCGAGTTTGATAAATTATTTTATCCTCACATTTTGATAAATTTCTTATTTTATCCTTGCGCTAATTACCGATAATAAATTTCTTATTTTATCCTCGCACTAATTACCGAGTTTGATACACCGCAAGTAGAGAATAAATCATAAACATTCATACCTTTTTTGGGAGGTTTGCTGAATCCATTAACATTGACTCAAAATATATGTTTTCGACCTCCATCTCACCAAAAATAAAAAGTCACATTTTCCGAATTTTGTGCCATAAAAAGAGTATACTTTTTATAATAATATAAATGACATAATGTCCTAAAAAATCATAATTTCATTGTCATGTTATAATTACTAAACTAAGCACCCAATAAATTTAAAGGTAAAACATACAACAGCATATCCTTAAAATTTGTGAATTTTGCACATGGGGTCAGTGCGAAAGAGGGACTAATATTTAACGCTGGGCAAAACAAGTTATGCGGTTACCTCAACCCATATTTAAGCCTAAACTTTTCACACCCAAAGAAATTTTAGAAGAATGAGAAGCATGAAATGTATGATAAAAATGAAAATTTGAGGCATTTTACTGGAAACCTGAGAGCCTGGTGGCAGCACTCTTCCACACTTCTGAGTGTTAAACTTTAGTTCCATATAAGAAAATAAAATAAAATAAAATTGACTCTATTGCGGCAAAACCAAGACAGACGGTGAAGAAGTTAATTGACGGATTGCAGTTGGCAATCCCTCCTGAAAAATTTACAGAGTGATACAAAATTCATGATTATGTACCAGTAATCTCCCTGTCCATTTTCATTCTCTTCGTACTTTGCACCTCCTGCATGCTATTGACCCTCTGCTGGGAGGATACATCATGCTGAAATGCACAGTTTGCTCCATGCCTGCATCCCCTTGAACTGTTAAAATAAATGCAGGGCTTCATTATCTTTGGTTTCAAATCCCTCGACTTGGGATTACTTGCTGGTTCCTGGCTTGGTCTTAATTGGAGGTGGCGGTTATCATATTGAGACATTGGATCCGTTCTTTCTCCCCCATGTTGTTGAATCAGGCTCTTATAATAGTTGATATCTTTTGCGACGGGAGCTCCCAGAGGTGGTGGAGGAGGAGCTAAAACCACCTCTGGTGGAGTCGGTCGGATATTAGGAATGGGTCCCGCCCTACCATGGGGAGGGGGAGGGTAGAATGGCCTGCTTCCGGTTGCTGCCAATGAAGATGCAACCGCTTCTGTTCTGTTAATGTGAACTGGTGGTGGATCAGGTGAAGTTACGCCTTGTAATCTAGGATTCGGCATGATCTGTGGGTTGGTGCTTGCCCCATGGCTTGAGCCCAACTTCTCCATCAACTTTGGGTCCCTAAGTATTTTAACAAGCAGATCAGGGTCAATTAGATTTCCTTGATCACTGTTTGCCATCACTGCACTCAAGGCAGTATATGCCGCTGTAACCATATCAGGTTCGACACCGAGGGCCGTTACAGCTGGTGGAATGAAATTGGCAGGAGGATTTAAATTACTTGTGACACTGGACTCAAAAGCAGAAATTCCAGGAGCAGATAGCTGGGTCTGTGAGCTCATGGGAATAGTGTTTGGTGGAATCGTATCAAATAATGTATCTGCTGCTGCATCGTCATCTTCAATGGGAGTGATGGGAATTGCAGGAGTATGCTCATCGGAGTCATAAGAATCTTCTGTGCCCGTCAGCAAAGAAGGGCTGCAAAGATGGAGAGAAGAAAGATTGAGCCAATAACAAACAAGAAAACTAAAAGAAAATTAGAACTAGCAAGTCAAGGTAGTATCCCACTTTGGGGGAATAGCAGATGGGCGAGGATAAACTGCTTCAAGCACTCTCATCTCCCGCTCATTTTGAAATTCTACTTCACTGCTTTCTTTACCAGCAACCACTTCCCATGTGGGATCTAATTCAAACTGAAACCCAGAGAAAAATAAGAATCGTTTGGAAGAATAATATCAGCTTTAATATTAAATATTCAGTGCAATAGATAACGTCCAGTTATGATGCTGTATGAGACAGAGTGCCATGTTAAACACAAGCAAATATCAGATTTCAGGGATTCTTTCCAACATACAAGGTGTATATCGTGTTTTACTTATCAAAAAGAAATAAAAAATATTGCATACGGAGTATACAATCTTAAGGCTCGAGACACTATTTGCAAAACATTGTGTTTGTTCAATCAGCCTCAACAAATCAGATTCCAGTGAGCTTGGACACTCGATCGAATGAAGATTGTAAAAATCATCCCTGGTCAACATTTTTCAAGAAGAGACCAAGTTTGAGAAAGATAGAGATGTTAATCATGAGGTAATAAGACAGCAATTGAGTTGCCTAATAATTATTAGGTCAGGCATTCATTTCACCAAGCAAATAAAGCGGGTAGGCTTTCAAATTTCAATTGCCCAACCATCCTAAGGCTTCTAAGAGTGCTTAGTAGAAACTAAAGTTTAAGAGGTGGATTGTCAGAATCCCCTGTTATGTCCAAGAAAATCAAAGAAATCATTGCAAAGCCTAAGGAGGTCAAACTGAATATATTACAAAGGGCCTGTCTGGGTGCACATCTGTTTTGGCTTATTTGGATTTATTCAAAGTACTAAAATAACCTGCCTATTGTGATTGTAGAAATAATTTGAATAAGTGTTTGGAAATGGCTCATCTAAAATTGATCAAAGAAGACAAATTAGAAGAAAAACTATTTAGATTCACTTATTTAGGATAGTTTAGCCCTAAAAAGCTAATCAAATTATCTGGATTGTAAGAATATGAAAAAGCAGCTAACCTTTAGTCTATAGATTTTGCTAAAATCTGCTTATTTTGACCAAACTAAGCCTATCCAAACATCTGATGTTGGCTTTTATTATAAAAAGTTATTAGATTCTAAAAGATCAGTCCAAATTGACAACTTCAGATAAAAAAATCAAAACAAGGCTGTGTTTTCTACTCTAGTTCCCCCATTGACTTTGTGATACCTGAAATTCAGTAGCAGCACAAAGAAAATCAGTCTTTTGCTATTCCCTTTTTAATCAGTGAATTAGAGATACATTTCTATTTTTAGGACTATAAAGTGACATGTGACATAATATTCTTGATTAACCATTACGTTTCTACAATCAAGTTAAGCATCACAACATCACTACTATCTTATTAACCAATATTAAGGGGACATTTGAAAAAAAAAATATCCTTAAAAGCTGTCATTTTAGAACTATATCTCTAATTTGGAAATGGATTTAGAGTACTTTAAAAACTCAAGGTCGAGATTTCTCCAACAAGGGGAGAATGATGAAATATTTAAGTCAACTAAGGAAGAACAAAATCATAGGGTTTTGCTGGAAAATACAAGTTATGTAACCCTGCAAATCTCTATGCTAGCTACCAGTGCCCTCAACCCCCCCAAAAAAATGTGATAATAAACCCGTAAAGGAAAAATGATCTTTCCTGTCTACCAGTATTGATGACCCATAATTTGCCATTGTGTACTTTATTTAGTACTCTTTCATTAGTTATTCGACTCCTAAGGTCTTAAAAAAATCTTATCAGCACAAAAACTATTGGATCATTTTTCTTTTGTCAATTTCAGACATTCAAGAACATTACCAGCAAATTTTCGTTTTAAACAAATTTTAAATCATCTTGCAATTATTTGCCAAATTTAAACCACAAAAAAAAAAAAACTGTGCATAAGAGAGAACAGAAAAAAAATGAAACAGTCGACATGAGCACTTACTCTGGGAGGACATTGCCATTGGATAACAGGAATTTGAGACAATTTATTCTGTAAAACATTTGAAGGATGAGTTCCTTCAAAACCAGGAGGCAAATTGTCATCAGATCCAGCTCCTGTAGAATACATTGGCCATGATGCCTTCGCCTGGAGATGATCCTGAGCACCCAATCCAATCAATGAAGGAGATTCTTCTGATAAAAACAGCTTCACCTATTAAATGAAAGGTATTAACCTATTAAAAACATAAACCATATTCTGTTATGGTATCATAAAATGGAACAAACCTACCTCGAGCAACTATCAGACCAGAGCTGGGTTATACAAGTAGAAAAGAATGCATATTTTCTTTAACATATAACAGAATAAAAATATCAAACATAAAACCCAAAAAAAGAGAAAGAAAGAAAGGCATACTCCTCCATTTCAAAATATAAAATCAGCTTAGTCATAATGTAATTAAGGAGATAGCATAAACTCTAAAGAAAGTCTGCAGTTGACCATATATACTTCCAAAAGTCATTTTGATCCTTTATTATAAAAAAAAATAAAAATAAAAAATCTAAAAATCACTTTGATATTATATTCTGGAGTGAAGGGAGTTTTAAAAAATGGACTGATAGAAGGACTTCCGACTAAGCCAAATTCCTTTCGCCTCCCGAGTTTTGGAGGTAACTTCAAGAACACCAGGCCTGATTGCTTATAACATCATACAGAACACACAATAGTCAAATAAATACTAGATGTCTCACAGCCAACCAACAAAAGTTAACCACTCAGCTGTTTCACCAAATTGGACCTTCGGTGGCCATACATTCCAGAGTCCAGACCTTGCCTCCACATTAATTGGGGAGTTTGCATGCACAGAAGAAATACAGGATGAAGCCAGATTACAAACATTCGACCAAATTCACCAGAAATTTATACAAGTAATCCTCCAAGAACCCATCCTCTCCATCCCCCTTACCTTCAAAACAAAAACAGGAAGGGAAAAACCACACACAATGAACAGATTCAACAGGTGAAGGCATTGTTTTCAGTAATCAGGTTTTGACACACCCTTGTATAAGAAAATTGCAAAAATAACTTCTTGTCTGAACAACTTTTTTCAACTAAATATCATATATATTTTTCAAGTTTCAACTAAAGATCATGTATAAAGGTGCATTCACACCATCCATGATTAATAGCAACACCATTTTTTCTCGATTGGTAATTTTGGCCCCAAGTATGAGAATTTGAACCAGTGACCTTGAGGAATCTTGAGGTTATTCCTCAAAACCTCTACCATTTCTCCCAACCCTTAGGCATTTAAAAGCTACCACACTCACTTAGGAAATATCAGTAAAGTACAGATGCAGGAGAAGTGCATATCTTTCTTATTAATTGCAATGAATTGAGGGGAAAAAGCAGATTATTTTTGTGTTTTCAATTCATTAACCATATGGTTATATTCTTTTTAATTTTTTAATTTTTTGGTGATTCAAGATTCTCTCAACAAGGGTAATTATGGTGGTCCATGGGCCTAACCGTGTGTCAACGGCTGGTCACTCCTCATATTTCATGTAAGATCTAATTGCAGTATATGAAGTTGCAGGAAACTCTACAAGGTCACCATGTCTGTAGCAGAGTAACAGACACTGGGCACGGAATACGGAAACTTGCACTCTTTGACACATGTCATACACTTTCTTCTATGCATCCATAGATTAAATTTAAAATCGTACTTGCGAAGAATATTAAAACTGTAAAAGAGTAAATTGGCAGAAATGAAAATGTCCACTTCAACAAAAGTAGGATATATGAGGAAACGATTATCATAATCAAGTGTATATCTCATTTCCGTACCCATGCTACATAGATAAGTCAAACTTTCCATGAGTAACATCTATCATGTAACTCACCTTCCTAGTACAATTAGGAGTCCTGAATACTGAAAAGTCGGTATGTAGCTAATTAAGTCTTTACTTTTGAAAAGAAATTGGATAAACTTTCTATCTAGTACACTCTCTATAATTTGTATAATGCATTTTTAACCCAAGATACCGTTCCTTATGGATTGTAGTGCTATTTTTTTACAGCTTTTCTTATCGTACTTGAATTTTTTATGCATATAAAAATCCTGAGAACGTGCAACAAACATTAATCTTTATATGCCTTTCACAATTCTGTTTGAGAAGTCCAACCACTTTTCTTCTTCAACCAGTTATGTCTAGTAGATGAAATTAAATAATAAGTAACAATATTATTGTTGGTCATACAATCTTAATAGGTTTTACGTACGTGTGTATGTGTGTGAGAGAGAGAGAGAGGGAGAGAGGGAGCACATATGGTCCATAATTATCACTTTTTGCCACATATGACCTAACCGTAATCAACCTCATAAAGCCTCCATAGTTCCAAACAACATCAGATTGCGTATGAAAGCTTTTAGCTTTGTTTCTTCACATTTAATCTATGCAATCATCTCAAACCTAATAATAAGATCAAGCAACAATACTAAGTTGAAAATATAAAGATTCCTCAACACCAAATATTCCCACCACTTGAATTGAAAGCATTTTGTTCAGATTCAATGCCAAACTCTCGAGGCATCACATGCAACAACTGCCTCTTCAAATCTTTGATCAAAGAGGACTTAAAGATATTAAGGACACAAACCCAAAGGGATAGTGAAATTGGGCAACGAGGCTGCACAGAATGTAGAAGGTCCGTGTAAAAAACAAATATTATTTAGCAAAAAAAAAACAAATATTCCCCCCCCCCCAAAACCACACCATCAACCGCAGATACTCATGCTAATTTCATGGTGCAAATTTTTGAGAGTCCTGCAGCAAGAAATTTGTGCAACTTGATCAACCCCATATGGATTGGACCTCCTCCCCCCTCTACTTCTCACCAATTTGAGTAAGGGGAAAAAAGAACACAATCACTTGCACTTTTGTCCATTGGTAGACAAACAGTAGCTCAAATGCTTAGAATTATCTTCTCTTGTCTCCCTGTATTTTCTCTGCAAGTCATATTCTCTATCTTTTTACCATCATTTACAGATAACTCCCGAGTCTTTTGGACACAGTGAGGTCCAGATTATAGAAGAACACTGTTCTTTAAATTCAGAAGCCTCTTTCCTTTTAGTGGTATAACATTATTACTTCAGATAGTACAAAAAAAGGGGGAAATGATCCAAATATTAACATGTTTGATACTTCCTCAAAACCATTATTAGAAAGTATACACGCGAATACATGATAATGTTCATGCAGCAGTTCTAGAAGGATATTTCAAGATCATAATTATCAAAGCTCAGAGGGTTCTCAAAAAAAAGAAAGTCATCATACAATGAAGCACTTCAGGAATACAATGCAGATTTATAAACCCCCACATCACTAGAAGTATCTACAAAAATTATAGCATGTGCTCTCATGTAAAGATCAGATTAAATCATAAAACTTCCATGGTTACTAGGTAGAAGCTATTGTAACAATCCAACCTCAACAAAGTTCAAGGCATTAGCACTCTTTCCTCTTACCCTCCGGCCTCCAACTCTATTGCAGCTTCACAGTGAACTAATTTTGGTACAAATACCTATTCCTATCTTAACCTCGAAACTTGAGCCTATGCTGTTTTTCCAAAAGGCAAACATATGCACCACCACCTGTATACACATACAGCAACTTACTCTCACCTTTCTTTCTACTGTATTTTTCTCCTTAAACAAGTCTATCGTATTGTCGCACATCCACTTCAACATTTCAAGTTCAAATTCTGATTTGCATGTATGTAAAAAGTCTAAGAACTACAACAAAGACCAAACCTCTTCATTTCCATGTAAACTGGTATTTTTTTGCACGTATTTATATAATCAAGAATGATACGCAAGTAATGCAACAAACTTACCTTCTTTGTAGATGACTATCACCATACAACATGTATTTTGGTATACTATAAAATTTTAGCCTCTCCCTATAGATTTGTTCTCCATTTGTACATCCATCTTAAAACGACAATCAACAACCTATGAACTAACTTGTTCTTCTCTTCTTTGAACCAATCATCCTATATATTCAAGCAAGTTATTGGTTGAATATACACATTTGTTAGTGATGTTTCCTTGATTTCTGTTTATTATACTTTCCTTTAGCATTTCTTCTATTTATTTGACATGCAATTTAGCTGTGCATGAAGTCAAAAAAATTGATAGTGCATTTCTTTCATTGACCTTTTGCTCCTACAATTCTGTTAATTATGAATATCTAAGAGCTAACTGTATAACGAAAAACTCATCTCATGCAACAGTGAGTCCATTTATTCATTTTTGATATAGTTAAATTGCTTTTTCCTTCTACTTACTTCAATTCTCATAAAATTGAGGCAATTTGCATTGTGCAAACTTATTCCTCAAAATGAAGCAGGAATTAAAATCATATAAAATTTCATTCCACATAATATCTGAATGTTGTTAAAATAGCTTCAAGCCTTCAACTGGTACTTCCGTCACAATCAAAACTAAATCTCTCCACCCATCAGCACTTTCCAGATAAAAATGATGTAGGCTTCTTTTGTCTTTCTTTTTTTTTTTCTTTTTTTTGGGAAAGCCCTTTTTCTTTTATTTACTCTTGACAACCAAAAATGCAAACTTCACCTTGAAATGCAATGGAAAGCAATACATTATCAACCAACTTCCATGTAAATTACAAAATTTTCAACCTTCATCCTCCATAGACAGTTTGAGAATATAACTGAAAATGCATTTCATCACAAAAGTAAGGTATATGTTAAATGGTTTTTATAAATTTAGTAATTTACCTGACAAAGATTAACATCTGAAGCCCATGAAACCCTTTTTGATTTCTGCAATCCTCGCATATTTACAAGTACAAATTCGATTGTGAAAAATCTATCCCTATCCCCTCTGATCGATATACCGATTTATTATCAATCAAATCTATCAAACTCACCAACTTTCGAGTTACAAGTTCTAATTTAAAAACCAAAACCTAGTTTAATCCAATTTTAACACGATCATGAATACCCGCGTGTGTATCGATTCAGGGATGATAGATACAACAAACCCTAGATCGTCTGGGTTTTTTTCCTCTCGCCGTTTTTTTTTTTTGTTTTTTTTCCTGGAGAAAAAAAAACTCTTTTTATCTCTTTGGTGTTCTCTGCTCTCAGTAGTGAAGTGTTATGGTTTGGCAGCTGACACGCGTCTTAATATAGCGGGCTTAGGACTGTCAAGTTTGGCGTTCTGTGCTTGGGCTTGGGCCTCTCTATTGGTTTAAGATTCGACTGCATCATTACACTCCTTTTTTTTTGAATTTTAAAAAAAGAATTTTTGTTTTCACTTTTAATATTTAGAAAAAGAAAAGTTGTGGCACGTCACATATTTAAAAAAATTAAGAGTAAAATATAGTTACACCCTCTCTAGATAACCATAATAACATTCACCTCTCTTTTAATTTTTTAAGTAACAATTAGTATTTCTGCAAATTTATAGGGTTGATTAAATAAATAAAACTACATATTTACCCTTGTATGCTATCAAATTTTAATTCCTGAATAATATTTATATATTTAGTTTTTTTTTAATACAATATATTTTAATTATAGCTTTACTCGTAATTAAGACTATCTCATTCAAATAATTTAGTTTAATTAATACATATTTTTAGATAAGTGGTACAAATATTAAGAATTATAAATTAAGTTATTAATGGAGTTGTTCTAATTAGAGTGATTGAGTATATTTATAGTTTAGTTTTTGATGTTTAACAACAAAAATTATTATTTGAATCCTTAGTTTCATATTATGATTCTTATATATTAAATTTTTCTTGAGTGTATATCAAAATTTGGGATGTTTATGATTTTGATTATATTTTTTAGTATACAGTTAGTGTTGTTTTTGTGCAATGTTGAACAAAATAAAATATAATAATATTTATTACTACTTCTATCCTGTAAAAAAAATTCTTTTAATATATTTTTTTCTTTTTTGATTAACAACATTTGTCATTTTTACTAATTACTATAAATAATTATGTTTAAGTGTGACTTATGTTTAGTTTAATATTTGATAAAAATAATTAATATAATTTTTAATGCTACTTTTTTTTATATGAATAATAAGATTCGTTCTGTAATAATAAGTTTGTTTTATGTAAATTTTAATATTTAGAAAAAATAATTATATCTTTTTTTGGCATTAATTTGTATTTTTATGGCTATTAAAATTTTACTTTTTAATTACAAAAAAATATATTTGAATGCATATTACGTAAATTTTAATCTTTGAGAAATTTAATTAGCAAAAAATGTATGACTTTATTTTCCTAATAAAATAAATATTTGTTATTTTTTGACATTTATGTTATTTATTGCACAAGTTCATAATTTAATTAATTAGATCAAGTTAAGTAAAAATTATAATATACAAATTTATATTTAGTGGATATATTAAACATTATAACTTAAAGGGTGTATTAGATATTATATTAAAAAAAATTGAATATTAGTTGGTCAACCACACCAGGGGTATACATATTGTAGACTAGAAGGGTACTAACTGTTACTTAAAAAACTATAGGGGTGATAAGTGTTATTATGATTATTTACAGAGGATGTCAGTGTATTTTATTCAAAAATTAATTTTACATGTAAAAGTGTCACTCCCCTTTTAAAATTGCATAAAAGAAAGAAAAGCTACATAAATAAATAAGGAGATTTTGGTAAAATAAAAATAAAATAAGTAAATGATTTTTTTGGTCTAATTTTAATATGGAAGAAGTCGATATCACAGGGCTGTAAATAGTAACCGAAAAATTCGTATTCGTCTGCATTCGTATTCGGAAAAAAACGGATATTATTCGTATTAAAAAAAATAGATATATCCGTATTCGATTTAAAATTATCCGTAAATAAACAGATACAAATACGAATATATGCGTATTCGTATTCGTTTAACATTCGACCACAAATATATCCGGCAGATAATGGATATTCGGATTCGGATCCGTATCCGGAATTCGTATCTAAATAACTTATATATATATATATATTAATATATAATAAGCAAAAATTATTATATAATTTTTAAAATATGTCATTTCACTTCTAAAAAGTAGAAAATAGCACTTTTATTATAATATTAATAAACTGAAATAAATTGATTTAAGTATAGTTAATGGATTTTTACTATTATAAAGTTAAAATATCCAAAATGTATCACTTAACAAGAAAATAACATAGTAGAAGAACAAAACTATAGCTATTAGCTTGTTATAAGTTTTTTACTTTCAAAACTTACTTGCAATGCTGGGAGGCGGGAACAATATAATTTTATTGTTAAAATGTGTTAGTTCCGAATTAATTTAGAATTAATCTAGAAGGGGGTTGAATAATTAATTCACGTTTATGAATTTTCGGGTGGAAGAAGTATTTATCACTTTTATTTACCCAATTATTTATAAATTAGAAGTCCAAATATTTAAAGTAAGTTCAAGGTAAATTTTGGATCAAGTTGGATTAACTAGTTGTCAGTTGTCACACATACATTATAACTCGCACTCTCCATAAATATAATAAAATAAAATAAACTTTTTATAACTATGTAAATTGTAATCTATGTATCGAGGATAAATTATAAATAAAAGTCCCCATAAATATATTATTAAAGTTTTAATCAAGTATTTGAGAAAAATAATTAAATATTCAATGTAAACTTTTAAATTTAATTATAAATTATAAATATTCATACACACTAAGTATTACTCCACACACATAAAATGGACATCTACTTATTAATGGACATATAAATATTAATAAGTAAATCATTCATTTTGAAATTTAGAATTTCAAAAATGATAAAAACTTATTTGAATTGTAATTTAGAACATTGATTATTGTATTTAACTATTTTTTAAAAATAAATAAATCAACATTCATTCATTAATAAACTATAATTTAAAACTCATTATTTTTTTTTCTTATTCTAGTTATAGTTAAGACTGTAAATGGTAACCGAAAAATTTGTATTCGTCTGCATCCGTATTTGAGAAAAAGCGGATATTATTCGTATTCGGTAAAAAGCGAATATTATCTATATTCGGTTTAAAGGTATCCGTAAATAAACGGATACGGATACTACTGTATCTGGATCCGTATATATCTGTTTACACCTGATATGTATGTTTACTTTAATACCCAAACTTAGATTCTCGCACTCATAATAAAGTGTTTTGCATATTGTTTTATTAAATCCAATCATTTAGATGGAAATATTATGCAAGAACAAGAGTCTTTCAATAATAATAAGATCTAATTATGTAAAATATTCTTATTTAAAAAACAGTGGAGCTGAGCTCTTAAAATTTCACTTCGGATATAAGAGTTGTACATTATATAATTAATTGCCAAAAAAAAAAACTAACTACCAAAACTATGAAGAAAAGTTACAATTTCTAGTTTTTAAGTTTTTTTAAAGAGTAGAAAAGAGTGTAAAAAAATGTAGAAAATAAATCATTCTTTCTTCTAAAACCCTTTCCACATTGAAATAGAAATATTTTGGTAACACATGAAAGAAGTTTAACTATTGTTTCCTTGATTTTAGTAGAAAAAATGTATGTCGTATGTAACACTTAGAAAACATATTATTTCATAAAATTCATCCAGTTATGAAATTCAAGGTAGGAAAGAGAAAATTGAACTTAAAAAATAAAAAGCCTCCAAAAAGTGTCACAGATAAAGCAAATGTGTTTGAAAGGGTATTTTCATAAAAAAAAATTGAAAAATAAATATCTTGCGACTTTTTATGTCAATTTTTTATCATAAATTACGTAAAGAATTATAGTTGATAATATTATAATAATATATTTGATATAATAAACTAACTTTATAATCATATTTAATTTCATGTTTGTATGCCACAATCGACAGAAAACTTGAAAGACTTGCTACATTTTTTGGTTGATGAATTTGCAATAATTTTCCCTGGCATATATATATATGGACTTATGGATCAATTCCCACATCCAAGCCTGCTAAGGCTCCACATTTTACCATCAACTATGTCTCCTTTTAAGTATATAGCTTAAGCAGCAAATAATATATATAATGATAATAGGAGCGAGAACCTGCCATTTTCCACACCTTATGTTTTAAAGTCGGAATAAAATAACCCACAATATTTTACAACAAAGTGTTTCAAACTCTTAATAACCACCCAAAAAATGTTATAGAAAGGTGCTTCACACTTCGCATAACAAACCAAAAAACGACTCGTAAAAAGGTGTTTCAAGCTCTGGATGATAACCCAAAAAAATCTTACAACAAACACGAGATAAATTTATAATCACACAAACAATTTACATCAAATCTCCGATGCTAGGCCCAAATCCATGCATCTGCTAGTTTATGTGCGGTATCCATTGCTAACTTTGTGTCTCCTTGTTTATACGTTCATCGCTGCCACTTTCTCTCTGACAAAAATCAGTATTCAATCCGTAAGTGACAAAGATTGATCAACATAATCCAAATCACATAGAACATGTACAAAAAGGTTAAGGTTCAAGTAAAAATCACAAAGGGTTGTAAAACCAAATATGACAACACAAAAATGCAAGACAATTCAAAATAAACGTTTAAGGACTCGATCCATACTGGTGCTCTTCATCTTAACTATTAATCTGACAAACATCTCTCTCATCACAAAGAACCATCAAATCAAACTCACATTACACATTTACGCTATGATGGTCACATTTTATCAAATTGGGAAGCGGAAAAAGAAGTTTCCTGATGAAGTACAGCCTCAAAGTTTGGTAAGAAAACTCATTTTTTAGATGCAATTGTACTAAGTAAATGGTGCCAAAGTATCAATTAGTAGCATACATGGCTAGAAATTCTTTGATATAAAATATTACCATGTGCTAGTTCAGTATTAGTAGTAAAGGCAGAGTCAGTTTGAATATTACTGAAAACATATTAAGTTCTCAGTGGTATAATCAGTAAAAAAATCTTACTAATCACATCTTAAATATATTAAGACTGATAAGCAGAGCTAAACAAGCCTCATGTAAGGACTACTTGTTATGTGAATAACACACTACGGTTTGCAGGACTACCAATCAGAAAAGACAAGGTTCAGGAAATACCTTGGGGAGGATTGCTACCATTTCCCTTTGTGCTCTGCTGCGCCTGAGACACAGACCGCTGAATACGAGGTGATCCTTGTCTGCCATTAGCAACGGGTAGAGAATGTCTCTTTTTTATGTAAATTTCCTTGTCTTGCACATCTGGACTTGACCTCGGGGAGCTATTAGCGTAAGCTTTCGCTCTTGCGGATTCCGTTGCTTGCATGTAACTTGGGATAGAATGACCACTGCTGCTATCTCTTGGTTCCTCCTGATCAACGTTATTGGATTTTGCCAATCCGAAAGAATTCCGCCGTTTCCCAGTTTTAAGATCTTTAGGTATTTGTTCCAAACTACTTCTTACACCAGAATCATTGCTAGGATTTATAGGGGATCTTTTACCAGCAGACAAAGATTTGCGCTTTTGGCTGGATTCGTTTTTATCATTTTTGGTCTTCCTAGCTTTTGTAGATACTTGGCTAGAAGGCGTTCCCTGAGTTATATGGCTTTTCGGAGAAGCTTCTGGTGATGATTTGTACACTTGATGAAGTGTCTCATGTTCCAACTCTGGCCGAATATCAGATGAATTATCCTCTAACTTCTGCTCTACCTTAGAGGAATCTACACCTATTGCATCTTCAAATAATTCATCAACAACACCATTAACGTCATCAGGTTTCTCTGATTGAACTGTGATGGGGTAGGATAAGCCAGTCCCTGGGATGACGTGCTCAGCCTTGGTTTCAACATCTAGGCATGTAACGTTTTTAGAATTACCAGTCCCTTCCACTGAAATATTGACTTCATGCTCAAATTCCACAGCTCCAACATCAGATCGGTCTGGTGAATCGAGAGTAGAAGTTATAGAAAGTTCAGTTCCACATTCGGACCCAGCAAACACAACCCTTGAGGTATCAGTAACTAAATTTTCTGCCTGGTTAATCTCTTTTGTTCTGATTTCATTATCAATAGCAGATGAAACTGTATCCGCATAGGATTCAATCTCATTTTCTTGATTAGACAAGCTAATTGATTTTGCTGAATTGTTTGTGGAAGTCAGCTCTTCAAATTTTGACTGAGCTGCAATAAATGCAGGATTACTGGCCTTTCTTGATCCAAACACAAACTTCCTTCCCTCGGTCTCCGGCTGTTCAGTGGCAACCCTTTTCATTGAACGTTTGGGTTGCTCTGTTTCCAATTCAGGCTTACCAGAAAAGGAATCAAGCTCCATTTGAGGAACAGAGTCTGATCGGCTATTTTGGTTGGGAAGTATATCTGAATTCTCTGTTGACTTTGACAACTCCAAGTTCTCAGCCTGAGGCTGCTCCACCTTATGACTTACCAAGTTTTCTTCATTTTCAGATGGCACTACTGCTTCCTCAGCATCAGACTTTAAGTATGGTTCATCTTCAGCTGAAATTAGAGTAGCAGTTTGATTTTCAGTATGCTTCACTTTCTCCTGCTCCTGTAGGTTTGTAATAGGTTCGTGTTTATGTGATTGTTCAATATCTGTTGGTGAAGCCGACACCCACCTCTCCAACCATTTCCAGGCCGAATCAGATCTTGAAGGATCACACTTGATGTTTATGGATTTGGTCCTTGGTGATGAGTTTAGTAGCTTAAGTAAATTGAAAATTAATGCAGACTTCAGTTTCACAACAACAAAACAACACAGGATATTGAACCAACAGAATAGTCAAAGGGAGGGGGGGGATAAATAAATTTTGTCCTTTACCTGCCGAGCAAACCTATTATTGAGTAGCTTCTCGATGGATGTATATGCTAGATCTGGTTTGGCTCCTGATTTTTGCTTTCCCTGGAACAAGATGGAACGATCACAAGAATATCAACAGATGAAATACAGAAATTTCTCCACAAAAACATTACAGTTATTCATTTAAGGATAAAAATATGATCGCTTGCCTTCATAAGATAAAATTTAAAAAAAAAAGGGAGAGAGAAAAAAACAGAAAAAGAACTGGGTATGCGACATAGATCAACATCTGAAGGCATTCCCAAGAACCTCAAACACCTCACTCCCTCCAATACAATATTTTGTTAAGTATATTAAGCTCTTGGAAACCCTTTTCTAGTTATTTACTCCCTCCGTTCCATAAAAGATGCCGTAAGTACACTTTTCACATAACTTAAGAAAAACAAAAATTGAGGAGAGAGGATAAATAAGCTTCCATTTTATCCCTTATGGACCCCACGTAAGTACAATAAAGATTCTTCCATGTACCCAAAAATAATGGTACCTACTTGAGTACTTTTGTTGGTAAAATAGACTTTAGATATCATTATGGATTTGAATTATATACTTGAGACATCTTTTGTGAGACAATCTTTTTGTACTTCAGTCATCTTTTATGGGACAGGACGGAGGGAGTATTTAATTTTTGAAAACATCTAGCAGGCGAAAGAGATAGGACTATCCCTAGTCCCTACAATTTTGAAAACTAAAACAAAAGACTTAAACATCAACAAATATGCCTATGAAGATGTAAACATACAAATGTCAGTATATGTTTACACATTAGTTGGTGTCCTTTCCCTTTCTGAAGGAGTGGATAAGATCCAGATTTGATATCTACCCATAAAAATTGAAAGGAATCAGAACAGTCCTTCCGCAATTTCTGGCTCTAGATATCTTTATCTAATTAACATTGTACTGAACATGAAAAATCACTTCTCACTAATTACTGTGATGAACAAGACATGTGATGCAGGACAAGGTCTAAAAGGTTTACATAAGACAGAGAAGGGGAAGGAAAGAACTATTACCTACGACCACAATAGTACAAAGCCTTAATCTCAAAATCAACATTCAACTCTCTATTCTAAGGATGAGGATTACATCACTTTATATAGAACGTAGAAAACCCTAATTCTAATTTAATTTAGGAAACCTTATTTAATAAGGAAACAAACTCTTAATTACTACGTACCATAATTAAAAGATGTACGATAATTACAATTAATTTGTAAATGGTTACACAAAATAACTAACAAATAACCCCTTGCACTTTCCCCCAGTCTCATTCGTCATCATTCTTCCCTCCATTTAGAAAAACTCGTCATCAAGTTTAAAAGTGTGGAAGAATACATAAGCTTCGATCATTACTCCCCAACACAATAAATCTTGAATCTCCTTGTAGGCACATTAATAACTTGAAAACCATATGGCGAATACTTTACTATCCGGCATACTACTGGAGCTGTCATTGATGAAAAATCGATTTTTCGAAATATTACCGCTCCATGGTTCACTTTGGATTGTTTTGGGCTCAAAACTTTCTTGTTGATTTCTTTGACTTTATTCTCCTATCGCCCCTTGATGACCTCATCTAGCTGCTCAACAACCTTTCTTCACAATCATTGTGTAGGTGGTTGTTCTTTCTTACCATCTAGGTGAAAACTAAAGATCCGAATACCTGTTTTAAGTCTTTCAAGCTCCTTGTATATTTCCTCATGATTTTAATGATATGTCCAGGCTTGCCATTTACGTTTGTTGAACTCACCATAATGACCTAAAAGAAAAAAAGGCTATACTTTTCCTTTTTTGAATTGAAAAAATAAATAAATTGAGGGTCTTCCTGACAGAAATAATTAAACAAGGCCAGATCTAGAAATAATCAAAGATCAAGGATGGGTTGTAAAATTTACCAAATTGAGGGACTGTTTCAATGATATAAAAGTATGGGTCAATTAGAACACATATAGAACTTATGACCAAGGGCTGAACTATAATCAAGTATAGAGGCCTTAGGTATAACTTGGACTAAAAAGAGAATAGATCAGGCTAGCTCTATTTATTTATTTTTTGAAAAGAAACTTTTGACGATGAAAAGTAACTTCAGCAAAGAACAATGATTAGAGAAATGACTAGCTTCTTTTTTTAAGTAACTTGATCTTATCTGCGTGATCGATAGATATGGGTAGGTTATACTTGATGGAGGCAGTAGATGGCTGCCTAAGAAGGTGCGGAGTGACAACCAGTGGTGGGATTGCAAATGTGATGGATTTGGGATTGGGTTTTGATGTACAGACAGATTCTAATACCATTCTGATGTAGGTCAAGAGGTGAGAAGTAGTTAAACCACTAAAGAGGGAAAAGAGGGTGAAAGTTGGACAAAGAGTATGAAGAACTATCTCAAAGGCCACTATGGCACAAAAATCTCAAATCAATATTTTAGTATTTAACTCTGTATTTTAACAATAGGGATTACACTTTATATAGAACATAGAAAACCCTAATTCTAATGTAACTTAAAAACTAACTTACTAAGGAAACAAACTTCTAAATCCTAATTATTACCTACTATAATTAAAAAATGTATAATAATTACAATTAATACAAAATAATTAGCAAATAACTCCTTGCAATTTCCGCCATGTCTTCATGTCCTGTTCCGCATCAACACATTATAGTAATATTATAATTTGTTCATAATAATGATCCATAAGACCAATTTCAGAAAGAGTACTTGCCTACTGTTGAGAGCAAGCACCCAACTCAAACTTGAACAATAAGGCCAGTATATAAGGTAAAAAAAAAATGCAACTACTCAAGTAGCTGGGTATTGTCTACTTACAGTTTAGTAGCAACTCTATTCTAAATGTGATAAACGGGTAATTAATTTTAAACTTTTCCACAGAGTGACTGAAGGATTAATTTTAGAATGGGAGTTGCCTAGTGTCGACTCTGTTGACTGCTAGTACTCAACCTGTTTTTTCATTTTTTTGATAAGTAGCACTCAACCTAATCTCAAACAATATGGACTCAAAACAAGGTATAACAAGATTGTATAACTCATAAAGATAGCTGGGTTTTGTCTAAATTCAATTTGGTAGCCTTACTTGGAGTTTTGGTGTATGATTATCTTTCCCAGTAGATCCTTCATCTGAGAGGCGAGTGTGACGTGCACGAACAAGAGCTTGCATTTTGATTATGGCTTGAACACAACGTAGAGATCCCACAGCATGCCTCCGAACCAAATGTCCTCGCACAGCAGCTTGCAACTTTACTATGTTCTGATGCTTCATTAGTTGTTTCTCAGCCTGCCAAAATACATAGACACACAGAAAAACTGAAAGCTATAGATATATGCTAGACTTCCAATACAGAAATTTCATAAAATCAGAAAAGGAGACACACCAAGAATCTCCTAATAGCAGACTGGATGACAATAATAACAGATTCGTCTGGTTTGACGTTTAACTTGGTGTCCACCTTTGCAACATCTACCACCTCTGAATATTTTGAGTTTATTGAAGTCAACAACTGAGGCACCTCATCTGTCCATTCCATTCCAGAAGATTTCTCAGGAATAGCAGATTTAGCTTGTGTTTCAATGTCGAGATTAGCAGATTTAGCTTGTGTTTCAAAGTCGACATTAGCAGATTTAGCTTGTGTTTCGAAGTCGACATTAGCAGATTTAGCATGTGTTTCGAAGTCGACATTAGCAGATTTAGCTTGTGTTTCGAAGTCGACATTAGCAGATTTAGCTTGTGTTTCGAATTCGACATTAGCAGATTTAGCTTGTGTTTCGCAGTCGACATTAGCAGATTTAGCTTGTGTTTCAAAGTCGACATTAGCAGATTCAGGGCTGTCCTTATGGACGGAAGATGGCGCTTCTGAGATCACAGTGTTACTAAGCACTCGATGCCCGGCAGACCTCTTCCGAAAACTCCATCCGCGTTTGTCGGTTGAAGCCTTGCTCTGGAATGAAATTCAAACAAAACCATTTGAGTGAAGGAGAGATAGCCCGACTACAAATGAGTCTTATAATCTAAAACCTAAACTTGGACAAAGTAACACGAAGCATGCATAAATGAGAGGTTCTTTAAAAAAGTTAAGGAATGTCCACTTTCTTATTATAAGAATTTAACCTGTGCCGTTAATACTAGGAAAAACATACTTGGCCACAAAAAAAGAAAGTTGTAGTTTTAAATGTACAATATATAACAAAAATGGTGTATTTAATTTCAGAATTAAAGTCATATAAGATGAAAACCCCTCTAGAAAAATTTGTTACTGGATTAAACTAAAAGTGAAAGATCACCTGAGCAATTATACTAATTCAGGAAGTCTTTCATTTTATCAAGTCAGTTTCTATTGTAAGCATGCAAATTGATAAGATTATTCAGGCAACCACATCAGCCCCAGCGTAATTTGCTTGGAAAGCAAGTAAACTAGGAAGGGGTGAATTTGGCAAGAAATGCATAAACACACCTAGGCTCAAAGGAACAATCAAGTAAACACCCAAGACACTGCAATCCTCCCAGGAGATATATAGTTATGCATGATTGAATGATGTGCAATTATCTCGGCCTAGGACTTGAAAACTAACATGATTGAATGATGTGCAATTATCTCGGCCTAGGACTTGAAAACTAACAGATTCATTAAACAATTGATGTAGAGAAGGATCTAACCGCCACAAACTACACCCTAGTATGATAGTCTTAAATTTTTGTCTATTCGTAATAACCGACCCCTTCTCATATTTTTTTTAAAGTGACCTTTTTTGTTGAATGACCTTGTCTTGTAATTTATTCACGAGTATAGGAGATATAGAACTTTATTCCAACATCATATATATATATATATTATAAAGGGAGAGAGGGAGGGATGGTGGTTATTTCTTGAGGCTCTATCATAATATGTCAATAACTACCTTATTTTCTCTATCTTATTTACTATCCCTATTTTCTCTCTTATCTTTTTTCATCCATATTTTTAAAATTTTATTTAAATATTTTATTTATTTTTTAATTGCACACACATAGTTTGTGCCACATAGACATATATATATGGGGAATGATACATAGCAAGTAATTGTTATGAGTAAAAATATGTCATACACCATCATTACCATAAAAATTAGGATCCAAGGGACGAGATTTATGTTGGAAAAACGACGGACGAGATTTATGCTGGAAAAACGGCGTCCGCTACTATTAGTAGCAGATGAAATTTTTACCAAATTACCCCTCAAGTCAATGCAAATGCCAGTCAAAATTGACGCTGAAATTTCCCAATCCGCTACCAATTGTAACGGACGCAGATCAAAATAGATTGTGCCTGCAAAATTACATCCTTCCAATTTATAATTCCCGCTACTACACGAATTGGGACAGATAATAGCCCTAGACTCCTTTAATAGCTCTCCAGTTCTGATCAATTAGTGTCGTATCATAGCCAGTCCATACTAGCGGCACTTTGATAACACGATTTGGACAAACAAGGTTGGAGGATTTGCCATCAGAGAATCCAAATCGTGTGTGTGCAACCATTCAAATCCGCTACACTTTGATTTGCCATCAGAGAATCCAATCCATATTTGATCATCTGGAAATGGATTTGCCATCAGAGAATCCAATCCATAGTAGCAGATGGTGTATATGTACTAAAAAATTCATCACCTGAGGTGTATTTTGGTCAAAAAAACCTTCCGTTATTACTGAAAATTCCGTCCGCTACTAATAATAGCAGACATCGTTTTTCCAGCATAAATCTCATCTGTTGGATCCTAATTTGTACGGTAATGATGGTGTATGCCCTATTTTTATCCATAGCAAGTACTTGTTATGGATTATTCCCCTATATATATATATATAATAATAATACACTAGTAAATAGATAACTTAAGTGGAGCTTTTAAAAAATGGTTAAATGCTCTAACATAACCCTAGTACGGTATAAATGTTCCAATATCATTCAAGACAACCTGACTAAGGAATTCAGTGCACCTCCGCCACAGATTCCTTTGTCAAAACTTAAAAGAGAGAAAAAAACTAATTAATGGATGATTTTCAAAACATGCTAAAACATCCATATGACTTCCCTTAGAGAAAAGAATATTTGAAGAGCAACCAAGACAACCTATATTAAACAGAAGTGGCTCCGAACCAACCACATGTTCAGCAGTTGTATCTCCTTCTGAGACTGATAAATGGAGTTCTTAACCATCCACAGATTGAATTCTCTGTTGCACACCAATGAGAATGGTCACAGCAGATAAGTCAATTTGATCAAGGAACAATTGAGGGTAAGGAAACTAACTGCAGGTGGTCCGGGTACAAATATAAATATTGAAATAATGAAGAAAATGGAGGTGTAACAATATAAAGATAGCAGTTCACCAACTCAACTTTTGATTCTGATGTAGCAGTAAAAGCAGTAAGAAGCATCATTCCCTAATACCAGCATATTAAAAAATTTAACAGATTAATATATCCATTGTAGGTTCCATAATTAATATATTAACTCAAAGCCAAAAATTAAACCATCTTTATATCCATTTTCTGATAAAAAATAAAGCTCTCTATCCTTTACATTGAACCTACATCACATTGCCAAGGATTCTTATGATAAATATTTATTATATCCGTTTATACTTCATCATTTTGGTACCCAAGGAAGCGGACAAAATAAAACTTCCAAGGTTAGGGGACAAACGAATGTATTCCTCATCAAGCAACACAACCCTCGTCCTATAAAATGAAGATTCTATAGCAACAATAGCTATTAGCCAAACCTTTCCTAACCAAACTGCAAGTCGTTACTAACATTTCATATTCAAATTGATCAAACGGCGTCATCTTGGACATGAAGTCATAAAAAGGAGGACCAGAAATAAAGACGAGCATGAGGTCCAAACATCGAAGGAACTTGTTATACCATATATAGCGCCCAAAACTAGTCAACTCATAAGAACACAATTATACTATATTATAAAAGCATAAACATAAACAATATCTCAATAATACATTAGTGAATGGACATCTCACCTTTTTATTCCACTAATCATATCATAAAATTATGGTTCTTAATCTCAAATTTGAGATGCTATTTATAATCACAATCACGAAATCAGATAATCAACACTAATTGGCAGCTTATACTTCTTTAAATTGTAGATCACAAAAAGATCTCTACTTTACATTATATCAGGCATCATGCATTATAAATTGGCATTATGGAAGAGCTAAGCAAAACCCAGTAACGATCTAAGCCTCACATTCCAAAGAAATGGTTCAAAAACTTATTCTTTGCATAAAAAGCATCGATTATACATGTCTAATTCTCACATTTTCGATTCAAAAATAGAAAATTCAGAAATCAAATCGTGAAATTGTTGGAATGTACTTGATTTGTCATTATTCAAACAAAATTCCAAAAATATCTATAAAGTTCAAAACTTTAACTTAATTTATTATTGGGTAATTCTTATCAGCAGCCAAATGGGGTTAAATAAATAAATAAATTCCCGAATAGAGATGAACTCAAAAAAGGAAAAGAAAAAAGGAAAAGAAAAAAGAAAATAGTAGCTAATAGCTAGTAGATTAAACCTCTGAAGCTTCGAGATCATCTCTGTCTACAGACTCGCTAGCACAAGTAATGATCTTGAAGCAAGATGTGGTGGATCTTCCCATTTTGAGGCTAACAACTGTTTCTCTCTCTCTCTCTCTCTAAAACGGACAACTTAGTGAACTCACTCACACTCTCGGACATTAACCTTTTTACTATTGTTGTTGTTGTTGGAAATTGCAGCAGATATTGAAGATATAATCCGGACCTCAACCCATCTCTAAGATATAATTAATTTGTGCCTTTTGAGTCCGCTTATTAGTGTTGATCTTTGATACAAAGTTAAGCAAACTTATATATAAGTTCAAATGTCATACACAGGCAGCACCAACAGTGTCATCTCTTATTATCACAGAGTCACAACTTATAGTTATGGTTAGGGGAAAAATAAATTACTGTATATTTTAACAACATTTACATTTTATTCTTTCTTATTTTTTAACTTTTATTCTCTCCCTTCCACCCTCTATCATCACCTAAATTATCTCATATAATTTATTTTTATTAATTTTAATACTCTTTATCCAAATTCAACATTCTTTATCTAAATATTATTAAATTTCAAATTATGATAACAATAAAATCTAACCCTAAATTATACACCATGTTTGTATGTTGAATGCTAATAATTATAATATGTCAATAAAGATATTTTATTAAAAATAAGTATTTTACTAATAATGTGTCATAATTGTAACCTCACTCTATATACGTACACAGATAATATATGAAATTTTAATTCTTTTTATATTGTCACATGTTTCTCTCACAATAAGTGTAAAGTAAATTTTACATGTAAAAATAACAAATATATTTATAAAAAAAATATCAATTTCTTTTTATTATTGTACAATATTAAATATCTTATATATGTTTGTAGTCTCTCTATTTTTCTTAGACGTAAGTTATTGAGATAATTTTATAATAATGTTATGAGTCTCAAATTATTTTTTAAATAATATAGTATTGTGAAAAATAAATCATACAAGAAATGTACCAATTATCCTAACAATATCACCATTATTTGTGACCTCCAATATGAAAACATTTTTTAACAAAATGCTCTTATATTTTATAAAAAAAATTAGCATTTTATATTAAACTTTAGAAACATTTTTTTTCTTGAAATTATATCTAAATACTACCAATATAAATGAGTATTTGAAAAAGAAATAGAATTTCCAATATAGAAAGAAAAAGGAGCGATCATAGGCCTTGGGATATAATGAAAAAAAGCCTAAAGAATGACGTAGGCCCCACATGAACCTCTATACGAATACATAATAAGTCAAATAACAGAAATAAAATTTGAAGGGCTTTGGGCCGGGCCTCCTTTGCACCCAGAGAAAATGAACTAAAAAGATACTGCATGAGAATTACAGGGTACGGACTATGTTAAGCTCGGCGGCTGATAATAGTACTATCCAACACGAGTATGAAATAAACATTTATTGACAGCTATTTTTTTTACCATGGGCCACGTGTTGGCATTGCTACCCTACACGTTTGGGCACATGGCTCTGTCACCTGCCCCATGTTACTTCAGCTGCTCATTATTGATTATTTAATTTAATTATTGTTTTTAATCATAATGTGAACTTTGGAGTTTAGATTCTCCCTCCTTTCTTTCTTTTTTTCTTTTTCTTTCTAAATTAAGAATTTTAATCACTTAATTGATTGAAATATTCAACACTGTCTTTATAAGTTTGGTGAGAAAATAAAAGAAAGTTATTTAAAATATATGAGGGAAAATAAAGTGAGGAAAATAAAATTTACTTTTTTTCTTATGTTAATAGGTTTTAGAAAGAAATTTTAACTTAAAATAACATATTACTATTTTATCCTTATGAGTAAAAACTAATATAAAGATGGTTTTGATATTTTAGTGTGTTATATAAGCTTTTATAAATTCTCTTACAAATCTTTCAAGATTGGGTGAAAATTCATAAAAAAAATCACTGTTATTTTCTTTTATCTTTTCAAAAAACTCACAAACAAGGGACTTTTAATTTTTGTTTCTTTAATTTTTTTCCCTTTTCATTTCGTTTTTCTCCATTTAAAGCTCGCAAATGCAGTGTAGAAGTTTGAAAAAACTATAAGAATTGCTTTTTTGATTTTTATAATCCGCTTCGAAGTGACGGTATGAATTTTATCTAAACTGCGAGAATAACTAATTAAGTCGTGCCATAAGGGGTCATTCTCTAAACGGGACGGGCCCAAACCTTTAGGTTGTCTAAGTAGATTGGGTGACAAAACAACCATATGAGTACTGTGAGATATAAACCAAGGCAACAAAAGTTAAGCATATGCGGAGGAAAGGGTTGTAAGTGATGGCGTGTTCTGTTTCTTATCTAGAGAGTGGCGCTGAAATATAGGTCATATGCGGCAGCTGGTATAGATGAATAAAGACGAACCGTTTAAACATGACTTATTCTCTTAATAAGCGTCAAAACTGAATAGAAAATAGATTGAGCTGACTGATGAGTGCCTTTTTTCTAAAGGCTCTCGTGTGAAGTTAACATGAACTTATAGTATATATGAGTTTCGAATAAAGAAATTCAAACATTTTTCACATTGTGTTTGATTTAGAACTGAAATTGAATTGGCAAAAATATAACTTTTGACTCATTTATCTTGTTTTCATCAATTGTCAATAAACAAATATAAGTAGTTTTTGAGCAGTTGCAATAACCGAAGTGATGAAATTCTTATTCTTTTTTCTCATATTAAAAAAAAAAAACTTTTATTCGGAAATTTAAGAGTCAATTTCAAATCAAGTGGTCATAAGAGGCAAGGTCAAAATCAAACTTGGATAGGCATAACGCTTAAATTTTACTTGTAGATGGCCATTTTGTTAAGCAGTTAAATAGCAATTAGGTACAACTAGAACTAAGCTAGCTTGCCAGTCGTCCAACAGTTAAAAGCCTTGGACCCTTTTAAAGGAAGTATGGTGTGGAGCCTATGTCACATGGAGAAACGAAACCACCTAAATAATTAAAAAGTGATATATGCAACGTGACTTTCACACTTTTTTCTCATTCCGTATGATTTAACCTTATTCACAACATGGATCGCTGCAGTACTACTACTACAACTACTATTAAGGCAAAAGTATCGCGATTAGATTATTTATAGTAATTGATCAGTACATTATTTAATTTATGATTATTTATTAGTATTATTTTTAAAGTCATTTGATATTTCAAAAATAAAATTATATAATATTACATTTATACATAAAATTATAATAATAATTGATTGAGTAAGTGGTCACACTAAGTTGGGTTTTTTCCCCTCCAAATATTTAGTTAAACTGTCTTACGTTATATTTGCGACCCACATTAACAAGAATTAAATGTTTTGCTGAGTTTATATTGTGGATCACCTTCACAAATATTAAAGAGTTTTGTTATGTATTGCGAGCGTTTTTTATCGAATTATGATTGCGACGCATATCAATACATGAGATTGAATAAGATTATAAAATTGACTTACCATATTAGATACGTCATTAAAATATTACTAACCATGATTATTCACGTAACTCGTAATTAAAAAGTCGACATATAAATTCACAAGATATGTCATTATCCACATTAAAAAATAGTAAAATCTAAAAGAAAAGTTTTGATCAAATCATATTAAGAAAACAACTGTTTTCTACACTTTATAAGTAGAGATTTATTCCCAAAAATTAATATATTCTCTATATTTATAAATAGAGACTAACTCAAAATTAAAATTATACTCCTTAGCTTCTCTCTCCTACTCCTAATTATCCCCCTATATTTCTCATATCTTTTCTTTTATCTCACCTATATTCTCTCATCAATTACAAATCTTAGATATTCTAAACCCCACACACATAATACAATTTCTCTCATTAATTACAAATCTTAAGTATTTTAAACCCCACACACAGAAGTGTGTGTTCGTGAATACTAGTCTAACCTGTAATCTAACTTATGTCCAATGCTTATGGCCCATTGGACATTCCATTCTGTTCCATTTCTATTCTGATATTCACACAAAAGATTTGCTCAAATGAAAACCGTCATTATTTGCGGCCCACGAGAAAGGGCGGAATGCAGCCCAACTAAAAGAGTTAGTTTCTTATTTTTTGTGATTGTTGATTCAGTGTCTGGTCTTAAGGCCTCATTTGTTTTAAGTATATCCGAATATGAATTTCAGCTTCTCTCCCTTTCTTTAACTCTCTCTCCCTCCCTTAAAAAATTTCAAACACACATTTGTTTCCTTTTGTCTTTTAAAAAAAATTCAAAGACCCCTATTTTACTTTCTCTCCCGTCCTCTCTTTTTAATTCCAAAAATAAACTGTCACATCCTTTGGGTTTTTTTCTTTTCAATTTCCATCATTCCACTCTTTTATCTATAATAAGAAAGTTCGATGTATATTTGGATAGATAAAAATAAAATTATATTTTGGATAAATAAAAATGGAATTTTATATGTACCTCAATATGTCTTAAGACTATTTATAGTGATTAAATAAGATATAAAATGAGTGGTTAATATTGTCAGAATAAAAGTTATACTGTTAAAATAATATATGTTTTTTAAAGTGTTAAATCTCCTTAGAATAATTATACAAGTATAATTAAATATATATTTATTCCGTTAGTATAATTTTTATTGAGATGATATATTCTTATGTTGCGTTTGGATTGAATGAATGGAATGAAGAGTAAAATGATTCATTCCATTTCAGTTAGAATGAGTCATTATAAATTCATAAATTTAGGAGAAATAAGAATAGTTCATTTCATTCTAATGGAGTAACCATCACAATTTTTTTTATTTCATTAAAATAATTCATTCCATTTCCACTCTTATTCTTCCGGTCCAAACGCAGCATTAGAATAACAGTGCAGTACACGGTGTCTAATTACAAACATTTGTGATTTTTCTGTCCTTTCAAATAAACGGCTACAGCCTACACATATGCCCTACAGGCCTACAGCAAAATCATAGGTGCCCCTAAAAATTTATAAACCCACGGGGAACCCTCTTAAACCCTACGAATAAAAAGAAAAGAAAATCTGGCTGACAATGACTCCAAAAGAAAAGAAAAGAAAAGAAAGCCAATTGAATTTGAAAGAATGGGAAACAACAAAATCTATCCACAATTAATTCTCATGTACCTTTTTCAATTAATAAACTTTAATTCTCGAAAAACCCAAACAACCCCTTTTCTTATAACACTATTTCGAATTCAAGTAGGGTTTCGAATGTTCTATCTGATACACTAAAAGGAGGCAGCTAAATCACCGACCGCCGATTCCGATTCCCACCGGTTTCTAATTCTTCCGGTGAACTTTTTCTGACGGTTGATAACTGTTAGATCTGTCATTTGATTTTCTTCTTTCAGTTTTTAAAATTTTGAACCGTTAGTTAGCCGGAGATGTCGGCTGTGGAGGCGGAAAAGAAGGCTGAGGAGGCGGCCGAGGAGGTGAAGGGCGGAGAGTTGTTGTTCTGTGGTGCCACGAATTGGGACCTCATTGGTCGAAAGAAAGGTCCAACTGATTCGAACTTAGTCTCTCCTACCCGTCTTCGGCCTCTGGTCGGTGTTGATATTCGATTCGTTGCATCTGGTTGTAGTAAGTTTGTTAGCTTCCTAATACTTTTTGATTTTGTAATGTTTGGTTTCCTTTACAATGATCTTAAGCAGTTGAACTCTTAATTTTAATATCTTGTGGCAATTTAGATAAACTAATGGATGGGTATTTAATTTTTGATGGGTACATGTAAATGTAGCTTCGTGTCATTGTGTGGCATTGGATGTGGAAGGACGGTGCTACACTTGGGGGCGTAATGATGTAAGTTTGAATTTTGATATGGAATTTGTTGGTTTGTTTAAATTTTTACTTGTGGTTTGCTTTGAAACTCAAGAGTTACTGGTGTTTGCAGAGGGGGCAACTTGGTCATGGGGATAAAATTCAGCGGGATAGGCCTACAGCTGTGTCAGGACTGTCAAAGTAAGTTTATCTATTAACATTGCCTTTTTTTGAGCTACTTCTCCTGTTCCAAAATGATTTTACATATAAATCTTCAATTTTTTAAGAAAAGTGTGAGTACTTCTTTATTGAGATGAAGTACACTGAATTAAAAGTTAGCTCTCATTTGGGGACGTCACAGATGAGAGAGTTAGCTCTCATTTTGGGATAGTAGTGGGAGTTGGTACTTTTCCTTTTCACTGTTTTTGTTAACCTTCGCACCACAGAAAGAAAAATTAAAAATTAAATGAAAGAAGGTTTCTTGATCGAGTTTATGGTGGGTTCTTTGAGATTGAGTTTTTTCAATGCCTTGATAAGCGTTGTATGAAAAGACTATGATAATTTTATTGGGGTTGCATCACCATTTGTATTTTATGTCAATGACACAATTTCTAATTGAGTCCTGCTATGTATTGCGAGAGTTTCCTATCGAATTACGATTGCGACGTATATCAATACATGTGATTGTGTAGAATTATAAAATTGGCCCACTATATCAAATACATCGTTAAAATATTACTAACAATATTTATCCATGTAACTCGTAACTAAAAAGTCGACATATAAAGTCGCAAGATATATATCATTAACCTTTCTAATTTGGTTCTCATCCATTAATCTTCCATCCAGTTTCCAATCAATTCTAAAAATATTCATTATAGCATCACTTACAAAATGATCAGAATATATTGTTAGATAAATTACAACAATATGATAAATTTTGCAAAGGTTTGCATTCATTTTCACTGTTAAACTGACCGTTGCATTTCTCATACATTGAAACTGTAACTGAAAAACACACATTTTAACCATTTTAACCTTTGTAGGACACTAATATATTTTGCTGATGTGTTGCCTATGGGACTAGCTAGGTTTTTGAAGTTTGTTCGAACATTAAATTCTTATCTATCAAGGGACACAACAAGATTTTGATTCGTTCTTTACACATGTTTGCATGGAAAATTTATCTTTTATTTTGAAAGATTTAAAATAAAATGCCCTTTCTATAATTCAAACTTTAAAAGTAAAGTAGAAAACTGCTAGCTAGACAAAAAAGTGTTAGAATCATTTGTTACCAGGAATGCTGATTGACTGGTTACGCAAAACGAAATTGGGTACGAGGAATGCTACCTACAGTAGAATGCACAAGGTATCTTAGTTCTTGTTCCTTGATTCGGAATGATAGTACCCAGTACGTGGAATGCGCAGTTAAAGTTCCCTGGTAACCTTGTTAAGAATGTAAGTGGTAGTTTATTTGTGTTTTCCAAAACAACATGAAAAATGTCACAAGGGTTTAATACAGTTGAACGCAATTTGGGTTGAGACTTGAAAGGTCTGGGGATATTAGGGAAGAGGGGCAAAGACTTCTAATCAAAAACATGTTCTTTTGTTTTACTGAGTTCATGTGTGTATGAATAGGAACATGTTGGCCAGTTTTTTTTATTATATATATATATATATACATACAGTCACACGTTCATATTGAACATAATGATGATATAAATATTTATATACATATATGCACATGTGCATATTGAACATAATGATGATTCTTCCCCTATTTTGTTTTTCACTTTCCTTCAAGGCATAAAATTGTTACAGCAGGGAGTGGCCGGAGCCATACAGTGGTAGTAACAGAGGATGGGATCTCACTGTCGTTTGGCTGGAACAAGCATGGGCAGCTTGGTACAGGGTCTGCTAAAAATGGTAGGTTTCTCGCAGTCCGTTTCTCCTTCCCCATCTCAATTTACACAAAAAGAGAAAGACTTAAAAAGGATGGATATACAAATAGTTCCTTTTATTGAGTTCTTTTGATAGCCTTTTAAATTGGTAAAAAGTTAACTCTAGTGAGACTTCAGATGAGAATCATTGTAAATTACTTTGTAAATATCCAGTGAACTTGTTTCCCGCGGACTTCTTTCTTTGAGAAAGAGGGTTCTTGCTGAGTGTTGAACTTTTCACTAAGTAGTTATTTACGACATTTTGGATTTTTATCTTGATTTATTACCTTTGATTTGACAATATTTAACTAAGTTACATTTGGTCTGTCATTTGGACTTGTAGCTAGTACGTGTTCTATCTTCTTATCATCTCTTGCCTGATCCATCAAACCAGAGAGGACTTGTCCTCTTAAGGAAAATACTCCATTAGGATGTTGGTTAACTTTTTTTTTGACAAATACCTCAATAACTCCCCCCCCTCTTCTAGATTTCATGCTTTCGGCCTTTTTCATGGAGTCCCTAAATCTGCTTGAAGTTGGAGTTAGCTCGCAAGAAGAAAAGTTTCTATATCTATTGCCTTCTTAATTTGCTTTTGTTAGATAGACGATTGTGAACAGCGGCTAATGTTTTTTGAATGTATTTGTGGTTCTTCGTTATAATGTTAATTCTGATTTTTATCTATTTTGCAGAGGTTGAATTATCCCCAATACGTTGTCCTGTATCTGATGTAAAACTTGCTACTTGTGGGGCTGACTTTACAGTTTGGTTAACTTCTGTGGAAGGCGCTTCAATATTGTATGGTTTTTGGATTTTGCTTTGATATATACTTACAGTTGACATATATATAGATAGCTGTTGACTTTTATGACTATAGTGTATATAAATCTCTAATCCTCTTCTAAGGGAATACAATGGCTGAGTCTTTTCTGCTGTAACTCACTGGCTAATATTGTATTATTGCTTTCTAGAACTGCTGGTCTTCCACAGTATGGTCAGCTTGGACATGGAACTGACAATGAGGTTCGAAATAGCCTATTTAATTCTTTTTGTTTTTTCAGTTTTTATTTGTACTTTCTGTACTTGTCTACATTCTACAATTGGAGAACCCCGCCTCCCCCCCAACATCTCCAACAACACAGATACATATTTATAAATGTGGTGGACGTAAATATCCCTGAGCATTAGTTTGTTTAATAAAGTGGGAAGGATTAATATTTAACTTTGATTGTAAAAAATGACTAGCCTTGATAATTTTCAAAAAATGAGCTAACAGAAAGAACATGAAAAACAATGTGGTAAGGAACATACGAATGACAGGTGTCAGATGAAAAAGAATTATGGTGACCTCTCCAAGGATATCAAGATTAGTGGAGGTTGGGAACAAAATAATTGTGTGAAAAAGGGACAACTTTGTTCAGAAAAGACATGTTCTATAAACTATCTATACTAACCAATCTTCTATTGTGTCTCTTTGAACAATTAATTGGTGTATGATGTTAACCGTTAACCTTGCATTTTAATAATATAATAAATACTAAAAAAATGTGATGCATATATTATTAACACAAAATTATTGTAAGTCAATGTTATACTTGAAGACTAAACTGTTTTGGAGTACATTCATGTGATCATGGCCCAAAAAATTAGACGGACTTCTATGGTTCTATCTAGTTGTACTACACAGTGCTTATGAGTTCAACTAGAAATCAGATTTACTGCAAAAGGCTGATTTTCTACCTTGGCTAGTGGTTAGTCAAAACCAAACATTTTGGACCATCAAATGCATCATTTACACACATGTTGCTATGAGTTTAATACAAGTAATACGATGGAGCATGGCTTCTCTCACACCCAACTACTATCTTGCCAAGCCCCATAGACATGCTATTTTGCATTTTCTACACCTAAGAAGCAAAACAAAACTGACAGAGCATATTGGTAGGCAGATGCATTTTCATCTGAACAAGATATATTGGGGCTCAGATGTTGCTTTAGATGGATTGATTTATTTGATTATCACAATTTATGACATAAACACAAATTTCTGCGTCTTTTTCTTGTTTTAAGGGAGGGAGGTAGGGAGAGAATGGGGGAAGTAAGGGGGGTTTTCTCTTTCTCAATGAAAGGATCCATGAGGGCAAATGAGGAGTGTTTGTATACTGCACTAAGCCACTAACCCAACATAGTATGAAAGGAGAACATAATTACCTAGGATGAGTACGACAATCAGTATTAGGTTGAACTGGATAGAAATCACTGACTACCAAAAAAGAAAAAAAGCTGTCTGTATTCTTTGCTCCCCAGGGAGGCATTGTGAAAACCGCTTCCAAATAAATCTATACAATATACATATATTACCTCCACAATTATGCCTCAAATTTGTAAATTACGCTTTGTGGTGCCTTTACTGGGAATCCTGTTATAATCTGGCTTGGAGTAGGGAAGATGTTTATCTGAACATTTGATAGGCAATCAGTTAGTTGTCCTAATTTGGTTAGACTATTGTGGAAGCTCTTTATTTCCAGTAGGTGATACATGTTTATGAATGTTAACTTATGTTTGTGACTTTGTATTAGATTGGTCTGGATCTTGACGAACATTATTGTAATATTGCAGTACAATACTAAAGATAGCTCAGTCAGACTTGCTTATGAACCCCAACCTCACCCCAAGGCATTGGCTTCTTTAGCTAAGGAAACCATTGTTAAAGTTGCTTGTGGAACAAACCATACAGGTTGTGTATATGACCTTCGTACCACCTTTATCTCTCTTCTAATGCATTCATGTCTATGTAAATACGGTTTTGTGCTTACATTGAACTGCATTTGCCTCTTATATGTCCTGTGCGTACAGTGGCAGTTGATTCAAATGGTTATGTTTATACGTAAGTTCTCTTATGGTGATATGTTTCTATTTTTGCTTATTTGTAGTTTCCTTGTTTTATTACTTATGGATTAAAATTGACAACACTTTTTTTCTTTTTGTTGCCATGTTTTTAGGTGGGGCTTTGGTGGTTACGGGAGGTTAGTATTTTCATTTCACATTTGCTTGGTTGTATGCATGTTATATATATATATAAGTTGTATAATTAGCCTTCTTATATTACTACTTGAGAGAAAAAATTATTAGAAACATTTGTTATAATGTTTACATTTATATTTGTCGATAAGGGAAAAAATTGTTCTACATATGTATATACTTCTATATAAAAGAAGATTGTGTCCATATATATCTACACATATTCTGAATTTGCTATTAACAAAAACTACATAATTTGTTTGTTTAAATATTAGCAAAACTTCGTAATATGTTTAGTTTAATTTATGAAAAATTTTAATAACTTTTTTTTAGATAGTGTAATTTGATCTCCTCCTTTTACATATATATCCCTGCATATTGGTGGGCGGGTTAAATTACATATTTACTTATAATTTATTTTAAGAGGATAATTTTTTCAAAATTAATTAATTATAAGTTTTTAGAATATATTAACTATAACACATAGGACGGAGTTTGTTCTTTGAAAAATTATTGTATTAATGATTATCTATATTATAAAGTGGGAGGAAAAAGTAACGGCTTTTTGGTGTTAACAATTTTGTGAAGCTTTTTTGTGTTCCCCTTTTCATCCCCATTAATTCTCTTAATCAGACAGTTATTCATACTTTCTCTCTCCCACCCTTTTATCTCTTTATTCTCCCACTCTTATCCTTTTCTATTAAATCACACACGTAGTGTGTGTGCAGTTAACTAGTAAAATATAAAAGTATTAATTATTAGTGTAATTTAGGCATGCTATTTTATGCCTTTATCACCAATATACTGGATAAAGCTTTAAAACTTGATCCACTCTAGACAGTTTGCAAGTTTTCTTCTTCATTCTCTTTCGTCTAATGAATTTAAGTATTTAATGATTTGTAGGCTTGGACATAGAGAGCAGAAGGATGAGTGGTCTCCTCGCCGTGTTGATGTTTTCACAAGGCACAATGTTCTACCTCCTAATGCTTTGGTTTCAGCTGGTTCTGTTAATTCTTCATGTACTGCTGGTATGGTTTTACTTCTTTTGTGGTTTTCTTTCCAGTTGTTGTTGGATGAGAAGATATGTCTGCCCCTTGTTTCTTTTACCAACATTGTTGCCACTGCAATCTGTTGTGCTGCTTGTTTTACCTCAAGGCTCAAGATAATGATAGTTATATAGCATTGGTGTAGCCAGAAGTCCCAGGAAGATTTGAATTTATAACTTTAATATCGTAGAATAAGATTACTTGTTTTGTAGGAGGAATATAGAAGTCCAGTTTTCACTCTATTTTGCAGCTTGCTGGAAGCACTTTCTTGCTGGGACAGGGCCAATTTCTTCCTATATTACTAAAAAATCATGCATAAATGGCAAACCTCAAGCCTTATATCCCAGCAGGGACAGGGCCAATTTCTTTTTAAGGGCGTCTTAAATATAATAGACTATTTTTTTAATTGTTTAACACAATTTTAAAAGTATAAGAGGCCAAAAAAGATTATAATTTTTTTTGATTCTAAGGCGGACAACAGTTTTTTGTACTACTAAATTGACCTCAATTTTTTCACTAAAAGTCAACCAATGCCATTATTATCTATATTTCTTCCAAGGGGTAAGGGTGTCACTTGCCCACCTTACCGTCCACGTGGGCTCCGCCCCTGTATCCTAGTAAATTCCACTTGCAAGCCTCATGCAAGAAAATTCTTCTCTGGAAAAATGGATAGTGTAAAGGGAAAATAAAAGAAGCTACTTTCCTACATGCATATGGATAGTGTAAAGGGAAAATAGAGAAGCTACTTTTCCTACATGCGTATGGTTGACAAGAAAATTTAATGTGCCTCGTGATGAGAAATCTTGTACAAAGTTGAGGTGAAAACTTAGGAGAAAATGTCTAGGGGTCTGGTTTTGGTTGGAATCTCAGTTTCCCTTTACAACCAAAACTTGCAATGTCAAGTGTTCTTTTTCTCCCCCAACCCCGTCTTATTTTCTCTGTCCATTTCCTCCCTTTTTCGGGTTGTGGGTGGTCATTAAACTTCTGAAAAATAAGCTGAAGATTTCTTCAGAAACCACCGGTGACCAACAGAATTCAATTTTCCTTGAACTGAATGATGGGAACAGAGGATTTTTTTTACTCCTGAAATAAGTAACATCTTTACTAGAATTAATGTGAAACCTGATTAAGCTTATAATGTCAATGGAACAGTTATGAGCTCATTTTAACCAGTTTACTTGTCTGCTTCTTAATTCTATCGTTCTGAATCATCTGCTTATGTTTCACATTGCTGATTACTGAGTTTCTGTGTTTCCAGCCGGAGGGCAGTTGTTCATGTGGGGAAAACTAAAGAATACAGGTGATGATTGGATGTATCCTAAACCTCTAATGGATTTAAGGTTCTTTCTATGACTCTACTATTTCACATACTTATATTTCTCTTCCTTTGGCAAATCAACTCATTTGCTTGCCTTTTTATTTTTATTTGTTTTTAATTGATATGATTAATGATATCGATGATATTGCATGTCTGAAATCTTAGGGACTATGTGATATCTTTTGGCAGCTTACCTTGTTAGGCTTACTTTCAGCTTCTATTTTTCTATAAAATTTTCTTTATTTTTTGTTTATACTTGTGTTTGCTGTTTTGGTATAGTCCCATATTACAGGAAACTGTCTGAGGGACCTTATAAATGTACATTCCAATATAATTATGCAATTTCCCAGCAATTTAGATGCGGAAAAGGACGTTACCCTTGTACCCATTGATTCCCATCCATGATGAAATTTATCAGTTTGCAGGTAGCCTTTCCCACAAGAGAAGAAAGAAAATAGAAATATCATGCAATACCTTCACCCTAAAATCCAGTAGAACCTTGGTCTCTATCTGAGAGAGTGTCATCGTTGAAAACAGTATCTTCCCATTCTACGGTGGTAATGTCTTTGGTTGGATGAATATAATCATCATTTCCCTGCTCCAAATCATTTTCGTTTTCACAATTCTCACCATCATCCGTTTTTTATGTTCTTCATGGTTTTCTTGTTGAAAAATTGACCCAAATTGAAACCCCACCCTTTAGCACCTTCAAATTAATCAAGGTCATCTTCCTCCGAGACAAAAGGGTAATTAGCGAAAATTTTCCGCATCTTTTTGCTTCTCTCAACGGCTCAATCTGAGTTCTAATCTATTTACTGGAATTATGAGTTAGGGAGAGAAAGGAGAGGTCATGGTTATCATGATCAAGAGAGAAACAAAATAATTTGAGGGGAGAAATCAGGGATAAGGATTTGGGATTGGGTTAATGGTATAATGTCAAGGCAAGGACAAACTGGGCATAATTGAAATAGTCAGTATATTTTAGAGTTAGATATTTTGAATGCACATGTGTGCACATGGGTGGTTAGTTAGCATGTGAGTGAAGGATAAAAGAGTGTATAGGATGAGAGATTTTATTTTCCTGCAATAGCTAGCTATATATGTGTGTAATGGGAAGAGTATTCCCCAAGTTTGATAATATGCATTTTATATATGAAATGAAGCTTTTTCTTTTTCTCTCTGTATCACGAACACAGTGAGTATTCACTGTGTTCTCCTTCTTCCTCCCTTATTCTATCTGTTTCTCTAATTCTATCCTTCTATATCTCTGTTTCTCTCTTATTTTCTGGTTAAGCTTCAACAAGGGCTTGACAAATTGGTATCGGAGCTCAAGTCTATCCAAACTAATCATCTTCTTCCTTCTAATGCTCTGTTTTTTCTCTATCTTCAACTTCTAATATCTTCTCTTCTACAAAACCAAACCAAACTCTGCTTCTTCTACTCTCTTCTACACTTCTAAGACTCTCCAATACCAACACAGAAACACTAGAAACTACAACAGATTTCAGCTCCAAAGCAGCAACAAAAGCTATCACGGAGGCTGTGTTTTCATGCCGAACCTGCAACTCAACAAAACTAAGTGATTAGTCACTTGTTTAAGGTATTAATCACTTTCATCTTACTCGTTTCAATCATATATACATAGTCAATAACATATTTCTCATAAACATCAACACCCAAACATGTTTCAATTCACAAATCATCATTTCATCTCTGTCGGCAAAAATTTCCAGAATTTGGAAATTAAAGTTTAATCTTTTTGTTTGTGTTTAGTGATTCATATTAGGTTGTTAGTATATCTAAGCTTTAGTTTACACTTTCAAAAATCCAAAAACACAAAAATTAAGTCTCAGTTTGTTTTAAAATTCAAAAACTAAACAGTTTTAGCCTTATCTTAGTATTAACACTCTGTTACTATTCTGGTAATTAGTGTTAATGCTATATTTTGATCCTTTGGGGTTATAGCTTCATTTGTGTGCTTATTTACTCATTAAAATTCAACTAAGCTCTAGCTAGTTGAGTTTCAATTTGTTGGCCTGGGATACTCAGTTTGTTTTACTGAGGAAGTCCATTTCTCACTTATAAAACCACTCAAGCTCACTTACTCTCACTCAAGTAGTGTTGCTATTGCTTGAAATTCATTTCAAACTCAGAATCACATTTGTTTTGTGATTTATTTCATCTCCTTTCTCTATAAACGTGGGTGGACATCACAAATGTTGCAACAGGACTTTCTGAGTTATAGGCAACACACTAATGAGAAATTACAACTCATTGATGAGAAAATGGACCATTTCATGGAAGATATGAATGAACTGTTAAAGCAGAAGAGCTCAGACAATGATTACAGATTTGAAAATCCTTTTGGGGATAATGGAAAGGGCAAGAGGCCTGTACTGTACATATGGGGCAAAGAAGAGAGAAGGGAACAAGAAAGAGCTAGGAGAAATGAAGAAGATGATGCTCAATGGAGGAGGATGGCTTCTTTGGATGGTGATGGTGAAGAGGGGAGAGAACTGAAGCATCTTAAACTGGCTTTCCCATCATTTACTGAAGGTGATGATGCTAAGAGTTAGATTAAAGACTGTGAGGAGTACTTTAGCATCTATGGAATCAACTCCCAGAGGAGGATTGTCATAGCTGGGATGCACCTCCATGGCTCTCCAACGTACTAGTACAAGTCTTATGTCAACGACAAGGATAGACTTACATGGAGGGAGTTTGCAAGTGACTTCACTGTAAGGTTCACTGAGGTAGGTGTAGAGAATATATATGAACAGTTCAAGCTACTAAAACAAGTAAGCACTGTGAATGCTTACTATGATGAGTTTGAGAAGCACAAGGGGAGATTGTTTGAAAAATTGTCTCACTTAATTGAGGACTTCTTTGTTGGGAACTTTGTTGGTGGACTTAAAGATGAAACCAAAAAGATGGTAAAGCTACTTGACCCTGAAACACTTTCCCAAGCCTTCAAACAAGCCAAATTCTACTGAAGTCCTATTCTAAAACCTGCAAACAACTGCAATAAAGCCCAAAGTCCTTACACAAACACTCAGCCCAGCTCCAAAAAGGACTTCCCTGCACCTATTGCCACCAAAACGCCTATGCTCACGGCTCACCTATCCTAGAAAAGACTTTAACAAGCGGAAACCTATTACTGCAGCTCAAAGAGATGAGAGGAAAGCAAAAAGTCTTTGTTTCTATTGTGATGAGAAGTGCACCTTGGGACATCAGTGTAAAGCCCCCCCCCTCTCTTCCAGAATTTCATGATCACTTGTCAGGATTTCAGAACTGTGAGGACTTCCAAGAATGTAAGGAATACTCTGGACCTCCCCAATATGATGAAGAGCCCAAGAGTAGCACCCCACATGATTCACCAACAGAGGAAAGCCTAGAAGTGTCCCTTAATGCTCTTGAAGGACAATCTAGCCCACAAACTATGAAGATGACTGGGTATATAGGGAAGAGGCCTATTTCCATACTTATTGATGGTGGGAGTACTCACAACTTCCAAGACCCTAAAACAACTCAAAGCTTTGGAACCTACTCAACCCATGCTTGTCTCTGTAGCAGATGGGAGCCAACTCACAAGTGAACAACAGTGCATAAAGTTCCAATGGAAGATGGGTGATTTTTTTTTTCAAAGACACAGTTAGGTTGCTACCCCTAGGGGCTGTGATGTGGTGCTGGGAGTACAGTGGCTTAAAAAATTGGGACCAACTACTTTTGACTATGAGTACCTAACCATAAAATTCAGTTATAGTGGGGAACCGGTTGAGCTGCAAGGTATGGTAAGCAGCTCTTTACTAGAACTTAAGATGATTACCTTGGAGGGACTATTAGAGCACATCAAAAACCAGGAACATGGTCTTCTAGTGGTAGTCCATTCAATACCTGATCCAACCAGAGCACCTAAATCACAAAGTTATCAACCCAACTGCATTTCTATAAACATCCCTAACCCAAACACAGAACTAGAATTACAAACTCTACTTAAGGAATACTCAGATATATTCCAAGAGCCCCAAAGTATGCCACCAAGGTCTCTGAACCACAACATTCCTCTTAAGGATAATTCATCACTCTATTAGGCCTTACAAATGCTCCTATGACCAAAAGAATGAGATAGAGGCTAGTCTTGGAAATGTTACAATCTGGAATCATAAGGCCCAACCAAAGTCCATATGCATCTCCTTCACTCTTATTCAAGAAGAAGGATGGTAGTTGGAGGTTTTGTGTAGACTACAGGCATCTCAACTGTCTCACCATAAAAAATAAGTATCCTATTCCACTCATTGATGAGCTACTTGATGAACTGCAAGGAACCTAAGTCTTCACTAAGCTAGACTTAAAGGTTGGGTACCACCAAGTTAGAATGAAAGAAGAAGACATTGAGAAAACAACTTTTAGAACCCACCAAGAATTGTTTGAATTCACAATCATGCCCTTTGGGCTTACCAATGCACCTGCTACATTCCAAAATTTGATGAATCGGGTATTTCAACCTCTCCTTAGAAAGCAGGTATTCTTTGATGACATCCTAGTATATTCTAAGGATATGAAGGAGCATTCCAAACATCTTAAAGAAGTGTTTCAAGTCATGAGAAAAAACCAGTTGTTTGCTAAAACGAGTAATTGTACTTTTGCCTAATCTCAAATTGACTACTTGGGGCATGTCATTTCAAGTATAGGGGTAGCAGTTGATCTGTCCAAGATGTGTTAGATTGGCTTGCCCCTAGAACCATCAAACAGCTAAGAGGTTTCCTTGGTCTCAGTGGATATTGCAGAAAATTCATAAAGGGATACAATGCTATTGCTAAACCTCTGACCATATTACTTCAAAAAGGGAAATGTGTGTGGAACTCAGAAGCTGAACAAGCCTTCAAAACTCTGAAAAAAACCCTCACCGCCTCTCCAGTCCTAGCATTTGCCAGACTTTATCAAAACCTTTGAAGTAGAAACTGATGCATCAGGTTCTGGGGTAGGGACCGTCCTAATGCAAGAAGGAAGGCCTTTGGCCTATTTCAGCAAGGCATTAGGACCGAAAGCTCAATCTTATTTTACTTATGAGAAGGAACTCATGGTTGTGGCAGAGGCTATAAGGAGATGGTCTTCTTACCTTGGGCAAAGACAGTTTATTATTAGAACAGATCATCAATCCTTGAAGTATTTTTTGGAACAAAAGGTAGTAATTTGTCTGCAACAAAGGTGGATGAGCAAACTTTTGGAATATGACTATATCATTACTTGCAAGAAAGGGAAAGACAACATAACAACAGATAGTTTATCAAGAAAGTTTGAAGAAGGAGCCAGCCAAGAACATTTTCATAAGGACATGAAAAATTTTAAGGGGAAGGGAATATCAAGCCAATGGTAAACTGGGCCTAATTGAAATAGTTAGTATATTCCAGAGTTAGATATTTTGAATGCACATGTGTGCACATGGGTGGTTAGTTAACATGTGAGTGAAGGATAAGAGAGTAGTATAGGATAAGAGATTTTATTTTCCTGCTATAGCTAGCTATATATATATGTGTAATGGGAAGAGTATTCCCCAAGTTTGATAATATGCATTTTATATATGAAATGAAGAAAGCTTTTTCTCTCTCTCTCTCTCTGTATCACGAACACAATGAGTATTCACTATGTTCTTCTCCTTCTTCCTCCCTAATTCTATCATTCTATATCTCTGTTTCTCTCTTATTTTCTGGATAAGCTTCAATAAGGGCTTGACATATACATATGGGGGTATTGTAAAATAATTATGACTAACTAATTTTTTTTATGTACGTCTATCATAATTATTCTGTTTTAATGATTTCCTATGTCCTTTTTCCCTTTGTATGTATAATAATCTATCTTTTTTTGGTTTGCATAGAGGTATATATGTATTTTTTAAATTTAAAATTTGGAAACCCTAACAAAGTTGTGTTAATAATATTGTCAGTATTACAACTTATTTAAGTGAACCATTATTTATTTATTTATTTATTTTTTTGTTGCAGTGGCTGGAATTTACGTTGCATGGATTCAGGCAGCTTGCACCATTTTGTTGGTGCTGATAGCTCATGCATAAGTTGGGGCCATGCTCAGTATGGTGAACTTGGATATGGACCTCTTGGACAGAAGTATGTTTGTTTACCAACAAATCATCTTAGCTTTTCCCTTTCCCTTCCCCCTGCTTCCCATGTTACTTCATTCTTACCAGTTCTATTCATGGTTCTGCTTCATAGATCTTCTGCAATTCCCAAAAAAGTAGACATCCTTGAGGGCATGCATGTTATGAGGTTGGTAATTCTGATGTGTTTGTGTCTATGTGTGTGTTCATTTGTAGCTTAACTAGTTTGTTCTTACTGGATTACTATTGTTCTACTCCTCTGAAGTGTTGCATGTGGATATGCCCATTCCATGGTTGTGGTTGATAAAACTGATGTTGGTGACCGACTTGATCAGGTAACTTGCTGTACTGCATATGTTTTCTTGTGTGAGTCAGATGCTTTTTTGCTGTAATTATGTTATGATCTTAGGAGATCCCCATCTCTAAATGTTAACTATTAGGGATGGATTGGCCAAGACCATATCAACCCATACCAAGTTGCCCATATAAATGTGGGATTGGCAAACAAATATGCAATCATGACAGGCCACCAAACATCTGTACTAACACCTAAAGCGGCAATCATTCTAGGGAGCTTCACTTAATGGACAGTATTCCTTTTCTCTTTTGGATGGCTTCACTATGCTCCAGGCAAACCTCTCTTTGGTAGCCCTTTCTATTTAGATAGTAGTCCACAAACTGCCCTACTTTTATACCATTTGTTATCTTCTTATTTGAAGATCCCTTCACCAAAAGCTAGCTATTAGGGAGGGAGCGCCTAAGACCATATCAACCCACACCAAGTTGAACATTCAACCGATGTTAGATTGGCAAGCCAATAAGGAATCACAACAAATGCATTTAATATAGTTTTAAACTTGTTATGTTTGATCTGACAAGGATTGACTTCACAGTTCACTCTCCCAGTATGTCGAGCAATAGATTCTTGATGATTTCGTAAAAGTCCTCTTTGTAAAATACTACAAAGATAATGGCATGTGTAATTAAAGGTTTGAAGAGTTTTAGCTTTGATTATATACATATGTTAAGTAGAGGCATCGATTTCCTTTATTTACTTATATTGGAAATTAAGTTCCCAATTGGATGCCCTGGTTATTGAAAATCTCATTGCTTTAGGCAGTGCTTGTAAAAAATTGAGACAAGATGTATATTGGTTGCTTATTTTTAGGTAAACAATGGGTGTTTTATCCAAATGATCACTTGTCCCTGGACCAAGCGTTGTCTGCCATATAGGTTTTGTGAACTTGTGACATCCATCAGGTTTAGAGCCCTCGCTGATCCATTCTTGAGAACTTTGAATACAGTATTACCTGCTGAGGGCAACAGCCATCTGTCTTCTTTCTTCCTATACACTGATGAGATATAATTTTTCTTTTCGATTTACCTTATTCAATTTCGGGGCATGGAATGGAAGGGGGAGCTTGTTGGAGGTTAATATCTTGGTGCCAGGTCTGTTCGTTTTTTACACCCTGCACCAATTGTTACTAGGGTGCCTGGTTATCTTCTTAAATGTATAAATTACATCATTGGTTTGTGTGAAATCCATGCAGATGTTTTATTTGTATGCCTGGCCTTCACCTTCGGTCATAAATGCTCAAGTTTCTTGAAATTGCAAATGTAAACTTTGGTGTGTAAAATATTTGTCAGAAGTACAAATTGAATTTAAGACCTTAGGAGACCTGAATTATTTTCTAAAGTAGGCCAATGCGTGACATTTTTCTATATGCAAGTAATTAAAGTTGATTAACTTTAAATGAAACCTATTATTGGCACTTGTTTTTGCTTTTTTTTTTTGAGTTTCTCGTAGTGATATTTGTAGAAGGGTGACTAATTTTTTTATGTTCATGTCAGCTTGATGTCTATGATGGCAAAGCTTCAGGTGAAGGTATGGCCATATACAACTTGTGATTTCCATAATGGAGAAGTGTACTGTATGAAATATATTTAAAGTGAAGAAATTTTTTTGTGAAAGTAATATGAAGCGCAGTACCTAAGTTGGCAGGCCTATTTTTTATTTTTTATTTGTAATATATATAGCACTTATTTTTTTTGATTGAGAAGTTGATCGTTATAGGGCCATGTATTTCGGACAGTTTTATAGTTTGGTGATTGTATCAGATTTTTTTCACAGTTTTAATGTGGCCAAAAACTAGTTGAAATGTGATATAGTATTAATTCTGAATTCTCTTTGCTGTAGGGAGTGAAGTACCTGAAAACAATTCTAAGGTTGCTAACAAAATATCCAAAAAGGGTGGTGCAAAAGCACCAGAGAACTCCAATAAAAGGAAGTCGAAAGATTCATCCGAATCAGAAGATGAGGAGAATGATAGTGATGATAACAGTGATGATGACAGTGATGATAGTGAAGAGGAGATGAATGGACGGGCAAAAGGTAAAAGGCAAAGGGGTGGAAAGGCTTCTGGTAGAGGTCGAGGCCAGAGTGCTGGCACTAAGAGCAGTGGGCGTGGACGAGGTCGCCACCCTGCGGAGAAGAAAAGCGCACAGAGCGCCCAAGGAAAGTCGGCTAAGAGGGGAAGACCTAGGAAGTCATGAGCTACACAATTTTGGCGGTTAACATATTAACCTCTGTTTAGTATGCGAAGAAGTGTACAATACTTATTGGCTGCTGTATATGCAGCACGTTTTTCTGAATACCCTTTACTTGCTAGAGTTTCAAGATACTGACAGTGTAACCCCTAGACTTGGTTGTTCCTCCTGACTTATTAAATCAAGTTGGGAGGGGATTGGAAGAAAGGACTGCATGTTTGAGGGTGGTTTTTTTTATCTTAAATTCATGTTGGATTATGGGTGAAGGCTATTTCTTGTTTTCCATCACATTGCTGCTAAATTCAACCGAGGGAAAAAAATTTCATCTATTATCTGTTAATGCTACACAGATTGGAACTTGAATGGAAATTTATGTGGATCATGAATGAATGATGTTGTTTGATTGTATCTTAATGTATCTTAACAGTTCATTTATTAATGCATTGTTTGAAATTGAAATAAATTTTTTTCCCTGAATGTCTCTAAATTATTAAGATACAAAATTAAATTTAAACTATTCAGAGGACAATATTAAGATGCATTAAGAAGTGGGATGTTAAGATGCATTAAGATACAATTAAACACCACTTAAAATGAATATGTTGATGATTTTTATACGAAAAATAATATTGTCGTCTCTGTGTATGGGGGTAGGGTAAAATTTTCTTTAGTGGTTTAAAATTTACTTGAAAGGTGTTTTTTGAGTAAAATAATGGTGTAATGGATCCTCTAAATAGAATGGTAAGCTCTGACTTCCCCTTCAACTTGATATATGATGTTTTTGCTAGTAAAAGGTGATATTCTTACAAGATTCTTCTCTTTTATATTTGAAATTGATATTTTACTAGTAAAAAGTAATTTTAACTGGTTTTTTCTTACACACACGAGTGACCTTGTAAAAGGTGATATTTCTCCTATATTTTTCTCTTTTATATCTAAAAGTACGAACAACAAGTTTAAACATTTTAGAAAATATTTGTTCTCCTTTGAAACCCTTCATACCAAAAAGTTGAAACAAATTTCAAAATGCTATTGGGTAAACCAATCCTTACCTAAGAATATGAAGGGTAAATTCAGAAACATACCCACAAATACATAAGCCTATTTAAATTTCTTTGTGACTGTATATATACATTTGTATAATCTACAAATTTTTACAAGTTCAAGTACTGGGCCAAACGGTCATGTTTAGCCATCTAGAGTACAATGATATTGTCCCCAATACAAGCCCAATTGCTGAAGGCCCAATTTATGAATTGGACATGAAAATCACATTTGGGCTTTTTTTTATCACTCTATAATCTAAAAAAGGAAAGAGATATTTTGGGCTTAGCACCAAAAAAATAAAAAAAAGGAACGAGATGAGTTGGCCTTTGTGACTTGCGAGTTGTGAGAACCAATCTTTTATCAACGCATTCAGCACAAAATCGTGACCGTCGATTAGATTTAATGGTTTGTAACCGCAAAACCCTAGCGGAAACCCCCTATATAACTGATACATTTCTCGGCAAAATGAACAAAACCCTAGTTCATGAATAGCCTAGCCGTCTCTATTACCTTATTTTTTTTCTTATTAGTTTTTCTCATTTCGTTTCTGTTTAATTATTTCTCTGAATGATAATGAAGGGAAATTTGCTCAGCTATGTATTTCTTATGTTGCTGTGTTTGCATTTGTATAATAAACACATCAAAAGAGGCCAAATGATGTGTTTGATAGAGTTGAGTATCCAAACAAAGATTTGGGTATCATGATTCTCACTCAGAATAGGAAGATCTGATGCCTCACGAGTATCTTTAGTTTCTCTTCTCTTCTCTTCTCCTCTTTCTTTTATTTCTGTTTCCTTTGTTTTTTCTCCCCAATTTAACTATTTTCTTACATTCAGTGGAGGATGAGATACATGAATGAATTACATTTTTAATGGTTTAATTTTATTTAAATATTTAAAGTCTGCATTTTTTTTTTTTTGGCTAATTGTCATGAGTTTTATCAAGAAGGCAGCCAATGATGATAGTTTAATATTCAACTGAAATGCAAGTTTTCATATTTGCTATATGTTGAAAATCATTAAACTAGGACGGTCTGAGGCTTTTATTGCCAGCCATTTTATTATATGTTGGTGAATAAAATTGTTTTTAAAAGTAAATTCGAAATTATTTGTTTTTGTGGATGATGAGATCAAATATATCACAGTTATCCCTGTCTGAGCAACATTTTTGCTGACAATTTGTGATCTGACACATACTCCCATTATTTATTTTTCCTATTCTACTTTTTTTCTTCTTTATAAGTATTTTTCATAGTATTTTAATATAATGTATTTTACACTTTTCTAAAATTCTTTATGAATTTTATAAAAAACATCTATTTAATTGTGAGAAAAGGAGATACTACACAAGGGATTAACACGTCTATTTAAAAAGTAAATAAAAATATTTGAATATATTAATTTTTCATTCGATTTCGCAATAATTATGTATCACGTAAATTAATGAAAGTTCAAATATCACTTGCCTATGAAATAATTTTTTTGTCTTTTCTCAAATATCAAGAACGGTTAATTTGGGAAATTAATAAATTCACATAAAAATTGATATTTCCACGTACAAAGTGATAGATCGTATAGCGACGGTTTTCATGGTCGCTATACATGTACATAACGACCCTTTGTATGTGAAAATATTAATTTTCTTAATTTATCTATATTTGTTATTAAAAAGAGATTAAAAGCTAGCAATCATAATTAAAATTTTCATGTAGATGTAAAAAAATCAAACTAAAAGTATGTTAATTATATTTTTAAAAGATTTTTTGAGCTTCCTAGTGACTCTGTAACTAGTTTCTTTTATTGATATTTAGGGAGTAAAAGGTTTTAGGATAGGTAGGAGGGTCAAAAGGTTTTTGTAAAAGGTTTTTTGTTTTTGTATATACATATATCTAAAATTTCTAGTGCTTAGGTGCTTTTTCGAGTGTGTTTAATAATTTTAGTTAAGAAATATAGACAAATTTACGGCTTTTGATATTTGGGGAAAAAAATCCAAAACTCTAATTTGTAGTTGTTATAGTATTATTTCTTAAACATTTCAAACTAATGGGGTTATAATTAGGTCTTTAGTTTACACCCAAATAAATAATTTGTGGTGTCATGCATTTATCTTCTCCCTATCATGCATGTAATTTTTTATTATTTGTTTTAATAAATAATGAAAATTATTATGTTTTAATTCAGAATAGATGACAAACCTAGCAAAAATAGATTTTTCAATTTTAAAAATCTCTACAGACAACTATCTAGTTTGGACACTTGATGCAGAAGTACACCATAGGGTGAATAAATTAGAAAAGACCATTGAATCGGTAAACATAGCAACTACGTCACAAAATACATAAATCATAATTTTTCTTTCGTCATCACATTGATGAAAAATTAAAAACTGAGTATTTAACTGTCAAAGATCCTTTGACCTTATGGAAAGAAAGATTTGATTACCAAAAATTAGTTGTTCTCCCTAATGTCAAATTTGGGTGGCTTAATTTAAGGATACAAAATTATAAATTAAGTAGAGTATAGTTTCAATGTCTATAGAATAACCTCTGTTTTGACCTTGTGTGAGGATTCGATTTTTGAAACTCAAATGTTACAGAAAATGCTTTCAACTTTTCATCCTATCAATATGATTTTGTCACAAAAATATAGACAGAGTAAGTTCACAAAATTCAGTTACTTATTGTTTATCCTCCTTGTTGTGAAAAAGATTAATGAATTGTTGTTAAAACAGCCAATAAAGTAGTTCAATTCAATATATGATGTATAACAAATTAAGGCAAAATGAATAAATAGTAAATGATTAATTGATCTTATGTATATTAATGGTAATCTAGTCTGTTTAATATATTTGGTTGTGCAATTATCATTTTAGGGTGTGCATATATCAACAATTATAAAGTATCGTTAAATATTTAATACCACACCATTTGGAATCCATTTACAATCAAAATTTTGAGATATCTAGCATTTTTTTGATCAAAAAATTTAATCGACTGAAATATATTAAAATTGTAATATATTACATTAGATAAAAAGATTACATTATAAAAAATTAAAATGATAATTCTTTCAAACAAAATATAAGATAATTAGGAAAATGACAAAACTTAACAATAATTATTGGACAACATGTATATTCTTGAAAAACAGTAATATTTCAAAAATAATAACACCATATATACTCCTAAAAGAAAGTCATATTTCAAAAGTAATGATAGAATATATAGATCTAAGCAGTTCTTCAACAGTAATAAAAGAAGAACCGACCGTCATAATAATATCATACTTAAATCTGAACAATCTATAATAGGAGTAAAAGAAAAATCGACCGTCATACTAATATTTTACTCAAATTTGAACAATCTATAGCGCAACAAAAAAATTCTCACAATCAAAGAAAAGAAAAGGGGTTATGCCTGAAAATGTCACCTATCTTCTTAAAACTGACCTATTAGTTAATGGATTTCACATCTACATAAATATTCAATATTAATTTTTTATGTCAATATCAATTTCTTAGATAAAAGGTAAAAAACAAAAGCAAATATGGCATGCTAGTCAATAGCCCATCAATTCTTTACGCGCCCAAAAATAATTTCTCAAAACGTAACTGTTTAATAAAATTGAATGAAAAGTTTTAAATGTATAAAAAAATCTGAATGAACTGAATGGAGTAGAAAATCTGAATACGAAATAAAATGATGTGTTTGATAATTGTCTGTCTAAAACATTTGAATACGTGTATTATCCTATTTTAACCTTTTGGGCTGTTATGATCAAATTTATCATATAATTATAAATAAATATTGTTATCTAATAATAATTAAATATAAACTTTTGAACAATTTTTGATGAAGTATACTATTAAAAATATAATTTTAGGAATAAAACACTAAAAATATTAATAACATTCTATAGTACATAAAATCAAAACAAAAAACTACAACAACATTCATTAAATTTGTTATCCAATTTTTTGTTAAACAAAAATCAAAAACAATTTGTACATACCAAAATTTGTTTACAATAATAAACAAAATGAATTTTGAATATAAATTTTAATTGTCTATGAGAGAATGTAAATAAAAATATCATTCAGCACTACTTATTCATTTAGCCACAAATTTTTGAATAAATCGTTCAGACACATTCAAAGTTTAAAAATTATTAAACAAACGATCTAAATAACTTATTCGTTCAGATTCAGACTCATTCAGAAATAAACAAACAAACAGTCTCTAAACAACCCAATAAGTAAAAACAAAACTACAACATATAACTAGTCTAACAGCCTAAACAACTTGTACAACTGGTCCGCATTTGTCACCGTAACCTTATACAAGTTCCATTGCAACAGTTATAACCGTAACGGGTAATTTCTTGCAGAGTAAAAAGAAGTATAGTCGGAAATCAAGGACAATGTTAGAAGAAAGGGTAGCCACAAACACAAGTATGATAAATTTACGTCTACTGTTAACAAGTACAACAAGACCATGGGAGACGCATCCCTGTTTTACAGTTCTCATAATTTGGATACATAAGATAGACATAATATGGATACAGTTAAATGATGCACCAATAGCACTTCTAGCTCTTCATCTCTTCTTCAAACATCATTTATGATCTTCAAAAACTAAAGCAGACTTAGTAATTTTAACTTATTGTCACCTTATTTTCTACTTACTTTAGGGCAGGATTCTTGGTAGGGGTTGGGCTTAAAAGAAAGGATTACAAGAAAACCGAATTAGCGACGGTCTTTTACTACTGCATATAATCAACTCATATTTTCCACCGATACCAAAGGCAGACCTGAGGAGACATACCTACACTGAACGATGTTATGTTTTTTCTCCATCCTTTTCAAGATTCTAGACATTTACTTGATGGTGATGTAGCGGTTTGTCCCATGCTTTGCCCAGTGGTCCCTGAGATCAACTGGATTTGACAGATCATGACCTTCTGCAGCAAGTCGGCTAAGCAGCTTGTTGAATGCACTTCCACTCATCTTCCTACCACCAACTCGGGCATGACGCTTGTTCGGCACTGATGGCAATGGATACATTGACATGGTGGTAGTGCAGCAAGATGATTGCCAACCTCCATTTCCCCATTTGTAGCACGGCCTCAGTGCTCCAGTGCATGAGCAAACCGGAACCGGCATCGTAGATTCATCAAATGCAACCTGATTCAGCCCCAGGTCCTGATCCTTCCAGTCTGGCTTTGACACTGCCTGTTGTCTGTTAAGGTCATCAACCCCGCCACTCATTTCCTGCCCACCCTTCCACTCCTGTGATTTGCCAAACATAGTTCTGTTCAGGTCCTCATTTTCTTTTTTAACCTTCTTTGATGATCTTGAGGTCTTCTTATTAGGCGTAGTTGCCTTTGCCTCCTTAGTTCGTTTAGTCCGCCTGGACTTTGCAGGCTCAGGAGCAATTGGTGACATTGGGATGGCTTCACTTGTGTGCATGTCCCTTGCACTGTATGGAGCTTCACCCAAGTGGGACTGATTATGCATGTGCTGTTGCGGATGGTGCATGTGCTTCACTCCACGTGAGATTTGGCACCCTGGTGGGCATGTAGACATATTACCATTGCTCATGGCGGAGTTCTCCCGGTACTGAAGAGTAGCAATTGCAGTATCTCGTTCCATAATGGCATTATTACGCTCTGAAACTGCTGAATCTCGCTGTAGGAGTGCCATGTCTCTTTCTGCCAAGGCTGTCTTCTTTTCTGAAATGGCCATGTTTCTCTCTTGAATAGCTTGATCTCTTTCAGCCATAATAGCCATTATCTGCTTCATCGATGGCTGATGCTGCATAAACCACTGAAATACAAGTAATTGAGCAACTATCAATTAGAATTGAAGTTTATGAGGAGAAATCATTACCCAAAATTCTCCATTCTACACTATAGTAGTATGAGATTAAAAACTTTTTCTAATGCGAATAGATGAATTACAACTCTTTCATTCGCAGAAGTTACTTTAGATACCTGCCCCTGGGGTGGTTTATGCCTTCCATTTTCACGATGCCCACTGTCATCCATCTGTATTTTTAACTTTCAAAACTTCACTTTAAGTCGATGTATAGTTAAATGAGCAGAAAATAGCCACAATGCCCATACTCAAAGCCCTGTAATTAAATCTTCAAAGAAAGGGAAAAAAGAAAAAAGAGTTGCTCAGAGGTTTGTTTATAGAGTGTGCTGTTAGAGTAGAATAAAAAGTTTAAATATTTTCTTCACCTAGTAGAACATAAAACTTCAAGAAAATTGCACCTCTAACATTGCCATATCAAATTCTAATCAGAAGTAGAAGTCCATCTATTTGAAGAACCTCCTCTGTCCAGAAAATATATAAATAAATCAACAAAAATCAATGCATAAGCCACAACCAAAGCCAATTGCAAAGAATTTATTCAACTTGGCAAATGTACAAACTTCTTTACAAAATTTCTGTAACCACCACCACACAAGCACCTAACCCCATCCTCCCCCCCCCCCCCAGTGAAGGCTTCAAATTATAGATTAACCAGGCAAAACTCTGGAAAACCCAAACAGAGGTATGATTTAAGGTGAATAACAACACCAGCACAAACGAGGAAAAAAACACTTCCGGCCAAAGACTGAAGTGCATACACATTACTAGATTCCTAAAGTACCAATAACCTTAAACACCACTGACGTGCACTTTTTATGGAACTTGTACGAATAGAAGGGCACTAGTATCTCAAATAAATTACTTTGCAAGGGATTATACATTCAAGCATTCACCTAGACCCTTGCAACAGGATAACAAAGATATCAATTTGCAGTCACCATAACAGATCAACAATTGCAAGCAAGTCATCTCCATTCACCTTGGTAAAGCATGGTGATTAAGCGTAGATCCTGGTGCAATTTTCCTAGGACTGGAAAGAGAGGATCAACAAAGAGGAAACACGAATCACCAATCACGAATTCTAATGCATATAGAACCTAGCAAGTATGCATATTATTTCAAATTAGGACATTTTAGACGAAATCCCACTTATTTGATTGCAACAATGCGTCAAAGGGTATTACAGAAAAAACTATGAGGAAGCTTATACAAATCAAAGAAATCTATATTAAGAAATCAGAGCACCCATGTGAGGAGTTACTGAATAATACAGGGTAATGCAAGGCTCCAGAAAAAGAAACAAAATAACATACATATAGGTTAACTGAAGTGCCCAAAACAGTCATGTATAAAACTAATTCAAAAGAACATTCTTTCGGGAATAAGAAGAGGCTACTCTTCCCAACTGGCAGCACAAACATATCACAAGAATGTTTTATATTAAGTACCTTCTATGCATACAAAACACAACAAATTTCATATGGCGTACAGCACAAACACTTGAAGATGGTTTCAAATCTACCATTTCCACTCAAAGATTAGTATTCTATGTAACACGGACTCTTCACTTGTCCTGAAATACTCGTGTCTGACACTTGACACGAGGACAAGGGTATGGGTGATGGGCACTTCAGTGTAAAAAACTTGTCAAATTTGAGGAGTACCCAGGTCGGACTCTTCAAAGTATCCGTGTCTGACCAAACACTCCATCCAAATCCATGTAAAGAACATATTGTACCTATTTCACCAGTCATCTCAGATAGTGTATTTTTATATGTAAACAACATATTATACCTATCTCAACTTATCTCATAATGATTTCCGTTGTTTAATATAAAAATAAGGCGTGACAACTCAAGAATACTTAAAAGTTGCAACAACACAAATTTGAGATTCACTCGGTAAATGATTCTCAAAGCATTTGGAATAGATTGGTTATGCCTAAAAGAGTAAAAATCACTACTAAACCAACATTCTCATAATCTACAAGAGGAATAAAATTCTTTTAACCCTCACTAAATCTAAGGAACCAAAAGTGACGGAATCACTAGATAATAAAGACAAGTGATTAGAAAGTATAAATATTTCAATATCTAGTGAATTGATGAAACACCTAGCTTTCTTACACAGATAAACAAGCATTAAGACGGCATTTAAGCAAATGATAACAAAATAACTGGGTGGGGCTAATTCTACATAGATGACACTGCATATGAACTAGAGGATAGGCAAATAATAGTCTAATACTTGCAACGTAAGCTTCAGATAAGATTAGGCACCTTCAATCTTCTGAAGAAAAATGGTAGTAAACTACTGACACAAAAAATATACAAATAGTTCAACCATTAGGAATGACACACAAACACAACTGCACAATGTGAGCATGCATCACACATGCATATGGAGATAGCTAGTATATACACACGTATTCACCGCGAGCTAATCTATTCCTTGTAAAACATGCCATCACCCAAAGACATTTCCCTATTCTTAGTGTATATTCAATGACACTTGATTTATCTTAGATTTATTCATACGTATGTGTGTGTGTGTATATATATATATATGGGGACTGATCCATAGCCAACGCTGTAAACTTAAAGCTATCCTTACAACAAATCGTGGTCGTTCAATCGCAAATCTAACGAATAAATTATCATTCATCCGCACTTTAATTTGGAAAAGCCCGCACAACTAAAGTGCGGATTCAAAATTGACAATTTTGCCCTCAAGAATCCACACTTTAGTAGTGCGAACAGGGACTTTAATAATATTCAATATATTATTATAATATCAAAAAGCAGTGACATTTTTGTAAATATTAGCGTCCGCACTTTAGTTGTGCGGACGAAGAGATTTTTTTTTATTTTTTTTGTGTGTGTAAGATACTACTACGACTAAAATGAAACAGACACTGCCCAACTAAAATAAGCTTTAATTATGTGAAGAGGGAATTTGATGTTTTCTTTTGGCGTTGAATTCTTATAAAGCTTTTGCGTGAGAAACATCACAGATAAAGTCTATAGGAACCAAGCAAAGCTATATACATATATACATATGCGCTACATTATTCAGTCGCTGTGAATCAAAGTGAAATTTCTTTGATTTTTCCAATAACATACAAATATTGTCCTTTTTTTCCCTCCTGCCTTCCCACTCTAAAAGCAAACTTCAAAGATTCTTGTACGGATCAGAGGTATTGTTAATTGTTTTTTTAGCTTTATTAGTTATATATATAGAGAGCATAATTTAGAAAATTCAAGTGGCGGAATTTAGTTTCCAATTCCAATTCTAGGGTTTTAATTTTGAGTTTGGATAATAATATATGCAGAGATGAGAGCTGGACTGAGTACGATCCAACAAACCCTTACACCAAAGGCGACGACTGTACTGAACCACTCGATTTTTGAGACGGGCAGAAGGATCCACAACCAGACCATGTCGTTCCATGTGGCCTCCACTCTCTTATCGTCCCTTTCTAGGTTCCTTCGGAATCCTATATCCTTTCACATCCTAATTCATCACACCCCAATTCATCACACCCTTTACAGTGCAGAGCTCTTACGGGAAAAAATAAAAAATCTATTGGTCTGCACTTTAATTGTGCGAACGGTGAAATTTTTAGAAAAGAGGGTATTTTAGTCAGTTTTGAGTCCGCACTTTAGTAGTGCGGACATTTCCAAACTAAAATGCGGATGGATGATAATTTTTACCGTTAGATCAGCGATTGGACGGCCATGATTTGTTGTAAGGATAAACTTAAATTTACAACGTTGATTATGGATCAATCCCCTATATATATATAGGTTGTCAAATATACAACACTACACGAGTAATTATTAACTAATTGCTTGATATAGGATAAACAAACAAATCAAAGTTGATCTCAAATCTCATTCTAACAATAGTTTGTTACTACTCCCCACAAAAAATTTTTACAACCAGTTATCCATAAAATTCATAAATTGTTCTTCATGAGGTTACATTACATGCTAAGCATGTCAAATTATATGCAGGTTACATAGATCTGACAAATACTATGCCCAACGACTATAAAACCAAAATGAGAAGTACACACTATCAATACTAGAAAAGGACGAAAATATTCCAATTTCAAATCAGGTAAGTTGCTCTCTATTTTCTAGTGTGTGAAGCACAAATTTCAAGAGGTACCGGAAAAAAATAATTTTAATATAGTTAATATAACATAATATATATATATATAAATATATATATATATATATATAAAGAAATTACAATTACAATCAAAACTTTGGATTATGTCATAAAATTTGTGCCAACATACCAACAACAAAGAATTAACTAAAATCGGACGGATGGAGTATTTTTTAAAAGGAATGGAATTAATAACGTAACGTGAGACATCCACAATTAAAAAGCACCTAGGACTTACGGAGGTAATATCTACAGATGGAATCTATGAGAATCATACAGCAAAGGGCAATATGCTAATGCCACACATTCTAAAATAGCACAAGCAGATAAAAAAGAAGAAAAAAAAAGGAATAACGACCGGATATTGATGTTCCTTCAAAACTATAAACTCTTTTTTTGATCTAAGGCTCTAAGTAAATTTCATATTAAATGACAATGTAATTGCATATTCTACTCCATACAATAACTTTCCAGGCACTACCAGATCTTCTAGATAATCACAACATACTTTTCCATAGTAGATCTACTACTAAGGAGCCTGTATAGTTCCACTATCCAATGGGCCTCTTTGTTTCAGCTAAAATTAGTTGTTCAAAATGTGATTTTGATGAACTCATAATTGATTGCTGAAATAATCAGGAAGGTTGGTTTGTTTCGGCTGAAAATAACTGCTGAAATAATACTGAAAATAATTCCTAAAAATATTTTTATTGCTAAAATATATGGCAAAAATGGCATTACCATTATGGAAGGGTACTCTTGATATTATTACCATTTTTTAGGGTAGAAGAGGCTAAACTTATGAACTCTAATAAGCCATACTTAAACATCCCCAAAAAAAATCATTTGGCCTCCATTTTTTTTTTCTTTTATTCGAGAATCACTTGGTGCTTAAAAACAGCAATAAGCACAAAGAAAGAAAAAGAAAAATAATGCTGAAATGAACGGGCCCCAAAATGTATTCTTCAATAATCTTGCTTTTCTAAAAGTTGTTGTCAACTATAGTAGGAATTTGAGACGGAAAGGAATGATTACAAGAAAAGATAAATCAATAAACAAATGCGTTTGAGGGAAGCTATAGGTGGCATGTGCTGAGATATAAAGAAGAGAACTCATATAAAACATTCAAAATTGACAACATAATGCACTGTAACTCTGTAAGAGGACCTTAATTTAAATTGTGGTGCCAAAGGAATAAGAACATGGCCAAGAAAATAGCGGCTGACAAAACAAATATATGTCTTGGGTCCAACCAAGTATATACTATATAGATTTAAAGCAACAATGGAGAAGAGGAATGTTTTTGACCAACGTGGGATTAAAGCCTTTTGGGTTAAGTCGATATCGAAATCAATTTTGTTTTATTCTCCATTCTCTCATTTCAAAACCTGAGTTTGAAAATACATTTAGAATTACTTATTTGGTCCGGTTATATAATGTTTGTCCTACACAATTTTGGCTCTTACTTACATTATGCCTTTAATATCCATATAGTTGATGACTTGATTCAATATAATGACATGTTGATGAACTCATCCGTCTTTTGATTCAACAATTCTGCATCATGAAAACGGGTTGAACCAAAATTTGAAAGGATAAAGATGGCCAACTTAAGTCCTATCATTTACCATAGTGTATTCCCCTAATTCCCTTCAAGCCACACTTCACAAGATAAGTACAGCTCTCCAAGATGAGCAATTTAAAAAGCCATGTGCATGGCCTAAAAATACAGAAACCAATATTTGTGCCAGATATACAGCATAGAAGTTTTATGGCAAAGCATCTCTACTAGAACATCCAAAACTAAAAGGAATGAAACACCACATTCAGTCAACTACTATTATAGATGTAGACATCCAAAAAATGACTCATACAGTCATACCGGTCTTAAAAATGTAAAAAATAAAAATAACAACAAAATAAAATAAAATAAAAAGGATTGGATAAATGTAGTAAGCCTTTCAACTGTCCACATATGGTTTCACATCATAACAATTTCACATAGATTTTGATGGACATCAATTTATCCACTGGTGAAAAACCAAAACAAACCAATTTTATAAATTCTTATCGAACATTATCACTCATAAGTAAATTTCTCTTCTTTTAATATCAGCTAGTCTAACTTTTTTAAACATCAGCTAACTTAAACATCTATTGCTAAATTTTCTTTCATCAAACAAGTGAAGTTATGTGGATAAATGCATATGTCCGTAATCATCTCGGAATATCTTTGTCTATTTTTGTCAAGGAAAAAAGAAAATTTATATGATCAATGCTAATTTCCTGCTGAGACAATTTTATTTTAGCATAAACACAGAAAATCCAGAGATTTCATTTTTGTGCAAATTGACAAATACCATATTCCATATATCATAACTTATATCAAGGGAACAAAAACCCTCTGGAGTCTGGCCAGCATAATGAACACTCGGTGTATATCCACTACTCACGTTCGGAACTAACTACAGCAACAGCAACTAGACAATATTCCAATTCTTCAAGGCTTTAATTACAGAAAAAGAATAAATCACAAGACATGAGAAAACTTTATAACAACTCACTCACCCAAAGATAAATTCTAATTTTACCCACTAACAGTCGGGCAAATTGAGATACAACTGAAAAAAGCCCCAAATCAGTAAAGCAAGGTTCAGAAGAAAAATCCCATCAACCAAAACCCATATTAGGCACAGTTAACAAACCACAAATACAGCTACAGCTAGTGAAAGTTCAGCTCATAAAATCGCTCCACATAAAATTAGGGAATTTGTAAATGATCAAAGAAAGAACTGAAAATTGTGTAAAAAAGAAAGCGAGAACTTACACGGAGAGAATTGAGGAGAGAGAACCAAAACCCTAATAATTCGATGAGTAAGAAAAATCTTTTAGAGAGAGAAATTTTGCTGAAATGAATGAAGGGAATAGGGAATAGTCACTTTTTTGGTTCCGAGTTTAACCTGTCGTCTAGTATGGAGTACACTTCTACTGCTTAGCTCACTCTTTTGTTTCTTGGCAAATTTAACTACAGTAGTGGGGAGATTCTAGAGTGACACAGAGGTGATGGGATGGCTATGAATTCCTCCTTTTCAGCCCCTAGTGACATGGTTCTTCTCGATACTCGAGCTCATATTGAAGGTAAATTTCTTTCTTTTGGGTCGTCAATGGTGAAATTGAAAAGACAATGAGCAGACCAAGGTTTCAGTGGGGAGGTCAACACTGTAGTTTTACCCCCATAAATTTAAGAAATTGATATTTTCATAATTAAAATTTAATATTTTTATAAACTTTTACTCACACAAGCGTAAAGTTTATTTATCATTCATATGAAAAGATTTTTGTGTAACTATTAATTTTTTTATAAAAATATTAATTCTCTAAATTTATGTAGTTTCAATGTGTGAGTATTGGACCAAAAAGAAAACAAATGAAAATTTAAATTATGATAGAAAAACTAATACTCCCTTAATCAGATTTTACTTCTCTTGGTTGATTTTTTAAGATTAATAATTGAATAAATATATTAAATTTTTTGAAATTGAATAAGTTTGACTTTGACGGTATATTTAATATAATTTGTGTCTATATATACTAAACTTAAGAATAAATTTGATTTCAAATATAATTGATTTGACTATAAAAAATCAATTATAACAAATAAAACTGGATAGAGGTAATAATAAAATAATTAATTTTTTAATATTATTACTGCTTTTATAAAGAAAAAGAAAAGAATATTAAATTAAATTTAAATTATTATTTTATCCTTAAATAAATTTTGTTGTAACTGTGTTTTTGTATTTAAAGGGTATAACAAAGACTAAAATATTTGCTTATTTTAATTAATTTTTCTTTTATTTTTAGAGAAAAAACTTCGATCAAAAGTAAACAACTTTTTCGTCCTTTTTTTCTCATTCACTAAAGACCTTAACAAAAAAACTTGAATTATCTGTCCTTTTTATTTTCTTCTTTTCCGTACATTTTATAAGGAAAAAAAAACATAGTGTGAAGTTATGATGTGAAAAATAATTGTCACTTTAACTTTTCACCTGAGGAGTAAATCCCTTAAAAGTTTATTTCTTTCATTTCAAAAAAAAAAAGAAAAGAAAAGCAAAGTAGTATTTATAAAATTTACAAATATTAATAATATATTTTGACCCTTTAAATTAAATGAGGTGATATTGACAAGAAAAAAAGGGTATGCGAATAAAATTATTTTACTTTTGACAAACATACCCTTCAGAGTTTGTGTTTTAGTTTTTCACCCTATTTTAGTGATAAGGACACGTCTGTTTAAAAAATAATAATAATTGTTGTTGTTTTCGTTCTTTTGCCCCGTAATATCAACTCCTTAAACTTATTAAATGTTTATTTTAATAATAACATGATAGTGAAATTGTAATAATAAACTGACTTACATGTGACATTTAACTTTGATGCAACCATAATCAGAAATAAACTCTTTTGTTGAAACCAATAAATATTGACAAATAAAACTATTTTTGTAAAAACAAAGGGAGCAAGTTTATCTAATGACTTTCATTAAACTCATTTAGTTATGTGAAACTCAATTAAGTTAATATCAATTCACATTTAATCATTAACTTTTAAATAATTTTTTTAAATAATGATTATTTAAAATGTAAGAATGCATTTTTCTTCCTCTTATTTAAGATAAATATACCAACACCACATATTGTTTTGAAAATATTTTCACGAGCTTTTCAATAATATATGGATCATCCTTTTACGATTTATAACAAAAAATAATTGTAAAATTTTATTTAGGTAAATACTTTCTTTTAGTGTTGATTTGAATCTTTTGATCTTCTTGTTTACTTATCATGCACATATACTAAAAATATCAATAAAATCAGCAAATGTTTGTGAGTTAAAACAAATAATAGCAATCCTCTATACAGGCATAGTACAAAGTACCTCATCCATCCCACCCCTGTTTTTTTTTTGTTTTTTTTCCCCCTTGATCTTTGTTTAGCATAGAGCTAATTGGATCCATATTTCGTCTACTTGCAGAAAATTGTAAAATTCATCAAGACAGTATCACTGCATTTGGTTTGATTCCACCTTAGATCTTCCTGACCTCAATATAGAGAACCATTCAGAGGCGAATCATCAACTTTGTTAAGAAAACAAAACATCTAATCCGTGCTCGTCTTCTCTTCTCTACTCGACTTACTGAGTACTAGTACACCAACAACAATGAGCAAGGCACCTGCAAACCACTGCAAAAGCAACCTTGTGTTCAGATAACATTGAATAAATACAACAATCTTATAAAAGGTTGCCTCCAGTTTAGTCCATTTAAGTCTTGACTTATTAAAACAGGATTGATGGCTCAACTTCACATGAAGAGTGAAACAAGTAATACTAGTCCTGGATTTTGATAAATTTTAAGACATGCCAACGTATCAATGATTAGTACTAAGAGCTTCCGAAAAGCCTATAGAATAGTACCTGTCAGGAAGAAAAAAAAGGCCTATAGAATGGTAGTTGCCAACTATGGCAAGGACTCTGAAGTCTGAACATAACTCTGTTTTCTGATGCTTCAATCTAGTTGGCATCATAAAGTTATTCTCGCATAAGTGAAAATGCATGATTGTTTTTGCTTAATGGGCATAAGTAGCATATCCGAAGGGTTCATCATTACTCACCCTATAGTTTTGGCATGACTCTCCTAGTATGTGAGATGGAGCAGCATATAGACCATGTAAACTACTTGGAGTGAGTTTAGAACTCATGTTCAGATTATTTCTATGTTGCTTAGAGTTTACGAAGGACATCATAACTGCAAAGTTCATAGCAGTCAGAATTGCATAATTATCCATTGTCTTCTATAATCTGTTAGAATTTGAGCCAAATTTGTAGTGAATCCACATATCAATGTGTTCTATTCCATGAGTAGATTAAAATTAAGTATTTGGAAGCTCAAATCCATGGGGTAATGAATGAGAAATTAACTTCTAAATATCACCCTTGGAAATGATAATAAATACTTGTGGGAAGCTAAGTCTCACATAGGTTAAGAACTAAAGTTTGAATGGGTTTATATACAATTAAGTTGCTCTTGGGTTTGGGCTCCAAGGGGCACCCCACTTTTGTGGAAGAGAGAGAACCTAGTCAAGGCTTGATTTGAACCGCGTGCGCCGCCGACCGGCCGGGCTCAGGCTCGTGGGTCATTGTATATATTTTTTGGGCAAAATTTATTCAAATTTTGTTTTTATTTAGTTCTATTATCAAAACTGTGTCGTTTTGAGAAGTGTTTTATTATTATACTACGTCGTTTTGGGTCCGAACGGAAACGCTAATACTGCATCGTTTTGGGAAGCGCCCATTCTGATAGGCCCAAAACTACGTCATTTTGACCGAACGGATGTTATGTCATACCTTTTCATAAGCATCTCATGCCTTTTAAAGAAGCAGTGCCGAGTCCTGAAGCTCCATATTGGAAAGAGGCTATAAATAGTGAAGTAGAATCCATACTACACAATCATACGTGAAAATTAGTAGATCTCCCACCAGGCTCTAAACCTCTTGGATACAAGTGGATATTCAAGAAGAAAATGAAAATGGATGGATCCATAAATAAATATAAAACGAGACTTGTAATCAAAGGATACAAGCAAAAGGAGGGTTTGAATTATTTTGATACTTATTCTCCCGTGAAAAGAATATCCTCAATTAGGATGTTAATAGCCATTGCAGCTATATATAATTTGGAGATACATCAAATGAATGTAAAAACGGCTTTCTTGAATAGTGATTTAGAAGAAGAAATATACATGGAACCAAAGTGGTTTATTATTCCAGGACAGGAAAAGAAAGTTTGTCGACTTGTGAAGTCCCTTTATGGATTAAAACAAGCACCTAGACAATGGCATGAAAAATTTGACAGTATAATGCTGTCAAATGGCTTCAAGATAAATAAGTGTGACAAATGTGTATATGTCAAAGACACTGAGAAAGGGTTTGTAATTATTTGTCTTTATGTAGATGATATGCTCATTATGGGTAGTAATAATGAAATTATTAAAACTACCAAGAGAATGTTAAATAACGTGTTTGACATGAAAGACATGGGTGTTGCCAATGTAATATTAGGAATTAAAATTTCTAAAACATCGGATGGGTTAGTGTTATCACAATTACACTATATTGAGAAATTACTCGGGAAATTCAATCAATACGATTGCAATCTTGTGGGAACACCGGTAGATATAAATCTACACTTGTCTAAAAATAAAGGAGAGAGTATATCACAATCTGAGTATGCACAAATAATTGGAAGCCTTATGTACATAATGAATTGTACACGTCCTGACATAGCATATGTTGTCAATAAATTGAGTAGATTTACAAGCAATCTAGGACAAAATCACTGGAAAGCGATTATAAGAGTTTTAAGGTATTTAAAATACACTCAGAACTTTGGATTGCACTACTCAAGATATCCAACAGTACATGAAGGATACTGTGATGCGAACTGGATATCAGATACAAAAGACTCTAAATCCACAAGTGGTTTCGTGTTTACACTAGGTGGAGGAGCAGTATCATGGAAATCTTCTAAACAAACATGCATTGCTCGATCAACAATGGAATCTGAGTTTATTGCATTGGATAAGGCTGGAGAAGAAGCTGAGTGGCTTCGTCACTTTTTAGAATATATTCCTATGTGGCCTAAACTTGTGCCGGCTGTTTGTATCCATTGTGATAGTCAATCAGCAATTAGAAGGGCACAAAGTCACATGTATAATGGTAAGTATAGACATATTCGTCGTAGACACAATACCATAAAACAATTGCTCTATAATAGCATTAAGTCTATTGAGTACATACAGTCGAAAGAGAATATAGCGGATCCGTTGACTAAAGGTTTGACTAGAGAGCAAGTAAAAATAACATCGAGGGAAATGGGTTTAAAGCCTATAAACAAGGATCGTCGTGATGGAAACCCAACCTAGTTGACTGGAGATCCCAGGATCTAGGTTCAAAGGAACAACTAAATTGTGAACGATTCAACCAAATCACTATGAAAAAATTAATTTCTTCTGCTCATTCCTATGATAAGAGATAATGACACCGGCAGCGATTTCAGGATAAGTTGTGCTTTTAATGATTCTTAAATCTTGATAAACAAGTGGGGTATGGCAGGATACTCTTATTAAGAATCACCTATATAAGTGTGAACTGAGTCAATTCTATGAGAATGATAAGGCTATACTTCTCTAGAGCACTCATAAATCCGGGAATGTTCGGGGCCAAAATGAACAAAATCATGAGAACCAAATAATGTCTAGAAAGATTCTGTGTGAATTTCTATTGTCTCGGTTTACAAAAACGGTTGGACAGTTCAAGGCATTACGTTCACTGGACAACCAGTAAACTCGATAGTCTTTCACAAGGGAAGGTTCAAAGCCAAAAGCCACCTCTCTCTATACAGATGATTTCCAATTCTGTCTCTCTCAGAGTCTGCATAACATTTGCATAAGACTGGCAGTCAATTTCATTCATGTGGGGGATTGTTAGAATTTGGGCCAAATTTGTAGTGAATCCACATATCAATGTGTTCTACTCCATGAGTAGATTAAAATTAAGTATTTAGAAGCTCAAATCCATGGGGTAATGAATGAGAAATTAACTTCTAAATATCACCCTTGAAAATGATAATAAATACTTGTAGGAAGCTAAGTCTCACATAGGTTAATATACAATTAAGTTGCTCTTAGGTTTGGGCTCCAAGGGGCACCCCACTTTTGTGGAAGAGAGAGAACCTAGTCAAGGCTTGATTTGAACCGCGTGCGCCGCCGACCGGCCGGGCTCAGGCTCGTGGGTCATTGTATATATTTTTTGGGCAAAATTTATTCAAATTTTGTTTTTATTTAGTTCTATTATCAAAACTGTATCGTTTTGAGAAGTGTTTTATTATCATACTACGTCGTTTTGGGTCCGAACAGAACTGCGTCGTTTTAGGAAGCACATGCCCATTCTGATAAGCCTAAAACTACGTCGTTTTGACCAAACGGATGTTATGACATACCTTTTCATAAGCATCCCATGCCTTTTCAAGTGGTTGTGTCCCATCTGATGGGTCACTAACCCCTCCTATAAATAGGCTAGGGGCAGCCATTTCGATCATTCTATTTTCCAAGCATTCAAGTATTATCAAGCATTCTAGTCCTTCATTATTACATAAGTTATTCATAGTTTATTTGAGAGAGAAGTTCAGAGCATTTTCTTTGGTTCATTATGTGTGTTATTTGTAGTACTGTTATAACACACGTTGTCATTGTGTCTTGGGAGACAAGTGCCGCTAACTCTAAGCACCAATAAGGAAGGCATAATTGTTTTAAGGACATAATACCAAGTACTAGCCTTGACAAATTTACTTTTTGCAGTTTGATTTACTTGAGATAAGTTTATATATATATATAGCCCTTCTCCGTTCAGTTTTCCTAACATAATCTTTTCTAAGAACCTGTTTGCCCACCGAATAACATTCAAACAAAAGAATAAAGATATACAAAATCCAGTTGTTTTTACAACAGCGAATAGTTCATGTTCTACTTCTAGTGTTAAGTAGAATCCAAGAGAAATAAAAACTACACATAGTATATAGCCTCTACAAAAAATTCTTCAAAATGAAATGTAGAGTGACAAAATCTAAAGACATCCAACAAAAATTGGTCAGTGATAAAAGGGATAAATCTAAATATTGATAAGTAACAAGTTGTCCTATGCTAGTAACCAATCAGTTCCTCATAGGCAAATATTCACATAACGAGCACCCAAGGAGTTAACTTAGTGGTTTCAGGGCCTAGGGATAGAGTATATTAATAAATGGCAAAAGTCATGGGTTCAATACTCCACATTGACAATCATCTTCTTGGGGCAGTCATACATAGTTTATGGGATTGTCCAATGTGCGTGATTTTTGGCATGCACCCAATGGTTTTACCCACTGCACAGCCTGCGGGTAGTGGCCGCGGGTCCCCCATGATTTTTTAAAAAAAATCTTATCAAAACTGCATGTATAAATTCACTTGTTCTGTTCCTGAGATACTTTTTACTAGTCTATTTACAGTACTATGTATTCATGTAGTTTATAACTTAACTAATCCATCCATTCAGACTCTTTAGAGTTTTTCGCAAAAGTAAAAAAACAAAAAAAATACCATATTTGAAACCAAAGATAAATTTTACAGCCAAAAAGAGGGCTAAAAAGTTCTGTATTACCTGGGTCAGAAACTTTGATATAGAATGAAGAACCAATATGCTTTTGTATGAGCACAATAGACCTTTCTCGAATATGATATCTTATTTTTGGGGGAGGCATGGGGATAATAAGAAAATATTAAAGCATTCTATAAGTAACATTGATTGTGTAAGGGAATATAAAAATTTTCATGCGACACAGAAAACTAGAGATGACAAAAGTTCAGATACTGATGATAAAGGTCAACACATGGATAATAAATTTCTGGATTACCTGATATGATAGTGCTTCTTCAAAGAGAAAAAATCCAGCTAAACCCGAAGATAAAAAGTTGGTAGCAAAGTTTGTCACTGTGGCTTGTAGAGATGAGAGAGCTTTCAGACTATTTACGTAGCATCCCCACATTAATACATTGAAAAATATGACTAAGCCATACTTAATCAGCTGTTAAAAGAAAACTCTTTTTTCATTAGTATAAATTTGAAGCTTCCATAAACATATACGAATGCAAGGTCTACATTTATACACATTCATGTTCTTGTACATCAAAATACCATTTATTTTTCATGTAATAATTACTAAAGCACCAAAAGAGTGAAATTATTGCATTAGACCACTTCCAAGGGTAGAAACATGACAACGTGCACTAACAAACTGTCTCACTTAGCAAAAAAGCTACTCATGAAAAATAAATTCAGCAAAGTAAGAAATCATATCCATGTGTCCATCCAACACATAAGAATCATAAACACGTAAAAATGATATATGATCTACGGGAACCTGTCTATAATGCTACAAAGAAGGTTTTTTTACATTGATTTAACATATTTGAAGCAGAATATTGATTCCAAATAAGATTGACTGAGCAGTTATGGGACACAAGTACGTAATAAATCAGCACAGTTGCACCATTTATTTTACGGTAAAAAGTCAAAAGTAGGCATCAGAAGTAGCAAGTTTTAAGTTTGTAATCTACAGCCACCTAATGAGTTGCTACATAGAATCAACTAACAAGATCCAATGCTATGTTCCCAAAAAGAAGTAGAGGAAAAGGTTGCAACTATAAATTTGATACTTAAAATGGCTATAGTTTATTTACTAGAGTAAGTACATCATTGCCTAAACAAAGTCATCGCAAAGTTTTTCTTTTTTCCCAAGTGTTGCTCCCTATTTAGAATGTAACCCTCTTCCTAATTAGCGAGTTGAAGCGAAAAATTTCTTGATGAACCATTCCGTTCGCCACACACCGACCCATTCCTACTACACTAAAGGGTTTGTAAGCAAAGTGCTTTTGGGGCGTTGGAGGAGTGCATTTGGAGATTTGGAGCTGATTGTGAGGTAAATAAGTTGAATGAAAAAAATTCTCAACCACGTTGTTATCCTTGAACGGAATAAATACTGCTAACCAAATATGAACTAAAATGGACTTGTAGAAAACTGAAATTTTCCTACTGAGTTACTCCCACAACAGATACATGATCACTGTCAAGTGGCCAACCTGAGATAGGAGATATAGAAGGGGAGGGGGAAGGGGAGGAAGGAGGATATCTTAATCTGGATGAATGAGAACTAATTGAACCTTAGATCTCAACACCAAACTAAAAATTGCAGTTCATAATTCATTCCCCCTAAGAAACTATAACTGAGAATTTGAGCACCAATTCAATTCTTCATTGAATTTATCGGAAAGGAACATGCATTGGTTAGCTACTATTTATAATAAAAGTTTTGATTTGATAAGGCTGTATGAACTCATACTGAAGATGCTGCTTACTAAGTCACTGTTTGGATTCACAATTCTTCAAGATGACTGCACATGTTATTACAATATTTGAGGTTGTATTGCATAGCAAAAACATAAATTAAATTACATATCAATAATTAAATACTCTTTCCGTCCAACTTTACTTGTCCTAATTTAAAAGTGCACAAATTTTTATTATCTCCGAATTACTCATCTTAATTACTCTATTATCATTTTTTTTTGTTTTAAATCAAATCATGCATTAGGAATATGGGTAAATAATGAAGAATTAAAAGCACTAGATGCAATAGCAGAGTGCTTAGTCTTGATCGATAAATCACAAAGAATACCTGAACTGAGAAAAGCTTAGCGGATATGGCTGCAAGAGCGGCGGTAAATCCGGCTAAAACCGCCCAGGCGTAGCCCTTTTTCTTGTTACCCTTCTCCATTGAGCTAAACACTCGCCGTCCACTCCCACTAGAACCACAACAAAGCTGATCGCGGGCCAAACACGATAATGGACTGTAGAAGTGGGAATGCGTAAAGTCCACCTTCTTTACAATATAAAATTTTCCAATTGTAAGTAAATTTATAAAATTTAAAAACTTTTAAATTGTAAATGAGTTAATTTAATTTTTGAAAGTTACAAATCATAATAATTAGTAGTACTTTACTTCAATCTTACAATGAAGCACACAAAAGAAAAAGATTTACGCTCTGTTTCTGAGTTTTAAAATTGAAAGAAAAAAAAATAGACGAAAAATTTAAGTTTTCTTTTCAATTCTCATGGTTTCTGAGTTTTTTAATAAACGAAAAAGAAAAAAAAATGGATAAAAAACTTAACCATTTTTCATGTCAAAGTTTTCTATCCAAAATTGGCCTGATTTGGACGGAAACAAAATTGGAATAAATAATATTTTTATAATTTTTATATTATTCTCAGCTTTTAATATAATAAATTTTAAATTACAACTCATATCTCTAATTTATTTTTATCTACTAAATCTATTCTAATACACCCACAGTCCTCTCTTTAATAATCTGCTTTGTGGGTTCTATTCAAAATATAGTCTTCGATTCTCCGATCAAGACACTGTATTGAACTCGTCGTCTTCATTTTTTATTCGAAGCCAACTTTGCGTGCCCCTTTGCTTTTCATAGATCTTGCTGAGTATTTATATGAGCGTTATATATAGAATTGGTGATTTTCTATCTACATTCTAACTGAATTTTATCATTATTGATTTTAGGTACTTTTTTTCCTGCAAATTCTTAGCATTTTGATTCTGTTTCGTTCGTCTTAAGGGGCTCATCCTCTGTTTGTTATGTGTTCTTTAAACTATCTTTGCAAAAAAATAAATAAATTAGTATGTGGGGTTTTATAGTTAACGGGTTATTATTTATTCTTAAAATAAAATTTTTGATTGGTATGACAATGACTTTGTAGAAGTAGTTTTTGTTTAACATTTATTTGGATATTTGTATTTGATTATGAAATTTTTTCTTTGATTAAATTTAGCTTACATATTTTTATTAACGGTTCAATGGTTATAATTAATAGAAGGATAAATTTGTAAAAGAGATATTTTTCTTTTCTTTTCATTAGAAATCAAAAACGCAAGAAAGAAAATTTTTTAATTTTCTATTATTTTCTATTAAAAACTCAGAAACAACACAAATGAAAACTTTAAATTTTCTATTATTTTCTTTTCTGTTCTAATTTAAGTTTTTTATTCTTTATTTTTCTGTCCAAAACTCAAAAACAGAGCGTTAGAATCAAATATCGTTTTCCTTTTTTTTCTTTCTTTTTTTTACTATTTTTATTGATTTAAGAGTGTGTTTGTCAGAAGTTATCTTAAATGCTTATCTCAGCTTTTCAGTAATATGGGTTAATTATCTTTGTAATTATTTTTGTACGCTATAATCTTTAAGGTTCATTTGGTAACTATTTTCTCTTTAAAATTTTGGTTTCTACTTCTACTTTTTTGAAATAGGTAGATCAAATTCCTTATCTTCTATAGATCGGCTCACAAGCTGACTACAAACAGAAATGATGTTTGGTAATTATTTATGCTTTAAAAATGAAAAAAAATAAAATTTACTTTGACAACAAGAAAAGTGAAAATATATAGAAGTTATTTTTTTAATCTTGACAATCATTCCAACTTTAATAAGATTTCGACGTCAAATCTTATTTACAATAAAATTATTCTTTGTATAAAATATAATGAAATTTACATTTATATATAATCATCAAATAATGTTATCTGATTTTATTTTTTATTTTTTTACATTTGAAAGCAAGTAAAAGTATAAATATATGGAAACAAAATGGAAAGAATAAATATGAAAGTAAAAACAATTGTCAAACGAACCATTAAATTATCGGCAATCACAAATATTTAATAAAGTGCCAAGATTACCTGAAATGCCTATCCGAATTATCAAAAAAATAAATTACCACATACTGATCATCATAAAATATTTTTTCAAACAAAAATTTCCTTTATACTTTAATAACTTGGACATACATCACCTTAATAATTTCGGTAACACGTATACTTTGTTTGTAAGGTTTTTTTTTTTTTAAGGGGAAGGGAATGGAAAACAATTAAAATTCCTCTAAATCTCATGTTTGTGAGTTTTTTTAAGGAGGAATAGAAGTGATTTCGAAATAAAATTGATTTTATTTTTGGCTCAAAAATTTTTCTAAAAATGGGAGGATTTGGAGGGATGAAAAATGATGGAAAAGTTAGATATTTTATATTATACTTTTCAAAATAAATCATGTCATTTATTACATTAATATGTAAGAGTAATATAGTAATAGTATAGTTTAAAAATAAAAATATTTTTTCTTCTATTCTCTCATTCTAAACTCACAAACAAAAAAATATATAATTAAAATCTTATCCTTTCTAAAACTCGCAAACATGACAATCAATTTTCATCCCTTTCTCTCTTATATTTTTCCTTCCTTTCTCATCCCTTCAAACTCACAAACGTAGAGTTAATTTTTACAATAGATAAAGAGTACCACCTTCGCAATGATCTTAATGACGCTGAAAAATTTAGTGTTCTTATGACCTAAGACTAGGGGTGCTCATTTTTTTCGGTTCAACCGTTTTTTCCGGTATTTCGGACCGGTCCGAACTGGTCGGTTCGGTACAAAAACGACCGGTTCGGTACCGGTTCAATCGGTTCCGGTTCATGAGTTTGGGGTTCGGTATATACCGGTTCCCTATATTTTTTATTATTTTTAAATTATTAATAATAAAAATAATACTAAAAATAATAAAACTAATACTAAAAATAATAAAAATAATACTAATAATACTAATAATAAAAATAATAAAATAATAATAAAAATAATAAAATAATAATAATATTCGGTATAACCGGTAAAAAACGGTACCGAACCGGTCCAACCGGTACCGGGTTCGGTACGGAGTTTTATTTTTTTTCGGTACCGGTACCGGTCCGGTCCGGGCCGGTTTTTACCGGTTAAACACCCCTACCTAAGACCATGTTTGTTTTAAGAATTAAACTTGAGATTATTAGTCGCGTAATATTAAAATGACTTAAAAGGGGGAACTTTTTAAAATACCATATCCAATAAAGTATTATACTCCATACCATTTGGAATTACAAATTTATGAACAAAATTAACTTTTATTTTGTTTAAAATGACCGATGTATCTTATTTTATCAATCTATATTTAAACTAGCCAAGTGCCCCGTGCGACACACGGGTTGTTTTTTAAATAAATTTATTTTAAAATTTTAATTTATTTTATATAGTGATTATAAAATATATTTCTTGAATTTCAAATTGACTTACTACTATTATTAAAATGACTATGAATTTGTTTAAAAATGAATGACTACAAATCACATATTGAGTGTTACTAATGTGATTCTTTTGTTATTTTTAATTTAATATTAAATTTTTTTATATAGTTTCAAAATTTAATGTTTAGTTTTTATAACCAATCTTTCGGATTTATATATGCATTTTTAATTAGAGTTCAAAGTTGAGTGAAAAACTAAAAGCCTAAACATAGTGTTTAAGTCATACTCTATTATAATTAATTAACTAAATAAATTCTATAAAAAAATAAAATTATTGTAAAATAATAAGTTACGATCATGATTTTACTTTTAAAAGATAATTAAATTTTAATTAGTAATATATAAGTCGTGAATTTTTTTTATATTAAATAACTTGAGGTCTCCTATATGAAATAAAGTTGTTTACTAAATTTTAATCATTAATATATTTTGTAATATACATTACAATTTTGTATATTAATTATTATTTACTCATAATATTTTTCTTATATTTTTAATATATATTTATTTTGGAATATAATTGTTGTAGAATAATAAGTTGTCATTATGATTTTAGTTTTAAAAGCTAGCTAACTATAATAATTAGTATATAAATTAGAATTGTTTTGTAAATTTTTTAGCTGAAGGTTCTCCTATATGTAATATAATTGATAACTAAAGTAATTATTAATATATATATATATATATATATATATATTAAAATATAATTTTTATATTAATTATTATGTACTCATAATATTTGTAATATATAGTTATTTAGTGATTAAAGATGAGTAGAAACTTAAACTAAAATCCTAAATATGATTTTTAAGTTAAAATTTATTATATAAGTAACTAAATGACTCTTATAAAAAATAAAATTGTTGTAGAATAATAAGTTAATATTAAAGTCTGTAGGACCATAAAGAGAGTTTTAGTTATAATTAATTAATCTTAATATTATATATGAGCATAAAAAGTATTTTACTTCTAGTTAAATTTTAACCTTATACCAAAGACCAACAATCAAAGACGAAGACAAAAAAAATAATTTTTGTCCTATTATATATTTATATAGACATAGATATAGATTGAAGACCAAAAAATTTAGTTTTATCTTATTATATATTTATATAATTTTAGGCCTACACAAAGATCAAAGACCAAATACGAAGACAAAAAAAATTAAGTTTTATCTTATTATATATTTATATAGACTACTGAGAATATGATATTGTTGTTATTACGGGTATAATAGCCAAAACGATAACTTTATCCAATCATTTAAATAATATTGGACAAAACAAACATAACATGGTATTACTTTTAGTTATCTCATGAATAATCTCATTCAAAATAAATATTTGAATAGAATTATTTAATCGTAAGATTATTAGTGTTAGAATTATAATGTATAAGAATATATTTTGAGGATGATAATCATTGCAAATAAATATCACCTAAATATCATAACCGTTTATGAGTAAAACATTGTAATAATTATTAATGAACTCTTGTAATAAATTGTTAATGAATCTCATATTAGTGGAAGATTCTTTTTTCGACACAGAACAAAAATAAGATCTCGTTTTGGATGTTTAGTTATCCCGAACCACTTAAAATTATTAGTCTCATTTACATTTTCGTATCTACATCTCAATTTTTACTTTGTGATTCCAATATTCATTACGAATATTGTTCATGGATTTTATACTCAAAGGATATAAAGGATTTTATTAATACTTAACTTGTTGTAAATTACAATCTAATTTAAAAATTAATTTGTAAAAACAATAGAGAAAGATTATTTTACGGCATAACCATCTCTTTTTCTTAGATTCTACATATTGATACCTGTTGCTTCATTTGGGATAAAAAAATCATAGATATGTCAATCATAAAAAAAAAAATTCGTTTATTATATGTAGCAAAATGATGAACGGACAAGAACTAACAATCCGCACCGTATTGAAGATATTATTAAAACACAAAATATATAAGAATCACAATATAAGAAACGAGGTTCAAGAATGAAGAATGAGTAAAATTGTGAATACGACATGTGGTTAATACTCGAGACATAAAAGAAACATTTTTTACGGGATCTTAAAATCGTCAAAAACCCTGAGTCCCTGACCTAATTAATGACGAGCCCACTAACCCTTTGGCAAAATACATACGGTTAAAAATCAATGACATGTCAAGATCCAAATTCGAATTAATTCACCATTCACACCTTTAGTCTATGTTAGCTTCCTTTAAAACCTAAAAAAATATTTTTTTGAAAGATTTGTTTTATTCTATTATCCTCTATTTGTTTCAAATTATAAAATTATTATTAATTTTAAAAATTAATTTAAAATATTTTTAAATTTAAAATTAATTTGATTCATAATAAATAATAATAAAATTTATAATTTATTAATATTTTTTTAGATATTTTATGATATTTATTGTTGTATTGATCAAAACTTTTTGGAACAGGGGGAGTTATGGACCACCCTTAAAATGCAACTTTTCGAACTCTTTTAATTGAACATGGAAAATTGGAAATAATAAAATAGCAAGTGAACTCATAACAAAGCTGACTCGGGTGAGTTGACACCGACCAAAACTCGCCCTAAACAAGAGAGAAAAGAAACACAAACATTATGATCCGCGTCAAACGAAATCCTCCAATCACAGCCACTCAGCAATCACAACCCACTAATCACAACCAAGCTCGAGGATCGAGGCCAATTCAAATTCCTGAATCCATCCGTTGGAGGCTCGGAGTCCACGCTTCTCTCACAACGTTCAAACCGACCTATCTCAACTACGCCGCTCTATATAAACCCTTCCATCAATCAATTCCTCCATAATTTAGTTTTTGACTTTCTCGGTAGAATCAGAAAACGAATCTTCCCTCTTCAATCTCCAGTTTTCTCCTATTCGATCTCTCTTGGTAAGAATCGTTCGCTATTAAAAACTTTGTTTCTCTCTCATCGATATCCGGCTGTTCATCAGGCGAGTTACTTGGATCTGAAAAATCTGATTGTTGTTATTTTTTGATTGTTCTTCAGTTTAATTGCAATACGAAATGGCTCGTACGAAGCAAACTGCTCGCAAATCCACCGGTGGAAAAGCTCCACGAAAGCAACTTGCAACGAAGGTGTGTTTTTTTATATGTTTGATTCTATCAAAATTTCTTGTTTTAGTTTGATTTTTATAATAGTCTAAGATAAACAGATGAAATTGATCGGTCCTTCATCGGTTCTGGGTTCTGGTGCTTAATTTGTATACGTATTCTATAGGGTTACAAAACCGTCATTTGGATTTCCGATAATGTTCATGATTGTTAAATTCAAATTGGTCATATAGGTTTTCGATTGCTAATCTCTTGATATAATTTATTTTATGTAGGCTGCAAGGAAATCAGCCCCAACCACTGGCGGAGTGAAGAAACCCCACCGTTACCGCCCTGGGACCGTCGCCCTTCGTGAAATTAGGAAATACCAGAAGAGCACTGAGCTTCTCATCCGCAAATTGCCCTTCCAGCGTCTTGTTCGTGAAATTGCGCAGGATTTCAAGACGGATTTGAGGTTCCAGAGCCACGCTGTGCTTGCGCTCCAGGAGGCTGCAGAGGCCTACCTTGTTGGGCTCTTTGAGGATACGAATTTGTGCGCCATCCACGCCAAGCGTGTAACCATCATGCCGAAGGATATTCAGCTTGCTAGGCGGATTCGTGGCGAGCGTGCTTAAGCTGTTAGTTAGATTAGTATTTACTTTTACTTTAGGCTGGTTGTGTATGCAGCTTACATACCCAAACTTAAACTTGAAGCTTTTGTTTTAGAATTGATGGATTAATGCATGTAAATTCTTAATATTTTGGTTTAATGGATTATGAATTTTTTTGATTATAACATATCTGTTGTCAATAAGTTTTTTTGGGTTGCAATTTCAGCTTTTCTTATGGGGAAAGTCGGTCTAATATTATGGATGAGATTAGACCTGGCAAAATTGGCCCAAGCCCGCGGGCCGGCCCAGCCCGCCCAAAAAAAGCTGGGCTCTGGGCTTCATTTTTTAGCCCGCCAAAACTTGGGCCTTTTTGGCCCGCCCAAATTTAGCCCAACCCAACATTGGCCTAGCCCGTGGGCGCCCAGCCCGCTCAATCCTTTGTAAAAATGGCTCAAGCCCGCGGGCCGGCCCAGCCCGCCCACCAAAAAATGGGCTTTGGGCTTCACTTTTTCAGCCCACCAAAACCTGGGCCGTTTTGGCTCAGCCCAATTTTAGCCCAGCCCAACAATGGCCCAGCCCGTTTGGGCCAGCCCAGCCCAATTGTCAGGTCTAGATGAGATACATCAAGGGAGATTTGGGAAAACCTTTCGGGTCTTGGGTGTTGGTGTAACCGGTCAAAGTTGAAACCCAATTGGTGATAAATACCGAGTAGTTGGGGTATTATGCGTTTACATCTACTGGTCTTTATCCTAATTGATAATGGAATAAGTAAGAATTGTTTTATCCTAATTTGTTTTATCTTTTATCTTACCATATAGATATAGATTTGTTGGCAAAAGTGTCGTTGATGTTAAAACATGCTTAATTGTTAGGCCCATGATTGGTCAGTCCAATTACATTATTTAGAAGCTTATTGATGGGTGATGGGATCGTGAACAAGTTCATCACCCCGATCAATACTTGAGAGCTTGTTTCTAAATTTTCTCCTCATTTATATTACTACTTCTATTCCGAAGCATTTTCTTTAAAATTTGAGCTATTTTTAAAACCAGAACTGTTATAGTATATTATTTAATTTTTAAAATTATAAATCTTGTAACTAGTAGCTCCTTTTAAATATTTTTCAATTTTTATAATTGTATTGTGTCTAAAAGGCTGAAACTGAATAATTTAATGTCAAATTTGAATTTAAAATTTAAAGTAAAACTAAACAAACAAAAATCCCAACAAGGCTTGACTCATTTAAAGTCTACAAACAAGGGTTTTCTGTTGTCTTTTTTTTTTAGGGCTAAAAACCAAACACTAGGCCCAAACTAGCAAAGCAATCCCAAGATAATAGTGTAGAAAGTTCAGTTTATGGAATCAAGTAACAGTTGAGAGTCTACAAGCTGAAGAGCCCAATTTGTTGAGCCAATCAATGAGTCCATAACAATTGTATGTACTAAGAAAAAATTCTCGATTTAACCGCCCAACTCAATTTAAATAGTACTCCCCCGTCCCATAATATATGACGTTTTAGAATTGTGCACAATAATTAAGGAAATGATTGTATAGTATTAAATATAGTATCAATTGTCTATAATACCCTTTATCATAATTATCTCATACACTCTCTCATCTGTAACATTTTCCCATGAGGGTTAATTTTGAAAAAATTGTGGCTAATTCTTCTAGATTATATAAAACGTCAAATAATTTGGGATAAATAAAATTATTTAAAACGTCATATATTATGGGACGGAGGGAGTAATATCTTATGGCAAAATTTCTTTGTAGAATGTAAAAAAATGACAAACTTAATAAACAAATTTGGGGTGGGATGGATAGACTTGTATATACGTTGATGCCGACTATATAATTTTATGGCTAGGCAGCAACAATAATAATACAAAGTTCGTGTCCAATCTGTGGTTTCAAGTTGCCGATCGAAACACATAACAATGCAGTTTGTGTTACAACGGTTTCTTGGGGCGCTGAAATTGCTCAAGTTATCTTGGGATTTATATTAAATTGGTTGTTTAGGTGCATGTGTCATCTGATTGTACAGGATCCAGAAAGAAAATTCAGTACGAAGGGGAGCGCCATTCTTCGCTCACGTCACCGACAAACTTGTTTGTTTCAATTTTATGTAGATTTATAGATGCTACTTTTAATAATCCCCTATTTTATTAGTGAATTAATGGTTGAGATAGGTACTGAAATTCTGATTAAATATCTGAATAAATATTGATACTCCTTGTATATACTATGTAATTTTCTTTGCATATGTTTTGTGCAATTTTATTATTGATGATGCTCTATCTTTTTTATAAGGTGTCTGATGTTCCCCTCTTTGAACTTGCAATCCACACTTTCATGGGTTGTTCTACCGAAGAGCGCCTCTCACGTAAATGTTAGTGATTAGACAGGAAGATAAAGTATCAACTATAATGGTGTGTATGTGTGTACAAAATAGAGTATTTAACATTTCTTTGTTCTTTTTGTTATTTATTTATAGTCAGACTATCTAAGGGGATATGTCATATCATAATATATAGTGAGTGATGGGCCCCTTCACGTGGGATAGACGACTCTTGCACCGCGTGTCCTTGGCCATTGGGCCCTTACACTGTCATTCGCTCGATCGTTATTGAGTGCTCTTGTCCACCATGTGTAAGTCTTTAGTGGTTTCTTTTAGGATCGCCTTTCATTTGTATCTCGGGCCACTGCCCAATATCCGGCTAAAGGTCCAAGGTCGCTTGCTGTTTTGGAGCCGTGATTTTGAGTCCTTTGGCTTCCACGTGTTTGGGCCTCAAGTATGGACCTACCCCTACCAATTATGTTTGGATCAAACGTCAAATATCTTTTGATCTTTTAAGCATAATACAAATTCCTTAGCCCTTACATACATCGTTATATATATATAATTAAATTTGATTCAATCAGAAGCTGTGAAATTAGGCCGGGTTCCTTAATTCAAAATTAGTAGTCCCTTGCTTGAGGTAGATTATCTAAACGTATTTAGTCATTTTTAATATGAAAAGATATTAATCTCATTTAACAATTCAACCTATATACAGATACAAATAGCATGCAAAAATATGATTTTTATTTAATTCAATTAAGCCTTCTTCTAGAAAAAATTATGTCCGTTAATAAGTGCAATTAATGATTACAGCAAATTAGCAATACCACTATATATATATATATATATATATATGAAAATATTTGTCGCAGATTTGAAAAATGATATATATGGCCTCTTTGTAATAAATCCAGATTATCTTACTGTAATGAATCTTTTAATTACTCTATTTTATTGTTAATGGTATGTCATGCCTTCTCTAATGGTCCTAATGGATGCATGTTAAAGCGTTCCTCCTTCTTAGCGCCTGATCATCTCTGTATAATCACGTTTCATATGAGGTGGTGTTTGTTTACCCTTAGTATCTCTTAATAACTTTACAACTGATTTAATAAGAGAGTAAAATTGTTTGGTAAAATTTTATTTGACTCTTATCGTCTCTTAATCGGTAAGGGTTTATATAAATCCAATTCATTAAGAGCTGTCGTTTAACGAAAAATTTAAATTTATGAACAAAAATAGCCTCAATAAATATTGTAGTCTCTCCATTCCAAATTTTAAGATTATTATTGATTTTTGAAAAGTCAATTTAAAATATTTTCAAATTTAAAATTAAGATAATTAAAAATTATGTAACAATAAATATTACAATGAATATTACTTTTTTGATATTTTTCAATATTCGTCGTTGTATAAACTAAATCAAAGAAATTCATGTTAATTATGAGTTTGAAACTATTTTAAACTGACTTTATGAAGTTAATAATGATCTTATATTTTGAAATGGAGAAAATATAATTCTTCTCTTGAACTATTTTATTATGTTGTTGTTTTATTAAACTTGACACATTTTTTTTATTTAATGTAATAGTCATCATATTATATATTGTTGCTAATTTTTTAGGTGATTTTTTTTAATATTTATTCACTAGAGTATATAAATATCTTTATATAAACACATTCATGAGCAATATTATTCACTCTTTTTTTATTAGACAACATATTTAAAATTATCAAATAAAATTTTTAAACAACTCAGAGGGTTAAAATGTTAAAATAGTGTTATTTATATGTTTTACATTTTTTAGTTACCAAATAGGTTTTTAAGTTCATATGTTATTTCACTCAGATGTTCTAATTTATTAAAATATACTAATTATTTAAAGTTTAATTACTCAATTTTATCAAACACCACTTTAGTCCCTTACTGATCAGAGCTTGGAGCCATAATTTTTCCCTTTTCTTCTGGCACGAGCAGGTCAAAATACATCGAATATTTGTAATATTTATTTGATTAATTCATACAAATATTTACATAAGAGATACTCAAACAACAATATTTATTTAATAATTTTGTCCAAATAATAAATCAATGAAAAAAGTTCTCTCTAAATGTGTCCTCGACAAAATCGTAATATTTAATTTTTCCTGTAAATTATTTTTTTAACTTCAAAATATAAGATCAGCACTCTAAATGAAATAATAATATTTTAAACTATCTAAAAACTACTGTTAATTACAATATTTATCAATTTCAAAATTCATCTGAATCACATCAATTTTATATTTAACATTAATATTTTAAATCGACTTTAAAAAATTAATATTACTCATATAATTTAGAAGGGAGGGGCAAGTTTAATAATCAAATAAGCCTTTTGACACCGAATGTTTTAAGAGCATATACAGCATTTACACATTTGTAAGTGGAAACGTTTTGAATTACTATGGAGAAATAAAACAAACAAGATACTTGGGTTTAAAGTTATTAAATTTTATATAACATGAAAAAAAAAATTCAATAAAAATAACAAGTAGATGCTTGATATGCAGATTAATTGCACATTTAAATGAAAATGGAAATTTTCATGCAACTAGTCACCTGCTAACCAAAGGAAAAACTTTCAAGCTATAAGACAACAATTAATTTACAGTTTCTGGTAGGCGGTAGCAAAGAAATTATGTCCAAGTGTACTTTGTATAAATTATTATTTAAAAATAAAATAAAACTCTCTTTTTTAGACTGAAAGTATATTTTAATTGAGAAGTTGGAACAAAAGATTAAAGCATTATATATATATATATATATTGTGTGTGTGTGTGTATAAATATGTTAGTACAAATAATCTGCAATAATATATTCTTTGAAGCAAAAAGCTATAATTCTATTTAGTACACAAAAAACACCTTTTTTTTCAGTGTTCATAGGAAACATTTATTTGGTATAAAGAATCTAAACCCATTTTTCTTTTTGGGAGTATAGATCTATTCTAAAAATCATTTAATTTGGATCCAAATGGCCTCGCTGGGAATATCCTGGTGAACCACGAACAGCATGTAAAACCCAGACGGAGCAATATTACCCGACCCGGGTGTGGTAACCCGGATTTGATATTTGTAATACCCAACAATTTTGAAGTCCCAGCTTCCAAGGACCAACAATCTTTGATGCATTGAAAATGAGTGCGTGTTAAATGATGGTGCAACCATTGTTACCGTAATCAAATCTTTATTTACTATACCCGGAACTGAAAATCGAATCGGAATTTGTTGTCCGTATCCGATTATTATTTGATTGACGGGAGATATAATCGTCGGACGTAAATAAGTAAATTCTGAATCTAAATACGATGGAGAAAAAGACTCCAAACTTAATTCAGTAGGAAATAAAACTCCCGTGAAATTATAGTATTTATGAGGATCGCTACCACCAACAAGAACCCGACCATCACCTAATAAAATGGCTGTAGAATGATACATTCGAGGAACGTTACTCGAGTTTTGGACTTCAAATCTTGACCCGATTTGATTTTCGGGTTGGTAGACGACGGGATTCAAAACTGGATCCCGCCCAAGTTCCCATCCGGCCGTACCCGCTGATCCACCGTTAATGATCAAAACCTTGCCATTTGGAAGTAACAACATGTCACCCATGACCCGGGCTAGAGGCATTTTCTCCATGACCCATTGGGGTGTCGGGTCGGTAATTTTAATTCTCCCACAAGTATCCAATGCTTGCACAAATGTACCATTTTTGGCACTGTTGTATGCTCCTGTTGGTGCACCACCACAAACCAACACTTCAACTTCAATTTTATCTTCATGTAAATTCTTCAACGGAAGAAGAACCGCAGAACCGGTGCTCGGATAATTCCGTGGATTGCCGTCGGGTATATCCGGGTAACTTTTCACTACCACATTATTTACATAGTCGAGTAATATAGACCTATTATTAGCGAAAATAAACAAATTCCCATCGACATTAAGAAAAACAAATGGGTACAAATTATTTTCAGTAATCGGGTCAGTAGTCTGTGCCAAAAATGGCAGTGTATAATAAGATTGGGTCGACCCGGTTTTCGGATAAAACTCGTAATTAAATTGCCGACGGCCGCCAATTATTATCTGACGGCCATCTGGCAAAATATGATTGGTAGCATACCATCTCTTTTGACTTAACCCGAAGTTTATTTCTTCCCAATCACAAGCATTGCATGGCTTGTAAACTCTCACCACGTGGGACCCGTTTTGGAACCCGCCGGTTTGCACCAACCGGCCGTCCGGCATGACGGCGCCGGAGGAACACCAAACGTCGGTGAGGATCATGAGGGGACGTATAGTGTTTGTCGCGACGTCGTATTCGACCGAGTGGGCAGTGCAATCGATCTTCACGTCGTTGTCAATCGGGTCGACACGGCACTTGTGATCGGGTAATGAGATATTGGATAAACCATAGTCGGTTCGGTCAAACATCACAACCCGGTTGTTGTGGAGGAGTTGCATGTGCATGGCTGATATGCCAATGTTTGGTAGCAAGAGATCCCATTTGCCGCCGGATGCGGCGGCAGGGTGGCATGGTACGGCGGCCAGTAGGAGTAGCTGACAAAAGAGGAAGGGAGGAATAAGAGTTCTTTGAGACATGAGTTTTATTTGCTATTTTTGGATGTTTTGGGTAATTATGTGGTGTATAAGGTTCGAGTGTGTGATTTTGTGTGTGTATGAAGCTAGGTAGGGGCTGGTTGGGTGCTTTAAATCCTTTTTGAAGGTGTACCAAGGAGATATGGTATCACACGCAATCATATGGGATAAATTTAGTATTCATTAAATTTTAAATGAGTGATCATGCATGTTGCGATAAAAATTTTATTAGGATCAAATATAATGACACATTATGTAATTAAATAAGTGCAAGTATATAGATAAAGCTGTTATTATATATGATCATAAATAATTTATATTAATATTAAATGTCTAACACTTTTGTTTAGATTAGATATAATAACATGTTAGTAGATAAGTGTATATGAGGATATTGTCATATTAATGTGGACGTATGTGGCATGTTAGTCGCAATGCAAATCAACCATGAAATTGACCGACATACAATTAATTTTTTTAGAGATAACTTGAGGATGTGTCACAATTTTTTAATTTATCGTAAAATATATCATTTTTCGTTATAATTAAATTCAATAAACTTTATATTATCATTTATATTTTCTTAATGCTAGTTGTATCTAAAAAATTACACATATTTTGCTGTAAGTGCAGTTTTATTTTTACAGTTATGGTATATAAAAGAGTTCATATGTTAATTTATGCTAGGGGCAACTAGCATCTTCTATTTTTTCCCCACTAAAAGTTTATCGTTATGTTTATGCCTATGAATATTACTACTATCTGTACTATCATAGCAAACAGCGTAAATGGTAGTATAAACTATAAAGTACCTTTTATATGCTTAATTAGGGTTCTCACTGTTTTTTCTACTCATACAACATGTTTTGATGCCTTCTAATTAACAATCACATTAATTATTTAAGTATATTATCATAATATTTAACAACATAATATGCAATGATAGTTATTTTTTAACAACTTATGTATTATTCTTGTTTTAAGTCATAATAATTATTCTTATTCTTATAAATTTTATTGGATGTATATTACATTGTTAATTTATTATAAATTATAAACTCTAGTATATATGAGATATATACAACTGCATTAATTAAAAGTGCAATATTTTTTTTTTCCTTTAACCTACTTTTTCTATTAGCATAAATCTTTCCTCCCAAATTATGTGTCAGCAATTTATCATTGAATACTCTCTTATAGTAAAGTGAAAGGATAATACAACATATACAGAGGGATCGAATATCAGCAAATTATGGATTTAAATTGGAAGAATAATTTGAGTTTTCCTTTTTTTGTTGTACCCAATTGATTTCATCATATATATCGATCTTCAAGAAATAAATAACTTGCTTGGATTACAGCTGGAGTAATTAATTTTCAGAACTTTAATTAGCTTAAATAATGGATGATAAATTGTGTCTCGTGCTTGCTACAAACACTCTTTATTTAATGAACATTTTGGGGTTTGATATATAGGCGTGCTAACTGCTAAAATGTGAGTTACACCAAGATGTGAACTTAAATGGAATACAAAATCAAATGCATGAAAAAATAATTAATTAAAATTTAACATCAAAAGATTAAAATTTCCTATTTAAATGTAAGAAGTTGTTGAGGAATAAATTACTTTTAATTATAATTGAAAATTGAAGAATATGGTGATCCAGTTGTTAAGTTAAGAACTTCATTTTATTTGACATACTCCAGAAATGGTAGAAGTTTGTTACACCACTCCATTTAATGTTTGACAAGTGAAAATTTTAAAGAAGGTGGTTGTTTCCAGTACACTTTCAAATATTTTCATCTATAATTAATGAAACATTTTTTTAAGTCAATTTTTATAACTTTAAATCCAAAATTATTATAAATTTATTTAAAATTTCAAAATAACAAATAAACATGTTTGATGCCTTCTAAATATAATGAACTTAATTTGTATGTATGTATGTATATATATATATATTGTGTTAGATTATACGTACAAATAAACATAATACGTACAAATATATTGAACTTTGTATATATATAATATATTGTGTTAGATTATCAGTTTTACATTAGAAATAACACTAGCTGCCCCTAAATATAATGTCTTTAAATGTTTTAAGCTAAAGAAAATAATCTTTTCTCTTTTTATAGTTAGCTGGAGAGAGAAATATATTTTCCTGAGGCTTCTTTTCTTTTGTTGAAGGAGAAACAAAAGGAGAAAAAATTAAACTACTAAAACTAACAATTAAACTAGCGATTTATTATTATTTATACGAAAATACATGAAACAAAAATATATCCATAATAACGACAAACTTTACTATATCTAAAGACATAGAGCACTACTGTAAGAATGGGTCTATGGCAAAGCCATTGATTCCTCAACTTTATATACATTGCTTGTTTTACAATTTTTTTTTTTATATATATATATATATATATATATATCTTTTTGTTTCTCTTTCGATTTATTTATAGAGTCCTGCTATATATTATAAAAGATTTCAATTAAATTACGATTACGACGTATATCAATATATGAAATTGGATATATATGATTATAAAATCGGTCCATTGCATCAAATACATCGTAAAAATATTATTAATTAAATTTATCCACATAACTCGCAATAAAAAGTCGACATATAAAATCGTAATATATATTATTTTCTTTATCAATATGTCTAGCAAAACATCAACATATATGTATTTCCTGTGTTGTGGCATAATCAAAAAGTATTTAGGTGGTGTTTGTTTACCTCTTAACAACTCCACATCTGATTCGGTAAGAGAATAAAGTTTGGTAAAATTCTGTTTCTCTTATCGTCTCTTAATCAATAAGAGAAAGATATAAATCCGAATCATTAAGAGTTGCCTCTTAATGAAAAGTTTAAATCTATGGAGCCTCTATAAATATTGTACTCCCTCCATTCTAAATTTTAAGATTATTAGTAATTTTTGAAAAGTCAATTTGAAATATTTTTAAATTTAAAAGTCATTCAGATATTTTATATTTTTTAGTTATCAAATAGCTTTTTAAGTTTAAATATTATTTCACTCAGATGATCTAATTTATTAAGATATAATAACTATTCAGATCTTAATTACTCAATTTTATCGAATATAACCATATTACTTATGCTAAACGTCACATAGGTCGGTCTGCTCATTCACTACCATTTAGTAATTGAAAAGTCATATTTTGCTACATTTTAATTATAAGTGTGACGTAAATGAGCAAATTATTAAATTAATAAATAAATAAGAAATGAAAGTGATTAATATATGAATGTGCCGGAGCCTTACTTTTGTTTTGCTCCATATTCATAATAATGTAGTCTCACGAAAACAATTAAAAGGCTTGTGCATGAAGAAATTAAAGGCTTGGATTGGCAGTGAAATATTCGGATTTATGCATGCAGAAAAGCAGGTACGTATATCTTTCGGTGCTGTATGACAAACTGGAAAGAGAAAATTCCTGGCAATTTCCAAAGTATATATCTGACGTATCTTCTTACTCTTTCATATATATATATATATATATATATATATATATATATATATATATATATAAAAACATTTGCTTGTGTAGTGGTACATATTACTTGTTTGTTTCCATTTATTTTTTAACAGTTTTTAGCTTTTTAAAAGGCTGATTTTTCAGTTTATTGGGTGCTAAACACAACATTTTATTTCAAATAATTTTAAGTTTGAGTACAATAACTTCAAGAACAAATAAAATTAAGAGTTAGGTAAGGGTGGTTTTCTACTGCTAATAACTTATTCGGATAAAAGGCTAGTTTTAAAAAAGTTATTCTAAACAAATTAAATATTCGACTTACTGAAAAAGTTACTTAAAAAAGTTGTCAACAAACTGAAAAGTAATTTTAAAAAAAATAAATTGCGATAAACGTAATAACCCCATTCCTATGTAATTTGAAGTGTGGAAAAATTTGATGGATGTTAAAATGTGATACTAGAAAGTAAAAACACAAATTGAGAAGTTGGTCTTTTGGTATTTGATAGTTGAAGTCAAGCATATTCTTCGAACTTATTATTTTAATTCAAAAGAAAGAGAGAGAAAGACTCTTTTAATTGTTTCTATTTACACATATTAAAAGGTTTAGTCCATGGAATCATTACCATTTTGTGAGTTTGTATTTTTTTGTGAGATTTTATTTTCTCTTTATTATGAGTCTTCCTTCTTTTTATTGTTAAGGTTTGTATTCTTATCTATATAAAAGACATTGTAATTAAAAAAATTATTATATTGATTATGTAATTCATTTGTATTTACGAGTATTTCTCCGAAAATGGGGGAATTTAAAAAAATAAATAAAATTGCCAATTCCATTTGTATATTTTAAATTTTAAAATTCTTAGCGCCAAACATAAGCTAAAAACTGCCCGTACCCAATCATTATTGACTTGCAGCTCCTTCAGCCAAGCCCCTGTCTTCATGGGTCAAGCTTTGGGTCAATTATTGGGCTTTTGGAGATTGTCTTCATGGGTCTGTCACCTTCTGAACCACGTTAGATAAATTATTTTTTTTTGGAAAATAATACATATTTAATTATCAGTTACGTGGATAAATATTAATAATAATTTTTTTAGAGAGATGTGTAATAAGTAAAATTCTCCTGTAATTTTTATCAATCTCATATATTGATAAACTTCGCAATTATAATTCGAATAAATTTATCGTAGCACATAATACAGCAAGACTTTTTTTTTTTCCTTTTTTTCCCTTAATTTTTCAAAAATGGTCTCCGACTCTCCCCATATCGGAGCTGAGTAGCTGATAGATAACCTTGTACTCCTTCCCTTCGGAATGAGAAATTCACTTTAAAAATCATGAATTTTAAACCCCCCACACACACAAAAAAAAAAACTAATATTTAAATTAAAAGCTAAACTTAACCGTATTTTAAAAGTAATTTTAAGACATCATATCCTTCTTTTAGTTGTTTTCAGAAATAGGAAAGTTTTTGGACGCACAAAAAAGAAACCACCTCGCCCATACAAATGACGAATATACAATATATATATATATATACACACACACACACTAGCTATCACCCGTGCCTCCGACACTACACTTGTATTTGGACGATGAGATCTAGGGTTTGGTCGGACGGAGCAATGGGGGAAGAAGATGACTGGCTCGGCCAATGGGGAAGGAAGAGGGAAAAATACCGAGCCTTTATAGGCCAAATTACTTGCAAGTTACTCCCAATTCTTGTATCCCACGAAAATCTTGTTTGGGCGCTACCCCCCTTGAGCTTGAAGGTTACGAAATTCGTCCCGCCACCTCCTGCTTCCTCCCACTGACAGCTCTCCTCTCTTTCCTTCTCCCCTTCGGCCGAACTGAGCACTATGAGCCTTAGGGCTTGTGATTGGAAGTTTTTGAGAGAAGATGAAATGAAATGGGACAGTACAGAGGATATAAAGAAGAAAGCGAGGATATAAAATGAAGGGCGAGATTTATCCCATTTTTTGAATGATTCTGATGCGAAGTTGGGTTGAGCGAGAATTTTTTTTTTCCTTCAAAAACCCTTGTATTTTGTTAGATAAATAAATATATATATATATATATATATATATAATACGCTAGTCCAACATCATCTGTATTTTCCACATATCAAAAGGGATACTAAAAGACAAAATAATAAGAAAAACTACAAGTTTCTGTGACCCTGAATCACAGACCTTCCATGGTAATACCAAGAGTCATACTTTATGAGCTACGCAAGAAGGGGGTTGCAGCGGGGGAAGTTTGTGGAGGATAAAGTTCCCACAACGCCACAGTCGTATCTTCTGATGAAGTCGCCATCAATTTGCTATCAGCTGAGAATTTAACAGCATTGGACTGCAAAAATAATTAGGAAACGCATTCAGAAAATTTAGATAGTGTTCTTCTACGACACGAAATATTCATATACTTACTTTGGAGTTTGGAATACAAAAGTAAGTGATCTTATATTTTAACACAACGTAATATATTTATATATAATACATAATATGTATATAATGGACACAAGGGACACAATAACCATGAGTGGGGCATGCCGTCACATGGTATTTGTATCCCTTGTGTCATGCTTCATTGTTGGCAGTGCAGTAAGTTAACTTGGGAATATCTGACTAAATAGAAACAGAAAATCCCAATCGAGTAGGTATGCATAAACAAAGCAAAACTACAGCATGGTTGGAGGCACTCGTGACTTTTTGGGTTGGCCTAAGGGGGTGTTTGTTTAGAACTTAATGGAGCTGAATGGCTGAATCGGTAAGTGCGTTTGTTTTGGTCTGAATGGCTGAATCGGTCAGATGATTGAGCTGAATGACTAAGTCAGATTTTTTTAGCTGAATGGCTGAATGAGTAAAAAAAAATTTAAAAACATTAAAAAAAAATTTTAAAAATATTAACTATTATATTAAGTAATATTAAATAAATTTACAACAATTTTAAATTTTTTTAAAGGGGTAAAATAATAAAAAAAATTCATTCAGATGTTTTAGACATGTCAATTATCAGATTCAGATTCAGCTCATTCAGATTCAGATTCATTTAATTTTTATCAAACACCTCCTAAGTAATAACTAAACTTGGGTGCTTTAGGAATTGTGAGTTACCAACTAAATAGGAGCTAGGAAAAGGGGTAGACATGAAATTCATTCGGCTTTTTATTTGGTATATGAAAAGGATAGCATAGTTGTTGGTGATAATCATCTCCCAAATCACACATTAACAACCCAACCCTCAAAAGATAATATGCTTTGCTAAATCATGTTTCCAGACAAAGTAGTCAGAAGGTAAAAGGTAAAAGCATACCGTAGCATGATGATACTTCAATATGGCCAAAGCATTTCCTTTGCGATAATTGTATATCCTTACTCTGTCATAATGAGAATCAAGGATTATTTCACAGCAGGTGATGGTTATTGAGGCATGCTTCTACACAAAATTTACATGAAAGCTTTCACTTTTGAGCCAATAAAATGATATAAATGAGGAATTTTGAAAATAGTGCTTGATGTTGTTTTGGCTTATGAGAATAGCAAACTCACATCAACAAGGCCTACTTACCATGTTGATCCAGTTCAGATATCTGTTTCTCAAGGTATCAAAGATGGGAAATACGGTAGGAAATAATACTGATCTTTCCCACAAACAGACGGAGCATAGTTAAATGCAAGAATAGAAGGCTATATAAACAGAGATATCATACATAACACCACTTCCATTCAAGAATACTTCTACCAAAAACAACTACACAAGTTCAGAGCTACTTCAGAAATCAAAATTGGAACTTGGGGTCAAATCCTCCTCTTATTAAGACAATCATGCTTTCTCTCAGCATTCTACCCACACTCGCAATGCATTTCCTTCTCTAGCACTCCAGTTATTGACACTGTAACATGTTTTCCCTTTTACCATAATAAATTCCCCCAATAACTTTATATGGCATTCCATTACCGAATGTATAAACCATTAAACAATGTGGAAGGAACCAGCTACTGTCTACTCTGTAACTGACCCCCCCCCCCCCCCAAAAAAAAAACAAAAAAAACAAAAAAACAAAAAAACAAAACAAAACAAAACAAAACAAAAGATGGCAAACATTGTAACATCTTATGGCAATGGTTGTATTACAACTGAAAATCTTGTGAGGCCATCTCTTTCATCATATTTTCTTGGTGGATGCAGGACCTGGTACCCCTATTATTTTTCATGATCCATTATGTGGCTGATAGAAATCATTTCTTGATGTGCCATGCAAAAGGACTAAAGTAGTCATGCCTATGATAAGAATAAACACAAGCATAGGTCTAAATGATAGATTTAGGGATTCATCTCTGCAAATTATGCATAGTTGTGAGTTTAGGTAATCTAGGATTAACTTGTACGATTGGTGCCCATGTAACGTATTTTCTGATATCTTTTAAGATTGTATTTATTTAAATGTCTTCAATCCATTGATCATACACACTTTTACTTCTCATTCCCTTCCTCTCTTATTCCTTTTATTTTTTTTTTCTTTCTGATGATTTTTCTCCTCCTCTTCTATCCATTAATCTTCTTTCATCTCTCCTTCTTTTCTGTCTCCTCTCTTCTGTCTTTTCCCCTGTTCTACACCAGTAATGACCCCAACTTAAATTTGTATGATATACTCTTGCTCTTATTTTATTACACCCCTTGCATCGCTTCATCATAAGTCAGGCAGCTTTCAAGAACACAATATATGTGGTATAGAAGAGTTAGCAGTGTGATGGTAGTAGCAGGAGTTGACACTTCTTAACTCTTTTAGTAGCCTAGAAGAAAGCTAGTAAACCACGGGCAACTTTTGGCCCAATTGACAAATGGGTGCTAGTTAAGAAATAGGTAACTTTGGCCCTTTTAAGAACGGACTACAAGTGGGTAAAGAATGAAGGCTAAGAAGAGTGTTTAGTTAGTCCAAGGATAGTCCGCTCTGATACGATTTATGAAATCGGCCCATGTCTATCATATAAAGATATCAAGCTATCTAACTCAAAACCAATTGGCTCCCCTTACCTATTATATACTAGAAACACTTTCTTAAGGTATTCGATGTGGGACAATATATATATATATATATATTCTAAATTTAATATGGTATCAGAGCGAGACTTTCTTTGGGTTACCTAAACACTCTTCTTGTCTTCCATTCTTATCCCACTTGCAGTCCACTTTTTAAGGGTCAAAGTTTACCCATTTATTAACTAGTAGCCAATTAGGCCAAAATATTGCATGTGGTTTACTAGCTCTTTTAAAGGCCATAGTTGCACTTGTGTGGGATTTTATTCAATCATGTACACGTGCAACCTGCAATACAACGGATTACACGTAATGGAGTGTTTAGAGTATATCTATGTTGTCCCACATTAAATACCTTAAACTAGTATGTCTAGTATATAATGACTTGGGTAAACTCTTCTCATAGCCAATTGGTTTTGAGTTAGAGAGCTTGATGTTTTTATATACTAGATTTGGGCCCATTTATAAATTTAACAATTCTGATAATTACATAAGCAAGTGTAAACACCTCATTTAGACCTCCAATAAATTATCGACAAACTTAGCATATTTTCTTATGATGGTAACTTTTGTCTTAAACATAGAATCCTCCATTGTCCTGTTACTTGGCAACTATTGTGTTCCTTGTTTCGAGTACTTGGAGAGTGTTGGACCTTACCTTGTCCCGTGGGACTTGAGGAGTTTCTCCTTACCATGTTTCGGAGTTTTGGGAGAAGGGAGGATGTGGCAACTCTTTGGCGTTGTGGTTGCCTGCCATTTGTAGGGGCATTTGGTTGGAAAGGAAAGCTAGGATCTTCAGTGATCAACTTTCGTTCCATCATCCTCTTTGAGACAGGGTCACTTTCATGGCCAATGTGGTCACCCATGATTGTTTCTTTTGGTAGGATGTCAATTTTGGATATGCAGAAGGATTGGTGGCAGCCCTTTCATAAGGGTTTTGTATATTCCCACTACTGTTTTTTTGGAGGACTTCTCATCCTCCGCCTCTTCTTCTGTACAAACTTCTTTATTCTTTTCCTTCTTATATATAAACAAAGAATCTTTTATGGACTAAACTAAAACCTAGTTGACTAAAGTATTAACGAGGACTAGTCCTTGCTTATACTAAGTTGTGGTGGTATGTTGTTACTTAAATCAACCAAATCAAGAGTTTATGTATTGTTTCTTGCTTTGCCTCTTTCCTGGTCTGGAATAATGTTGGAACAGCTGAGAGCTAAGGATATGATGACATTCATAGTGAGAAATTCTCTACAAGACTTTCAATTTAAAGCAAACTCAGCATACACTCTTCCGCTCCATAGTTTATATTTTTATTAAGTTCAAGCCCAGTGTGCTATCATCAGATATTATCAAGAGTCCTAAAACATGGTGTTATAAGTATCACACTCAAATACAGCAACCCAAAGTGCGATACCAAATTCTGATGAATCCAACCAAAAAAAAGAGGTAAATAGATACACATTTATAAAGCCCAATACCAACCTGTGATCCCAGCCAGTTGTGGCAACTATTTTTTTATCTGCCCGAATTGAAGTTCCAGCAATACCAGGCCGCTCCAAACTTATTTCTTTCTTGACCACACAAGCACCCTAAGTCCAATTAACAAATAATGAATCTGCAGTTACAATATAAGATCTTTGATAAACTATGATGGAATCAGAAAAATATAAAGATATATTAATTTCTATTGATGCACAACACACATAACTCAATTATCATGCCCTATGGAGTTTTAGCAGTCCCCTACAGCTTTCAATTTTAAGTACTGCCTTATTTGATGTAGGACAGATTTAAGATGAAAAACTAATGGAAATAAACTAGGATTTAAATTTCACGTTTAAATCAATAGGATCTCTCAAGTGTATCAATTCTACGAATCAACACTAAGATGGATAAATACCTCTACGGTATGAATAAAATAATCAACTTCAATATCAATAGTCTATAGTCTAAATGACTTGTAGGGATTACATCATTATGTAAAGAGACTCAAAACCCTAATACTACTTAGGGAATAATAAAAGTACTAAACGACTAAATACCTTATTAATAATTCCTAATCACTAATTAATGTCCTAAATCCCCACTAATAAATATATCACATCAATTACTTTTACATTAAACATAATAAAAATTCTAAATATAAATATAAAAATTCTTTGTTTTGGTTTTGACTTGTGATCCCCATCATTATTGTTGCTAAATATAGATAGCATAGGTATTATTTCAAATATTTTTTTGAAACATAAAATTTCATATAATAGTGGCTGCATCAATTGCAAACCCCTCAAGTTCAAATATAGTACCAGAATTTTTTCGAAGCAAAAGAAAACAAAAGACTTGTGTATCATAAGGTGTTAAAAACAAAAGGGGACTCAAGGTAGGAATATCTAGGCCTTTAGGATCAGTATTGTTAATAGTTGACTTTAAATGGTGACTGGATGAAGGCTTGACTCTAATTTATTTTTGATGGAGCACAAAATGGGCAATATGGACTTCTTACAACAGCGTAGGGAGTTTTCTCAATGAAGAAAATTAGAAAATAAAATGAAAAGAAAGAGCAGAAAATTATCATATAGCTATAGTCCAGTTACAGCACACTGTTTTGACTGGCTTTAACGTGTTGTGACAGATGCAGAGATGTTATACAAGTTAATATGATTGTCTTTAACAACTTTTAGGTAATGCCATAATGGCAACTTTGAGTTACCATTACCAACCCAAGAAAAAACTTTTAGTTACCATGGAGTGATCCAAAGTGAATATGACAGTCTTATCATCAGCAGCTCCAGAGATACCTCCAGTGCATGACCCATCAACAGATAGGCTTAGAACTGGAAAAGAAATAATTCATCACACTATTAATTTGAAGAAACATTTGAGAAAACTACTGTGATATACTCCAAATTTTGGCATCACACACCTGGCTCTGTATGATACTTTACAGAAGTTAAAGGAACCCCTGGATTCCTCAAATCCCACCAGACCATGGTTCCATCCTCGTAGCTGTCAAATTAAGATAGTAGTACTGAATAGAGAAGTTAACTGATATGGTGTCATGTTGAGAATCTAAGACATGAAAGAGAGCTACAGGGGTAATCTTATTAGTTTCATGGAACACAAATTTTCATGTATAAGGGCTTTGGTAATGCTCAACAAATTGAAAAAATCAGAAACACCCACTTAAGATCAACTTAATTCCCAAGCTATGCACACATGTCAAGAGTATTTTTCCTAGTTTATCCAGACTTGCTTTGTGTAGCCGTGATCTTGACACTTGCGTGTATAGAGGATGCAGCAGTTTATAAATCTATAGTACACTCTCTAATAATTAATAACAGTGGGATATGTTTTTTTCAAAAATCTATTAATTATTGACTGATAGAACTATTATGGAACAGAATCATATTCTCAACGTATTATATTTAATAATAATCACAAAGTAAATGATATCAATAATTAGAGCTCTGAATGTTCACTTTAAGAAGATGAAGTTAGCTGTCGAGTGCTTTTTTATATGTAAGTTAGCTGTGTAGTGTTACTAAATGCAATTGGGTAAGACATGAAACATTCAGTATACAGTCAAAGAAATTTCAACAGCAGTTTAGTGTCGTTTGTATTTTTACATAATTACCCATGAGCAAGGACTTTTAAGAAAGCTAGCTGTGGGGTGTTACTAAATACAATTGGTCAGGACATGCAATCATTTAAGAATGCAGTCAACAGCAGTTTAGTGTCATGTGCGTATATCTACATCATTATACACGAGCAAGAAGAACGAATTTTCACGAAGAACTGAATCATAATCATTAGGAAGATATCAGCATAAGAAAGGTTAATCAACTCTTGAATTGGAGGTCAAGTCCATCGACCTAACCATGTCCAAACATGAGAGCTTTCTCATTGTATTATTTTAATTTCTGTGAAGATTTTTGTACTTCCTCTAAATTCTACTTAAAATGCATAACAAATCTACATATAGAAGGATGAATAACCCCCAACCTAAATAATCTAGCTACAATGTGACTGCAGAAAAAATCACGATAACAGTACATAAATTTGATACCCAATTTACAAAGTTGATGCCTATATAGTTGAATATCATCAAATAAGCATATAGCCAATATAACTGCTAATGTTGCAAATAAAAATTGCTTCCAGCCAACTTCATTTAGTTATTTTTTGGTAAGTTTACATCATTCAATAATTATTAAAACTGTTGCCTTGGGAGAGAATCTGATGGTAGTAAGAATCTAAAGGTACTAAAATAGTTTTGAAGCACAGACAAAACACACAAATACTTGTAAACAAAATTCAATAAATAAAATAACATACCCAGCCAAGACAGTTAGGAAACCCTGTGATTCAGATGGTAGAAATGCTTGAACAGCCATGCACATTCCTGAGAAAATAAAAAACCAAATCCAAAAATCAGTTCCTAAAAGGTCTAGATCATCATTGGAACTATATTAGATACAGTAGAATATAAACTAACAAGATACTGGGAAAAGGTTTTGTGAGTTATGAAAAACAAAGGCTTTCTACAGAGTTATTAACTTAATCAAATTAAATAACAAAATAATGTTCTATCTGATTCCAAATATTATCTAAAAATTCAGAATAACATAGAAGCAATTTGTAAGATGTCGGTGAATTTAAGAACCTTTGTACTTGAGGCAGTTATTCATTATGCATACACAATGAGGAAAACGTTTAGATGTGATGAATTCTTTATGTAAAGTTAAATTTAGCCTTTCTGCTCTCTATTTGGATCTATAAAAAGCTACCTAGCACAAATGCTATAACTGCACTGCCCCTAATTACAGACAGCTCAACAACAACGCTGCCCTTCTTCTAAACTTTAAGCCTAACAGAATCAAATTGGTCATAGAGCTAGAGGTATTCACCGAAAGCTCAAAACAGAATCTAAAGTTAACATTTGCATCTAGTATTAAATTCCTTATGACATTATTCCACGAAGTTCTTATGTCTTGCCCAGAGCTTGAATAATATCTCTAGACGGTAGAGAAGGTTGAGTAAGGGTGTAGCAGGTTGTGGTAATGTAAACTAGATTTCCTCATAATTCTTCTGATTTTCCTTGTTATTATCTCTATCAATTTTTTAATGAAAGAAATGAGAGGAGTAATGAAGAAAAGAAAGGGATAGAATAAATAAAAATAGATAGGGAAAATAAAAAATAGACGTAGCGCCATGCCTTATCATTCAGATAAGAGAAGAAGCACGAAAAAGTGGTTCTTAAATAGAAAGAGGGGGAGGGAAAGAGAGAGAGAGGATATCATTCAATTATTTTTCTAGACCTATCTTAGACATGGCACAAATATTGTAATTGCATGCATATGATATCAACCATCAGTATACAATCATATCACAAAGTGTAGTCCCGAAACTTGTAGCAGTTTTTCTGAACTACACTTCTCAGATAAATATATGTCAAGTTGCTTAGCAAGTTAGCATGTTTTGTAACTTGGTACCAGACCAGAGTGGTTTAGATCAAAGATGTTTAAAAAAGAAATCACACCTAAACAATCTTAGGCTGACATCAACATACTGCACCATTTATGTCAGCAGAAACCAAGATGCAGTGGATCAGGAATGGATGAATAGTAGAGTGAATGAATGTTGGAGCACGGCATGCTCAGAATAAACGATCACAATGCAAGGATTTTTCTTGTGAACACTCGCACATCACGCACTTTCGCCGGTGCTACGAGCCACACTTCTGGGATGTTGGTTATCCTATCAACTTATTTTCTTGCTCCAACAGTGAGTGATGAAATTGAGGATCTTTTACTGTTTAAATCCTTGTTTTGAGTGCTGCCAGTTGGTTTTTCTCAAGGGTTGAGTCTTCTGCTTCAAGCTTTGGTAATTTGATATTTGGGCAGCATGTATATATCCTTGTCTTAACTGTTCCTCTAGCCTAAACTGAGGTGCTATATAGTGAATTTCTAAGTCACCAGATTAATTTTCGAAGTAGGTAGCTTGGTTTTTTGTGTTTGTTGGATCTTTTAGCTTCAATCTTGATAAAAGCTACTGTGCAATTTTTTCAGCCTTCCATGACAATATTTCTTAGATTCTTTGTCTAGAAGTGGTCAGGACTTGTTTGTAATCTAAATGAGGATGAAACTGATGGTTGAGAACCTTCTTTAGCTATTTCCCTTCCGGATTATTGTTCAGTATGCTGGTATATATGTCAATGATCAAATATGTACAGGAAATATGCTTTTTTTCTTTCTTTAACTGCTTATAGCTATTCAATTCATCAACCAGTAAAGCAGATGACAAAACCAACCAAAAATGAAAATAAAAAATAGTTTTACATTGATAAGAAAAACATCAGAAGCAGACCTCTCGCCTTTGTCGAATGATTTCCAGAGGCGGCAACACTATGAGATAGTTGTGCGAACCTTTCTGCAGTATTGAGATCCCAAATCTCAACCTTTGAATTGATAGTGCATGGTATTCAAATGAAAACATATGAGCAAAGGAACTCATAAAAGAGAACTTTTAATTCTACATTAGTATTATTTAACGGCAAGTAGTAACCTCAGAGGACTGCTCCCCTGCTATAGCTACGTATTCAGGTCCTCCATCATGTGCATCATCTGCTAACAAAAAAATTTATTTTAAAAAAAAAAGGGAAAAAAGGTTGATCCTTATATATACACTCTAAACAAAAAAAGACTAGGACAGATGTCAGACCAACTAGGTATCCAATTAACAGATGTGCATAAAATATGGGTAACCGGTTCTGATTATCTTTTATTAGTAGGTGAACATTTGTGTTTTACGTACCTCTGAACTAAAATTGACTAAATTTACAGTTTATTTGCAAACACACAATAACTTTAAAATAATTGAAATGGTATTGAAGACAAGGCTGGCGATGCTTATATCTCACATCCCTGGTCTAAAGGGGTTAGACTGCAAATCAAGCCTCTCATATTTTCTCAATAAAAAGAAAAATTGCAGCAAAGATGCAATACCTGCTTCTTGTTTAGTAGCCTGTTGTTTGCTTTAAAAAGGAATAGTTATTTACTGCTAAAATCTAGTGGTTAAGTGAGATCGTGATGTCTTCAAACAACAATCCATCAGAAAAACACAATGAATACAGAAACTGATGAATTATATATATAGAAAAATTAAAAAAACAAAGAAAAAGTAATTGCTGAACATCATTAAGGGGACTTCGTCAAACTTACACAGAACATAAAGAGAACAGGGTCAAAGAAGGGGAAGAGAGAGAGAGAGAACCTTCAAGTTTGCTGGAACTTTCAATTAGACTTCCTTGACTGCCATCCAGAATTTCTGCATTGCTAGTTTCCCTGACCTCGGAATCACACTTATTCTTTGTATCATCAACTTGCCTCATGACAACGGAAGGCTTCTTCACTAGTGAAAGTTTGCAAAAGTGGTAAGAGTTTGTTGAGATCATAGAAGAAGGGATCCTGAGATAAGAAAGAAGAAAAAGGCCCGACTTTAGCAGGGTACGATACATTTCTGAAGAAACATCATCGATACATGGGCCTAGTAGTCCTTGAAGATAATAACTTCATATGCAAAACCAGTCTTAAACTACACTCTAGCCAGACAGACATGACTAATTATAAACTGAAAAGAATCATGACAAACTATCATCCTAACAAAGTCAAAATGACTTCTAGATACCTGGACAAACCCCCATCTCCAATATCCCACAACTTTATAGTTCCATCTCTGCCCTGGCTGCATGATCAGAATACAAGTAGTCAATCCTCAGTCTAACAAATTAACCATTTAGTTTTAATTCGATTTGGTGTGACAACAGTTTCACATTGCCGGCCCAAAGCTCAAGGATACAAACCAAACCAGCAAAAAGTACCTGACAACTTTGTTGTCTCCAACCAAATCAACAGAGATGATCCCATGCTTCCCACTGTGCACCCTATAATCATTTTCAAAAAATTTGAAGCATTCAATAGTTATAACAACAAATGATCAGTCTACTTATTTTGAACAAATACAATTCTCAACTACAGTGGGCTAGGCTAAAAAAATATAATTAACATCCCAATAGTTTTGACAATATATACTACCACGCAGATGATATAGTCCGATGTTGTACGGTATCCCAAATGCGCAACTCGCCATCAGAAGAACTGCAATATACCCTTTTCAGTACAAACACAGAATCCTTCTACTTATAAACATAAAAAAGCCCACTAAGAATCATCCATATGTATGCAAATTTTCGAAACTAACACAATAGAAGAAGCAAAGCAAAATTGTACCCACTGAACAGCAATGTTTTAGATGGATGGAAAGAAATATCAGTGACTGAAGCCCGATGACCTCTCAACACTGCCACGGGATCTGGCGGAGGTCTCTTGCTCATTCTTCTTCACAATTCTGCCATTGAAGCATAATGTCAAACACCTTGTAGAAATAAACAGTGAACTTTATATCATATCTTCCTATCACTCTGGGAGTAGTTCTTAATCAAACATCGCTGAAAAATGGTTAAACAAATCTCTAAAAAACGGAATTTTTTCCTGAAAATTGAGGTGAAGTGTACAAAAATGGAAACTGTGAATAATTGGGTATAGTTACCTTGAACCAAATATGCAGAAAAATTAATGACTTACATATTTGTGTGGTTTATGTATCTGAAAATGGTGAAATTGAATTATATGTGTGGAGGAGTTCAACTTCACCGGATTTTCGCGGCACTGCAATTCGTTGCCTTTCTGTTCGTTGTTTTTCCCTTTTTTTCTTTTTTTGGGACACAAGTTAACGGAACCGAACTCCGTTACTTACAAAAATTAGCCGGTCATTTTTAGAGTTACCACTGGGGTATTAATAAACGAATTTGTAGCACAAGGGGTGAAAGTGTTTAAAGCCAATACCACAGGGATGAATGTGTAGTTAACCCTTTCCAAAATCACAAGCTTCTGCAAAACGTTCTCCCTTGGTTCCAAAAATAAACACTCCTATATTTTCCCTTTTAACAAAAGGACAAACAATTAAAACAATCAATCTTTATTATGTAATTTTAATTTAGAAAATTTTAAGCCAAATTATCGGACAAAATAAATAATTATTTAAATTTTAAGAAACCTGTAATGTAAGAAATATTTAAGATTCATTCATGGAACTTATAACAAACATGTCAATTATTAAAACACGTACAAATATTAACGATCAAATGCATTATTAATAACCTATATTTTCTACCATTTTTAAATTCGAGAACATATTATAACATTATGTATCATTTGACTATATTCAGACAAATAAAGTTTGTTCACCCGACCCTGAAGGGGGAGCTCTCACCTTGCCTATATAAGGAATTATGTCCCATATCAGAAGTTATTTAGGACTCTTGAGACAACTTTAAGCCCGACTTAATGCTTGGCAATAAATTTAAATCCCGATTCATCCTTATACTCAGATAAAGCGTCAGCTTTTGTGAGGAAGGCCGCGCAAAGAAGGCTCGAGAGCTTGTTAAGGAAAGCGGTGATTCCGTATCGAATTTTAACTTCGCACAGCAAGCGACACGATTGAATAAGATTTACAAATAATGCTGAATAGTTGTAATCACTAATATTTGTCGTGAATTTATTTAGTTGTGTGAATATAATCTTTAATGCTTATTCACTCCAAAATCATTACACATAAAATTATTTTTATGCTATTTTTGAATAATGTTAAAAAGATTTAAAGTACACAAAGTGCACGAATGCAATTATGAATAATTAACTATAGACGCGCAAGACTGTTCAAGTTAAAATAGCTATAAATAACTAACTACAAACACGCGAAAAAGTTAAAATAGCTATAAATAACTAACTACAAACACGCGAAATACTAACACGTCAACGTAACGGCATATAATTAATTATATATGTGCAGAAAAAAAACTATAAACTAATTATCAATGTAAACATATGGAAATTCTATTTAAAGTATCAATAAACCAAGTTATTGTTTAAACAAACAAAAGAAATAGAGGATTGATCAACAAATTTTAGAAGAAAAAAAATACTGAAACATGAGAAATGCCCAATAAAATGGTGTAGAAATCTGAGCTAAAAGAATAAAAGCACTCTCTCCCATAGAACACACGCACTTTATGAACTATTTGCCCTGCCCACATATTTTTAGTTATATGAATATAATCTGTAATATATATCCAATTCAAAATGATTACATGTATAATTATTCTTATATTATTTTTAAACAATGACGAGATGTTTAAATCACACAAATAACGGAATTTAAGTACGAATAATTAACTATTGACGTGTGAAAATAATGAACTACAAACGTGTGAAATATCAACACACAGGTATAACTGTATATAACTAACTATAACCACGCAAAATACTAATACTCAAATATAACTGTAGATCACTAACAATATACTTGCAAACAAATTATATATTAGTTGTCATCGTATACTTATGAAAAAATAATAAATTGTTTGTTAGTATAAATACGTGAAAAAATTCATATAAAGTCACAATAAATTGAGTTATTAATTAAACAAACAAAAGGGAGACTTGGGGGATTGAGCAATAAACTTTTGAAAAAAAATGAAACGTGGTAAATGCCCTATAAAAGGGTGTAGAAATTTGCACCGAAAGAGTAAAGGCACCATTTTCCTTAAAACACACGTACATTTGATGAACTATTTACCTTGCGCACATATATTTAGTTATATGAATATAATCTTTTTATAAAAATCCAATTCAAAATCATTACACATATAATTATTCCTATATTATTTTTAAAAATAACAAAATATTTAAATTACACAAAGACCGCAAATGTAAGTATGAATAACTAACTAGTGACACGTGGGAATTACGAACTACAAACATGCAAAATACTAACATGTAAATATAACGGTTTATAACTAATTGTAAACTAGTACTCAAATATAACTATAGATCACTAACCATATACTCTCGAAAAAATATAAATTGATTGTCATCACATACTCGTGAAAAAATTATAAATTGTTTGTCAGTATAACTAGTGAAAAACTTCCATATAAATTCTTAATAAATTGAGTTATTAATTAAACAAACAAAGGAAAGACATGGGGGATTGATCAACAAACTTTTGAAAAATTTGAAACATGAGAATGCCCGGTAAAAGGGTGTCGAAATTTGTAGTAAAAGAATAAAAACACCATCTCCTTAAAACACACGTATACAAATACAGGGGCAGATCCATAAATTTTTTCCAGCAGGGACGGATTTAAACCAATTTTTTTATGGAAGTTAAATAAAAAAAAAACTTGAACTAATCATAATAATGTTTACAAATAACAATACTATCCTCCTAAATCCCATAACTTGAAAATGTTATAAGATAGTTTCATTATCAATAGTTTCAAATACATTATTTTTAATGTAAGGAACTAAATAATCACTCAACCAAAATAATAACTAGCTTTGACAAAATTATGCTCAGTTCATCTTTTCAAAACAATAACTTGCTTTGACAAAATTATCATCACATTTTATGTAATTAATTACTATCAGAACTTTGAAAAAATTGGTGCCACATAATTACTTAAATCATCATACATCTAGTTTCTACAACCAAAACAAAGTAAAAAATTACACCCCAAAGTAAAAGTTCAAATTACAGTAGACTTAAACTTAAACAACAAATACTAAGTTACAACTTTCATGATTCAATTGGAGCAAACTCCGAGTGAGAAAAATAAAATGTAAAAATTTACAATTCCAACAGCCACTTCAATTAATCAGATAATAGCCAAAAACATTATCCGTCGTTGATGGAAAAGATAATTGATAATTTAAAGATAATTATCACTTCAATGAAAGTTGTAAAAAGTTATATTATAAATATGCCCCCTTAAGTTTATTAATTTATATTTTTGTCCCTACCCATATACCTTAAAAAAAAAAAAAACCTTAGCATAGGCATTTGTCAGACATATACATGGAGGGCAACTGTCTATGCTGCTCTTCATATACATCTGCGCATGCACGTACATGTGCTAAATTATTTGCCCTACACGCCATATGAATAAATCTTTAATATAAATAATGTTCAAAATCATTATACATATAATTATTCTTATATTATTTTTAAGCAACGACAAAAGGTTTAAATTACACAAAGAGTGCGAGTGTAAACATGAACAACTAACTATTGACATGTGGAACTGCCTGAGTTAAAATAACTATAAATAGCTAACTACAAACGGTGAAACTCTAACACGTGAATATAACGGTATATAACTAACTACTAACATATGAATATAACGATAGATAACTAACTATATACTCGTAAAAAAATTATAAATTAATTATTAGTATAAACACGCGAAAACTTCCATATATATATAAAAGCTCAAGAATTAAATTGAATTATTTATTAAACAAACAAAAGAAAGACTCGGGAGATTGATCAACGAACTTTTGAAAAAAATTGAAACATGAGAAATGCCCTATAAAAAGGTGTAGAAACTTGCAATAAAAGAATGAAAGCACCATCTATTTAAAACACACATACATGTGCTAAATTATTTGCCCTGCACGTTATATGAATATAATATTTAATTTACATATATAATTATTCCTAAATTATTTTTAAATAACGACAAAATGTTTAAATTACACAAAGAGCGCGAATATAACTACAAACAACTAACTATTGACGCGCGTGATTGTTCGTGTTAATATAACTATAACTAACTAACTATTAATGCGCGATATATCAACTCGCAAATATTACTGTACATAACTACCTATAACTGCTCGAAATACAAATACAAACATAATTGGACAGAACTAACCATGTACTCGTTAAAAATTATTAATTGATTGTTAATATAAACATGTGAAATTAGGTCTCAATAAATAGAGTTATTATTTAACAAACAAAAGAAAAACCCAGGGATTGAAAAACAAACTTTTGAAAAAAAAATGAAACATGAGAAATGCCATATAAAGGGGTAGAAATTTGTGCTAAAAGAATAAAAAGCACCAACAAACACACATTTCATGAATTATTTGCCCTATACACACATATATATCCTCCTTTTTTGTGTCAGGCAAATAAGCAAGCCACAATATTTGGTCACTTACCGATATTAATATTAGTCGTACTAAAAGGGACCTGCTATTTTTTTGTGTATCTACTGGGCGCAGTATTCTAGGGCCGATGCCAAGCTTTTTCCTCTCGAGAACGTAGAGCTAACGTACGCACCTCACTGTATTCGAATGAATCCATTCAAGCTACCTCAAGCTTCAACAAACAGGTATAATCTCCATAAGAACTCCCTTACCAATTTACTTGCTTTTAATAATTTTATTTTATGTATTTTTTAACATTGTTTGTTGTCAAATTTATTATATCATGGATAGACATTTGTAGGTTGTTGCAGTGAGACAAGCATTGACAGAATTTGCACATACCCACTGATTGAAAAAAAGGAGGTACAATTGATTTTATATAAGGAATTCTAGGGTTTGAATTGATTTTGTTATATCTGGGTTAGGTTCAATTGGAGGTGTGGTTTTTAGTTTTTCTAATAAGAGCTGTACATGAGATATGATTGTGAAGTTTACAATAACAAAGAGATGGAATGTGATGGCTCTGATTTAGGATTGTTGCATGGATTGTATGATGGGTCTGAGAAGAAATCTGGGTTAGGGTTAGATGCTGGATGTGTTGATAAGATACCTAGGGTTGACAAGATGGATGGTGAGGAAAAAAGCACAGTTTCGAAGAGAAGAGTTACGGAAATTGAGGTGAGGTTTGATTCAGATGATGATGAGCCAATTGGGTCTATGTTTAAGGTGAAAAGCAAAAGAAACCCTAAGAAGGTTAAGGTGGGATTTAATGGTGGTAAAATCAATGACAAACAGGTTGAATTGAGGGAGGAGAGGTTGCTGGTCAAAGATGAGGATTTAGGGGGCATGAACGATACATTGGCTAGTTTTAAGAAGAAGTTGAAGGGACCTAAGAAGGACACTGGATCTGGGCTAATTGCAGGAAGGGATTTGGATATAAATTTGGCTGAACCATCAGGTCAATCTTTGAATGGACCTGTGAAGAATGAGGATTTGGTTTCAGCATCGATCTCAAAGGAAGCAGAGAAGGATCAGATTACTGGCGATGATGAATCTGATGGAGCTGCTGATAAAAAGTTTGCAAATAAAGCAAAAGTGAAAAGCAAGAGATCCAGGAGTGCTGCGCTGCAGAAGAAAACTCAGCGCAACACCGAGTTTGATGATGCAGGGAATGGTCAGATATATGGAGATCAATCACTACCAAGTGAGAAAGAGTGCACTACAGGGTCTGGTGGTGGCTCAAATGACTGTTTGGGTGAAAATTTAGAAGATTCCCTGTCTGCCTTTATCCGAAAGGCACAATCTGGGTCAATTAGGAAATCTCGCAGTTCCTCAAGGTCAAAACAGATAAACTGTGATGGTCTTTTGGAGGATCCTTTGCCAGATGTGATGATATCTCAACCTCCTTCAAATTATGTTACTGCAGTTACTGGATTTGATAATACTTTTCATCTAGAGTCTGGGAGAGGTTCAACAGATTTAACATGTGATCAGAATAATAATGGAAAAACTCAGAACGCTGACTGCACTTTCTCTCAAGTTTCAAATTGCATAGGGCCAAACAAATTATCAAGTGATCCATGTCTAGGGATTTCTTCTGGTCCATTGATTACAAATGATATTTTGAGATCCAGTGACAACATACATGATCAATCTTCTCGAGGAACTTTCGACAATTCATTTGCCATTTCCTCAGCTCAACAATCTCAATCCTATTTAATGTTATGTTCTAATAATATTTCAATGCTCCAAGATGGTGAAGTAAATGAGCAAACTTGTGGGATTCAAGAAGGAATAAAGCTGGAATCCCATGACTCATACCATTTTCTTGATGGAAATCAAAAGGAGTCTCTTTGTGCAAAAGTGAAGGGAAATTATTGTTTTCCTAGTCAAGAGCCTACCTTTGGAATCAATAGTTCTGTTGATGAGGTAAATAATTCTTCAATTAGGAAAGCATGTGATTTGGGGGGTGATATTGTTGAAATGCACAATTCAATATCTGCTCTAGAACAGATGCAGAAGATCAATCTGTCTGATGCGGATATGCCAACAGGAGGATTCAGTCATAGTCTGGATCAACAGTCTAAGTGTGTTGCAGGAAGCCAAACTTCAAGCACAGACCAGAAATTTTGTTCAACATTTGACAAAGATGTTCAGGGGCCTTGTCTTGGTAATGATTTGTCAAACAGTTTATGCGAAGATATATTTCATGAGACCATTAAACAGGTATCTGGAGAACTCTTAGAGCCAACAGCATCCCTATCTCAGAACTCATTAACATGCAATGAGAAGATGACTGTGACTTCAAAACCTATGGACGGGATTGGTAGTTTGCAGTGTCTAAAAGGGTTCCGGCAAGCTCAACCTCAAGCATCAACTTCAGTTTTTGATTCATCCCGACAGGTAGGTATTTGCAAGGATTGTATTAGTCCCAACCGAGTTACAGGTATATCCGTTGAAGAGCCAGATTTTGCGTCAGTTTCTTCACAAAAGGAGGAAGCCTCAGCATCTGATAGTAGGTTATCTACAGTGTCACCAAGTGGAGACCATAAACAGGAAAACTCTTTCCAAGTAAATCAGTTAGAGAATTCCCTAGAAACTGGTGATGACCCTGGTAGTCTTCCTCAACAAGTGCCTCTATATAAATCCAGTACCTCATTTCCAAGGCGCAGTTCCAGTTTCCATCAAAACCAAGCATCTGATGATGTGTGCAAGGGTGTTCATATTCCAACCCATGATTTATCTGGTGATGAAGTAGCTAATGGATCCTCTTCTCCATCATCTATGCCAGATTGTAATGGAAATTATGCAGATGATATAGGATCGGTGCCTTATCCTGAAAGTAAAGACAATAAGCTTTCAGTTGGTCAGCGTGCCGTGCGTATAACAAGAAAGCGTAGGCAAATGGACATGGCTTATGAAGGGGATGCTGATTGGAATATTCTGATACATGAGCAGAATTTTCTTGTTAGTAATCAGGCTGAAGATGATAACCAGCTTAAAAGAAGAGAAAAATTAGATTCCCACTTAACTATGTTTTCAGAGGCTGAGAATGGAGGTGGCGCAGCAGTATCTGCTGGGCTCAAAGCTCGTGCAGTTGGTCCAGTTGAGAAGATTAAGTTTAAGGAGGTATTGAAGCGCAAAGGTGGCCTTCAAGAGTATCTAGAATGCAGGTGTGTTACTAGTTCTTAATTCTGGTATTACATATATCTGTATACATATAATATATTTTTTTGCTATGGCATGCTTTAAGGTGCCTTATTCATGCTGTAACACATATCTTGTCATGTCAACATTATTGACTAACACTTAGGTTGTTTATTCTCAAGAATCCAGGCTATATTGATATCTTTTTACAGTCTCTTACTATTTTATGGAAGTTTCTCTTTCAAGTTGCTGTATTTACAATTTACTATCACTTTATACGAATTAGTTGTGATATGAATTTTTAGTGCATGTCATTGTTGCTGAACCAACAAATTTTCTCATGAACATGTGGGAGGTAAGCAAACACTTTTATGGGTCCTTTGATCAATTACCAAATTTAAGTATCCAGAGAAATTGTTGCAGTTTGACATAACCATTTATTGGCTTTGTGTTTTATACTTTTATTTATCTCTTTTACAAGTTAAAACTTATGTTGACACTTTAAAAGCTTTGAAGTGTTTGAAACTTTTGGCTTTGTTAAGATATTTTTTTATGATAAATATATATTTTTTATATTAAAAAAAGGCACCAAGGGAGTGCCATGGCTTTGTTTAAATACTAAAGGACTCTCTAAGTAGGCTGGTATATTTCTTGAATCTCATCTCTGGAAAGGAAATTGTCAGAATCAAATAGTACTTGTGGCAAATACCGGTTACTTTACTGGTATTTTTATTCATTATTTTCATAAAAGAATATGAATGCCTATCATTTGGCTTCTAAGTATTTGTATGTTTGTTAATATTTCAGTCAAAAATTGAAGATGTTCTGCATTAATGATATATGATTGATTTTTTTTTGAGTTTCATTTGAAATTGGTTAGTGCTCTCTATAAGAGTGAGGTGTTCACGGGGTTGTGTTGTTTCCTTTGCACAAGCTATCCAAATTTCACACTCCGGGCTACATGCCATCTTGCTGAGTCTACATCTAGTGCATCTGTGCGTGGGATTATTAATTACATGTATTTCAGTTATATGTTTCCCTCTGATTGACCTATCTAACCTCCCTTAGACTGGGAAGCTGCGGTATTGCAAATGAATTTGGAGTTAAAATTTCTTGGGATTGCCAACATTTCGATTCTTATATTTCAACATGATTTCTGATTGTTAAATAGTTACTTGTGTAAAAAATGAAGGGGAAAGCTAATGATATAGATAATGTTTCTTTCCTGAAATGGTAAATCTTTCATTTCTAGTAGGCACAAGTTTTTTGGATTTTTGCCTCTTGATGCCTCCTTTAATAGAGAATTGTAGCAAGTTTGCCTTAAAGGTTTTATTTTCTTGTTTCTGATGAAAGCTTCTTGGTAACAAGATTACAACACGATGTTTGCTATATGGGATTCTTCATCTATGTTAGATGGTGTTTTCCCCCATAAGAATTTTGCAAGTCCATTTATTGTTAACATGTTATATTTGCTATATGTGTTTTAGCTATTTCTGCCTTGTCCAACGATTACAATGTTTCACTTGGTGCAGGAATCATATCTTAGGTCTTTGGAATAAAGATGTTAGTCGCATTTTGCCTCTCTCAGACTGTGGAGTCTCTGACAAACATATGGTTGATGAATCACCGTGTGCTTCTCTAGTTAGGGATATTTATGCATTTCTTGATTACTCTGTAAGTCTTTCAGAATACCTCAAGTTTACTTTGGATTCTTTTCTTTTTGCTCATGAAAAGTTATGAATTATTTCCTTTTTTCTTTCTTATGCTGTCTAATTTGTAGTTGTTTTTGTTGATATTTTATTAATGAGTTGGGATATTTCTTGAATTAAGTTTATAATGTTTTGGATAATGACAACTCTTTTACAGGGTTACATAAATATTGGAGTTGCTTCTGGAAAGGAGATTACAGAATCTGGTTCAAAGCAAAATCTGCAACTTTTAAAAGAGAAAAATTTTGGGGAGAAATCTGGGTCCCAACTTGCTGATTCGGATGACGGAGTTTCCTTTATTCTCGGTAGGGATAAGAATTTTGATAAATCGATGGAAGAAAAGAATGTTGCTACATGTGATGACGAAAATAGGGCGGCAAGAGACAAAAGAGACGAGACACTTCTTGATCCGCAGGCTTTGAAGTTATCAACTCCAGTAGAACCTGAAGAATGTGATGATTTCCAGGGAAATGGTCGCATTGAGGCAAGAACGTCCAACAGAATTGCTAATGTGGATCTTTCTAGTTCAATTTCTCTTAGTGTAGTTGCGGATGGTGGAACAGCCCATGCTATACCTTCAGAGCACACAAATAATTCTTGTGGCATGCTATCTGGGGCTGTTGATGACAATGAGGTACATCAACATATGCAGAGTGATTCAGAAGCTAGAAAGAGAATCATTGTAATAGGAGCTGGGCCTGCTGGCTTAGCTGCAGCTCGCCACTTGCAGAGGCATGGTTTTCAAGTTACTGTTCTGGAGGCTAGGGGTAGAATAGGGGGCCGTGTTTTTACGGATCGAACATCTCTTTCAGTACCAGTGGATCTTGGGGCTAGCATTATTACAGGTGTTGAAGCAGATGTGGCTACTGAAAGACGACCAGATCCTTCTTCATTAGTTTGCGCTCAATTGGGCCTTGAATTAACAGTACTGAACAGTGACTGTCCTCTTTATGATACTGTTACAGGTCATAAAGTTCCCGCAGATTTAGATGAAGCTTTGGAAGCAGAATACAATAGCCTGCTTGATGACATGGTACTGTTGGTTGCACAGAAGGGGGAGCATGCAATGAGAATGTCTCTTGAGGATGGTTTAGAATATGCCCTTCAGAGGCGTCGCATGGTTCGATCTAGTAAAAATTATGTAGAAAGTCATTTGCATAAATCAGCAGCTATTGTTGATGACCAGGTTCTTGGGAATAATAATTCTAGAGCGGAGATTTTGAGTCCTCTTGAGAGGAGGGTCATGGATTGGCATTTTGCTCACTTGGAGTATGGTTGTGCTGCTTTGCTCAAGGAAGTGTCACTTCCTTACTGGAATCAGGATGACGTATATGGAGGATTTGGAGGAGCTCATTGTATGATTAAAGGGGGTTACAGCACTGTAGTTGAATCGCTGGGAGAAGGACTCTGCATCCACTTGAACCATGTGGTCACGAATGTTACGTATCACACAAATGATACTGTAAAAAATAATGATCAGCATAAAAAAGTCAAAGTTTCCACATTAAACGGCAAGGATTTTTTTGGGGATGCAGTTTTAGTCACAGTGCCGCTTGGGTGCCTAAAAAAGGAATCCATCAAATTTTCACCGTCCTTACCTCAATGGAAACATTTGTCCATCCAGCGGCTTGGTTTCGGTGTGCTTAATAAAGTTATTTTGGAGTTCTCGGAAGTATTTTGGGATGATTCTGTTGATTACTTTGGTGCAACTGCCGAGGAAACAAACAAGAGGGGCCACTGCTTTATGTTCTGGAATGTCAGGAAAACAGTTGGGGCGCCCGTTCTTATAGCTTTAGTTGTGGGTAAGGCGGCACTATATGGGCAAAATATGAGCTCAGCTGATCATGTGAATCATGCCTTAGTGGTTCTTAGAAAACTTTTTGGAGCTGCTGAGGTACCTGATCCAGTTGCGTCAGTAGTGACTGATTGGGGAAGGGATCCATATAGCTATGGTGCTTACTCCTACGTTGCCATAGGGGCATCTGGAGAAGACTATGACATATTGGGTAGGCCTGTTGAGAACTGTTTGTTTTTTGCTGGTGAAGCTACATGCAAGGAGCACCCAGACACAGTCGGTGGAGCAATGATGAGTGGGCTTCGAGAGGCTGTCCGTATAATGAATATATTGAGTACTGGAAGTGATTGTACAGCAGAAGTGAATGCCATGGAGGCTGCTCAGAGACATACAGACAGTGAAAGAAGTGAAGTTAGGGACATCATGAAGAGACTTGATGCTGTAGAACTTTCAAACACTTTGTACAAGAAATCTTTGGACGGGGCACATATTATGACGCGAGAAGCTTTGCTAAAGGATATGTTCTTTAAAGCAAAAACTACAGCTGCTAGATTCCATCTGGTTAAAGAGTTGTTGAGTCTTCCAGTTGGAGTTTTGAAAGCCTTTGCTGGGACTAAAAAAGGGCTCAGCACTCTTAACTCATGGATACTGGTATGTGTTTCCTGTGATATATCATTCTTCCATCTCCGATTGAAGTAAATATGAAATATTGAATTATTTTGATGCCATTTGGCAGCTGACATTTTCTTAATGTCTATATTTTATCATTCACAACAGGATTCAATGGGAAAGGATGGGACTCAACTCTTGCGGCATTGTGTTCGTCTCCTTGTACTTGTTTCAACTGATCTACTGGCCGTTCGCTTGTCAGGTATGATATTATATATACATTCTACATAGAGGGATAGCACTAAATGATTATTGCTCTTTAAAAAAGCACTGAATATTCTTCAACACCCCAGCCCCCCCGTGCGGGGTATGCTATGGCATTGCTGTCCTAAGCCGTTTTTGTAAAAAAAAATTCCATAAAAATAACGCAGACACCAATAATATGATGTCTCTTGACCTGTTCAGTATTGTCTGGCGGCATATAGAGGCAGTCATGAAATTGTAGGTCCCAACTTTCTTTATTCAATTTAGAGAATATTTTTGTGCTAAGAAAGCCTATGGTTGCTGCAATTGAATAGTATTAGCGAGAGAATTTCATCGATGGTGCCGGGCTGAAGTAATTTGTAGCTTGTATTCATGAGATACTGTCTTCATGAAAGTAGTTCAAACTGTATCAATCCATATATATATTTAGCCACACTCATGTTGAGGCTATTGTCTACTCGATTACCCTCAGTCCATGCTTTGTTGCTAAGACCCTTACTTTATTACTTTTGAAATAGAAAATGAGATTTTTACATTATGTCATTGTTGTAGGTATAGGAAAAACTGTTAAAGAAAAAGTATGTGTACATACAAGCCGTGATATACGTGCCGTTGCGAGCCAACTGGTTAATGTATGGATTGAAGTTTTTCGCAAAGAGAAGGCATCTAATGGTGGCTTGAAGTTACTGAGGCCATCAAGCACTCTCGATTCTTCAAAAAGCAAATATAATCTAGCTTCAGGAAAACCACCCCTACGCACACACCATGGAGCACCAGACAACAGAGGAACTGGAACCCATTTACCTCCCAATTCAAACAGTAAAAAGGGGAACATCAAGCTTGTCAAGTCGGAAACCAGGACTGACGCCAAATCAGAGGTGAAACCTTCAAGGTCTCAAGGTTCAGTAGGAAGACAGGATTCTAAGGTGGAGGAGGATAAAGATTATGCACTCTCTAAAGAAGAACAGGCTGCTTTAGCTGCTGAAGAAGAAGCTCGTGCTGCAGCAATTGCAGCTGCCAAGGTTTGTTTCTCTTGTCATTGGAACATTGTTTTACTATTCTCTTGGTGCTGTAGTAAAAAGTCATAGTCAGATTTTTTATATTTTTTTTTAATGTTCCCTTTGATATTCACCTTAGCTTTAGGCAGTCCTACATTCTAAGTCTTTATAATTTAGGAAATTTCCATTCATAGATGTACCCTTCATGAACTGAGGCATGGTCTGATGTCTGCTGTTGTGTGCTTTTTATTTTCTTCGTTCCTGCTCATGAGGCATACACTTCATGTTTGTTAATTACTCTCTCCCATACGTTTTCAAACATCAGGTAGCTAAATATTCTTCCTTTGCTTGCTAGATTATACATACTAACATACCTGTAAAAAGCAATAAAGGGTATATATCATCATGATAATGTCTATCATATCCATAGAGATGCATGTAGACAGACTCAAAACAAGTGCTTTGCAAGCATATTGGCTTTAGCTTATAATTTTTTTAGCTCGAATAATGAATTGTAATTTATTAAGATTCAAAAGGCTCCGCTTGATTCGACTCCTAGTCTCTCTTTCTCCTTGTACTTTCACATCTGCTTTAGAATAACTCGCACAGTTGTAAATTAAAAAAATGTGGTGTGCTTAAACAGCAGTTGTAGTTATTCGTTTCCTAGTTTGCCAAGTTCATTGGTTTGAACTGTTTGAAAACATTTTGAATATTCTTGTATCGGCACTGTTTTTTTTTTTTTAAATTTATAAATATCTGATTGAGGGTTTCTGGCTTTGTGTATGTCTTGGGTTACTTTCAAAGTTTGAGCAGGATAACATTGGTTCTAAACTATTTTATATTCTTGCTGAGGGAGTAGTTTATGATAATCTTTTATATCTGATATTGTCGACACACATATTTTTATTAATAGTCTATCTGATAATGTTGATACATACATATACACACACACACACACACACACATATATATATATATATTATTACACCTTGTTGAATTTATTTATTTGCAGTAGGTGTTTAGGTACTGTAAACACTTCTGAACCCAGAGTGTGATTGGCTGGAAGGGGTTGAGTGGGGTCCAAGATGTCTTACTTTTTTAGATTTATTTACTTGCTCTTTCTCGTGTTGTAGATGGGGTTGCACTGTCTACTACCATCAAAACAAACTTCAGTTCTGCACGATCAGTGATTTGATGAATGTGTAGTTTGGTGGAAATTAGTATAACTGCCATCGTCATTTTCCATTATGTATACTTTTGCCTTATGTTGTAGATGTTTATTACAAGTAGTTTTTTGCTTGCAGGCATATGCGTCATCGGATCCCAGGTGCAACACATCTCTGCAGCTTCCAAAGATACCATCATTTCACAAATTCGCTAGACGTGAGCAGTATCCACAGATGGATGAGTCTGATAGTAGAAGGAGGTGGTCTGGTGGTGTTCTAGGAAGACAAGATTGTATATCAGAAATAGATTCTAGGAATTGTAAGGTAAGGGATTGGGCTGTTGATTTCTCTGCTGCTGCTTGTGTCAACCTTGACAGTTCAAAAATGTCAGTTGATAACCTTTCACAGCGTAGCCACTCAAATGAGATTGCATGTCAGTTGAACTTCAGAGAGCACTCTGGAGAAAGTGTGGCTGTGGACAGCAGTATATTTACAAAAGCATGGGTTGACAGTGCTGGTAGTGAAGGGATAAAGGATTACAGTGCCATAGAGAGATGGCAGTCTCAAGCTGCTGCTGCTGATTCTGATTTCTTCAATCGGACTATGCACATTATGGATGAGGAGGATTCAAACATTAATTTAAAACCACCTATGCGAAAGCATGACGGCCTGGCCAATGAGAGCTCTGCTTCACAAGTTACTATAAACAGGGAGTTGGTTGAGAATCAACCTAGAGGAGCAGAGAAAATTAAACAAGCCGTTGTGGATTACGTTGCATCTTTGCTCATGCCTCTTTATAAAGCAAGAAAAATTGACAAGGATGGTTATAAGTCGATAATGAAGAAAACTGCTACCAAGGTCAATTACCTCTTCTTTCATCTATTTAATTTTTTCCTTAGCTCTAGCTAGTCTATCATATATTAATGATCTCTAGCTGTATTCTTGCTTCATGGTCCACTTGGTAATGTAGAAAGATAATTACACATTCTTATGTGAAAAAATGTGGAAGGAACATCACGACTTTCTCACCTCTACTGCCTTATGGATTACTCTGGTTTAGTGTCTGACTCGGGTTATCATTTATGGCCTTGTTTCCCCCCCCCCCCCTCCCAATTTTCAGGTCATGGAGCAGACCACAGATGTAGAGAAATTAATGACCGTTTTTGAGTTTCTCGATTTTAAGCGCAAAAACAAGGTGTGTACTGAATTTCTTTTTGGCAACCGTATTAGTTTAAGATCTGTATTTTTTGTTTAGGTAACATCTTATTTCTGATTAGGCTTAGGGAAAATGTTTTACTTAAATTTCCTAGTCGTTTAATGACTTCTCTTGCTTTATGTTTATAAGGGTATATTACACTTGGTAGCCCTAACATTTCACTATGAGTGCACTCGTTTACCTGGGAATGATTGGGATTTCCTCAGGAAGATTTTATTGATTGACATAATCAATAGAACAAGTTGAATGATGGAATTAGCGTTAAACATGGTTCATTTCGGTACATGGTTCGAATACGGGTACACAATAGTTACATAGCTAAAACACGGTACGTTAGGGTATCTTTATATAAATTCTTATAGTTAGGAATTCTCTTAGAATACAAATGTAATAAACCTAAGTTTTATAGAAGATTTTTAGCAACAAGTTGGTTGCTTTATAAATATTTTAGTAAAAATATAATGTTTGAGTATCCAATATTAAGTTATAATATCGACATGTGTGCAATTATAGGTTAAACAACAAGAAATTTATTTGGTATGCTAAATTTTAAGTATTGGTACGTAAGAGTATTTTGTTTGGGTATACAAGTACTAATACGCGGTTCGTTAGGTCAATGAGAGTATCTGATAACTCTGGGTGGAATAACCTCAAGGTCATTTGTTCCAATCTCCATACTTGGGGGCCAAAACTTGCCTACTAAAAAAATAGAAAAAAAAAAAACTGAAAATCAAATGTCCAAGTAACCCTTAAAATTTGATTCAAAAGTTCCTTTCCCACTATTATACTATTTCTTCCCCAATCTCTTTCTATCTCTCCTAAGATCTGTTCTGAACACTCACATTTTTGACTACATGTAGTCATGCACCTAGCATGACACCAACTCCACCCATCAATCCAGTACCATCTTCAATCCACCTGTTGAACTAAGTGTATTCCCCCTACCAAAAAAGTAAAATCGGTAATATGACTCTGCTAACAACTGGATACACTGCAACCGCTGTCTGATTTATTCACTGACCCTGATGGATGTCAGCCATTGTAGCCAACCGCAATATTTTTTTTAATGAATTTAGGATCAGTCTGAGAGATGAGAATCTCATACAAGAAATTCTTGTTGGAAAGAGAATTTCCAATTTTAAATAAAAATGAGTATTATTACATGTAGCTGTACGTTTGACATTGTGTTATGGGGGAGGTTAGTGTTGGTGCTTGCGGGTATATGGAGGTTTGATGATCACTAGACCAAGGTGGCGAGCAATGTTGGTTAAACTGATTGTTAGTGTTCTAAAAGGCAAAAGTGTAACCTACCATTGAGAAGAGGCTTAAGCCTTAAGTCATTAAAGTTTCTTTTTACAAGAGATACCTAAAACATATATTACCTCCGGTCCCTTAATGCGGGTCCAATTTTTGATTAGATAGCACAAGATTTTGTATATTAAAAGAAGAGTTATTTAGGCGCGTCCCAAAAGTTAAAAGAAGAGTTATTTAGGCCTGTTCCAAAAAGAAAAGGGACGACTAACGTAATCTTGACATGCATGCTAGACTTGAGAGAGCACACCACAAAGAGCTAATAACTAGAATTCCTTTTCTTTAAAATTTTTAATTTTTATACTTCATCCAGCAAAGCATGTCATGAGCGAATTTTATTTTTGCATGAAAATAATTTCAAAAGTAATTCAAAATACTTTTGTGCCAAAATGATTGTATTTTATTTAACAATACAATAAAGTGAAAATTATTTTAAGTACCTTAAAATAAATGTATTATTGTTCCATCACTGAAATTGAAATTATAAAACTTATCTGTGACATTCTTAGCTGGACAGAGGGAGTAATTATGATAAATCATAGCACACGATATAGCAATCCACATTTAATACAAGTACATAGGTGTAAATTGAAAAGGTGGAAGATAAAGGTGCTATAAGGCGTATGCCTCATAAGCCGAGGTGCAAGAGTACAAAATAAATGTGCCTAAGCTGATGCCTTTTCCAGGCGCTCTACAACTGCTTTGGCTCAAGGGTCTCCCCTGAAGATGCGTTTCGTGATATTGGTATGGCCAGATGGTATATGTAAAAGCTTAGTTTTCTCATAAGTCATAACTAATATGTCACTTGTTTCTCACGGCTGATGGGTTTAGTCTTGGATTGACTTTTCATCTGATCTAGAGGTTTTCTTTGTTCATACTTAAAGCTATCCCCTATCAAAAGCTTATAATCCAACGGCCAGATGGGGTTACCTGTCTTTAATAGTGCGGACGATGGGCATTTACAGCTAGGGGTATTTTGGATATTTTGTAAGGATAGCCTTATTTTTTTTTAACTCTGGCTATGGATCATTCCCCTATATATCCCTATATATATCCCTAATATATAGGATTTATTTCCCTGGAGGAAGCTTTTTACACCGTAACTCAAAAGAGATATCCCTGTCCGTTAATCACAAATATTAACCATTTAGGTAGTGATTTAGAAATGACATTTTAACGGTATGGTTGAAATGATTTAATAGGTCTGTAAAGGGAGTTGTGAAGCCAATGAGGGTGGTGGATGGTGTTGATGGTTTTACATTCCGAAAACTATGGGTTTTGAGAAAATTTTCTTTGTTTGATACGGGATGCATTATTTTGGGGTCCGTCTGCTTTTTGCTCTGCATGTACTTGGATGATGCCCCCTTTTTGGGACAGTTTTGAATAAATATTTACTTACCAAAAAAAAATTATGTATATTTTCATAGTTATTCAAAAATATATATTTCGCCTGCAAATGATATATTAGTGTGATCAATATGATGATGTGCTCTGCCAGGTTAGTGCAATACTATTACTGTTACTGGTAGAACAGAGAATCCAATAACAGTCGACTTTGATAAGAGTATGATAAGAATTATAAACTAGTTGGATATGACCTTAGCACAATCTGCTAGGTCACTTTGAAAGAATTTGAAAGTGGAGCAATATATAACTAAACAAAAGCCGCGTGTAACTTTTAGAACCTCAACGGTAACTAGTGTGCAGAGGCACCGAGGCTAACTTATCCTTTTTAGTGATGTATGTCATATCGAGTTTCTTGCTTGTTCATGTGAGAAGCTCTTGAGCATCATGTTTCCAATGTTTGATATAGTTATCAACTTGCGATTTATGTACCATATTGTGTAGAATAGATGTAGTCTAGTTTAGGAAGTTTTTAATGATACTTATATCATTTAAATTTAAATGTCTGGGACTATTTGTATGCGAGTATATTTACATGTTTGTTTTTGGTTTTTATTATATGCAGATTCGAGCTTTTGTGGACAAGTTGATTGAGAGGCACATGGCAATCAAACAAGGGGCGAAATCTTGATGCTCCAGACAATGGACTGATATAGAGGTCTACTCGTCTTGGTTCCTGAGTTCTCAGCATATACTGGTGGTACAAAGCACCAGATGATGCAGAGATCGAATGGAGGTCGCTCTTGTAAAAATCTACCATGTGATCGTGATTGGTTGGCCTGTTATAATTTCCTCCCAACATTTGGCGGCATTGTGCGATTTCAAGTGCATTTTGTCTTGAATTATTATTTAAGTACCATTTTCAGGATGGCAAAAGTCTCCTGCATATCGAAAGTGGGGAGCTTTGCGATGTTATAGATATCTCGTTCTAATGATGGCATCTATTCCAATTGAAGATATAGATTACTTTAGGATGGACCATCATTTTTCAAGGTTGTATTTTTAGGATAGAAAGTAAAGACCCCAATTTTTGTTTCAGGGATCTGATAGATGAGACGTTACAGTTTCCTTTGTTCCTGATATTTGTACAGCTTGGGATTTTTTTTATGGAAACAAGTATATAGACCATTTCTCCTCTTTCAGAAGTATTATCTGCTGAACTACTTCTGCTTCAAAATACCAGATTCTAAACTTTGTTGACCAAATTATGAGCGGTAGTTTTCATTTGTTGCATCTCTTTCTCTCTCCTCTATCTATCTCTCTCGGTTCTTCTGTTTCATTTAGAAGTAACTGATTGGATAAATTTTTTGTGCATATTTATGCATGGAAATTATTCTCCATTCTTTGCAGCAGTGTGAGGTTGGCTATTTAGCGAGTTTACTATTGCTTTTCATGATATTTTTGGTAACACCATATGGTAAAAAAATATATTAGGTGTTTGCTTTGCAGTTTTCTCTCAAAAGAAAAGTTTGATAGTATATACATCTATACCGTGTAGCTCACATTTTGTTTCCAGAAGTGTGGAGATTATAAATTAACTCTACAATTTGATAATGCCTCGAGCATATGGACTAGTAAATATTATTTTAGCTACAGTTGTCTCCAGAAGTGTGGAGATTATGAATTAATTCTAGAATTTGATACTGGCTCATGCATATGGAGTAGTAAAAATTATTTTAATTCCCACTTCCACTTTTCTTCAAGCTTCTATTTTTCTTTTGCTCAACTCTTTTTCTGATTGTTTTCAGGTTCGATCAAGATGTAGGGTGCTTTTCCAATAAGAGGTATGCTCTCTCCATCATCTGTAATCCCGCTTTTTTTCTGGACACACTTTTGTTTTTTAGCAATTAAGTTCCTAAAATAAGGATTCCCATTAATTTCCATTAAGTTATATGTGGTTTCCTTTATTATTTATTTATTTTGTGATTGTGTGGATAGGGAAAGAGTTTTGGGTCCCATATCTTTTCAGTGGCAACAATTTGAGAATATCAAAGGAATTGCTTTTATGGCATCAATGTGAGGATAACAATTGGTATGAAATTTTATCCAGCAATTATAGATATTAAAAATTCCTTACATTTAGAGATCCATATCTTAAGAGTTTCAGGTATTTGAAAATGTTAATGCATTCACGTCAATCCCCCCTCCCCCCTTTATTTTTCTTTTCCCCTATGGATTTTTGACAGTCAAATTTTGTGCTTAGTTCATGTTAAATACTGCACCCCACTTGTATGTTGCATCATTTACAGCGTAGCAAATACAACAAAATTAGACTTTCTCAAACGCTTACCCTGTTAGGTGCAGCTGGAGATTATGATCATCACACTACGATGACTAGATTATTGCCAATCATATTACGGCAATAAGATAATTGTCAATCATGTTACGATAATGGGATTATTGACAATCATATTACGACAACAAAATTATTGACATTACGTCAATAAGATTATTGACAATCAGATTATGACAATCAGATTGTTGGCAATCTGATTACAACAATCAGATTATTGAATCAAGATTAGTGACAATTAGGTTATTGAATCAAGATTACCAACAATCAGATTATTGAATCACAATCACTGACAATCAGTTTATTTGGGGATATCATCTGATTTAAATTTTAATAGATTTGTTTGAGTGTATTCTTGAAAGTTCAAAAAATTCAAAAAAGTCATTAAACGGTTGCACAACTTAACAAACTTGAGAAATAACCTCAAGGTTACTGGTTCAAATAGTCATACTTGGTCCAAACTTACCTATCCAAAAAATAAAAATAAAAATAAAAAATAAATTGCCAATTTATAACAAGTTAATGAACCCTATAAGCAACTTGTGGATCATATTTCTTAAAGTAGGGGATTCCGAATTAGCATCACATAACACCGGATAACTTATTTATAGGTTCTGTTAAAGGTACTTGGTGCGAATTTACCTATTAAAAAAAATTAAAGTAAATAATTTATTGCCAATTATCTACCCAAAAAAAACAAAAAAATTAATTACCAAATTATAACAAGATAACAATCCTTTAAGCAACTTGTGGATCGTGTCTCTTAAACTAGGGGAATTCCGAATTAACATCTACTTGGCACTTCATAACTTGTTTATAGGTTTTGTTAAAGCTACTTAGTTTGAGTAAGTTGTTGCTGTATGTTAAAAAGTTTTTAAATTTAGAACCATAGACCTCAATTTAGATGGGTAATAGTGTTTATCTTGGACTCCCTATTTTTTCTTTTCTTTTCTTTTCTTTTCTCTTGTTTTCGGAATCCATGGGGCCATTTGAGCCAAATCCTTCTGCACTTTACAGCTTTACTTCATTGAAGAGTGTATGCCTATGTTGTTTATATGAATGAAAACTTTGTGGTACAAATCAATAATGAGTAGGCATAATATGTAGCCTAGACGTTTGAAAATAATACCGACTCAGATTTCACTATGAAAGAGTTGCATAAATGGTAATTATAATTTATATGTCTGCTTCAAGATTTGAAATGCTAATGACATTGTTTTTTCTTAAGGTCATTTTTCTCTGAACTGCAGTTATATATAATTTCACTTGCTTTGATCCTATTGATAGTCAATTTGGTGGTAAGCTGCGACCCTCTTATGGAAGAAGAGATGACTGTTGGTAGCGCTCATACCCAACCGGAAAGTTCACTTTGTAAATTTACAAACTACATATGCTTTACATGATGTTGAATAGGATCCTATTTTTACATAGGGTAAAGGTCCATGGGTTGTTAATGTAGGAGAGTGAATCATTTGTATGAGGTGGAAGAGATGAATGACAATGGGTTTAGGGGCGAAAATATAGGCTGTCATACCTATAGGTGTTAATTCCCCCTAAGCTGCAACAAACATGTAATTAATTTGTTAGATGTATTTGCTAGATTTAAGTTAGTTATTTTGTTGACTGGATATTTATCTATAGTTGAGGGGATAGATAATTGTATTCACAACTCTATGAATGTACATCTCCATTAAGCTATTGCATATCGCGAGTTTTGAGGACTTTAAGAAATGTTGGTGATATGATTATGTTGTGCTACATTGAGTTCCATTTGTGGTGTTTAGATTACTGCATGTTGCTGCCAGATTAGATCTCTTGGAAACGTGAACTGCATGAAAAATCTCACAAATATATAAATTTCTGGATTGTGGTATGTGGAAGGTAGTGAGGTGCTTACCACTCTTTTAATGCTTCAGATCCCAGTTTGCGTTCTAAATGATCACTAGTAAGCTTTCCTCTTGTTTGTAGAAAACTTTTGTTTTAGTGGAGTTGGTACTTTATTGTTCGTGATAATAGCATCAGTTTGTACTCAACTACTCGTGAATTGTGAACACGGATAGAAAAAATCTGATCATGTATCTGTTCTGCATACTTGGCTCATATGTTTTCTCGGCGTCTTTGCTGACTTAGATCTCGTCTTCTTTGGTTATGTGAAATATATTTCTCGCATTGATGGATCCGGTGCAACATCAAGTCACGGTTTCTGGTAAAATTTCAGGTTCCCCCAACCACCCACCCACAGAAAACAGTTTCAAGAATTGAGACTCTTGTTTCTGAGCTTAACGCTGCTCAGACAGTTATTTGAGCTCAATTAGTGGCTAACCAAGTTGAAAATTGATAAAGTCTTAATTAACATCATTCAAGCTAAGATCATGTGACAGGGTATGTTCGGTTATTGGCATTTAGAGCGTTTGTAGCGGTAGCGTTTGGAGATCCAAACGAATTGCAACGTTCTCTAAACGCAGTATTTGTGAATTAAATAAGCTGCGTTTGAAATGAGTTACTTGTAAACGAACAAGATTTTCAATTACGTTTGGTGTGTTTGGAACGCTCCGAACGCTGGTAGACGAACAAGCACCAAACAAAGAGGTCGTTAAGTTATTTTGACAATATTGACACTCACTTCATTTCAGCGGAAGAGTTTTAGTTATCATTTTTTACGATTTCAAAATTAGAATTTATTTTTATTAGTAATATTAGAAAATGAGATAATAAAATCTAGCTTAGTGTCACAACTTCTATTATTAAATGCTACCATTACTAAAATAAACTTTTATCATGGAGTAAATGGTCAAGGAATCTTAGTTAGGAGTTTAATTGTCTCAAATCAGGTCATATTAAATCATTCACTATTATTAATTATTAAAGGTCTTATAATTAGACTCAGATTTTAGTAGTTTAGGGGTGTAATGACTAATGATAAGTGAATTAACGCGAAATTTGGATGTGTTAGACATTTGTCATGAACTGGTCGATATGATTAATTGAAATAATAGTAAAATTATGTGAATATAAATATGATATGACATTATACTCCCTCCGTCCCAAATTAATTGCTTTTCTAGGACTTTTTAAAGTTAAATTGACTATTTTTAAAATTAATAATTAAGCATGTATAAATATATTTCTAAAATTATAAAATTTGAAATTAGTAATAAATTGTATATACTTTCTTTTGGTTATAATATCTTCACCTATATGTTATCAAAAATAGTAAAAAGATTAGTTTTAAAAATAGTCAATTTGACTTTAAAAAGTCCTAGAAATGCAATTAATTTGGGACGGAGGGAATAATTTGTTTTACATAAACAATTAAATTTCTTAGGTAATTAATTAAGCATCTTATTTTTGATTTGTCAACGTATGAATCATTTTCCTTTTGTATTTTGTTAAGTATGTTTTGTTCTATCAAGCAATTGTGTTATTTTTTAATACATATAAACAAAATGTGTAATACTCCTCTAATCCACCAAAAGAGTCTTGATTAACATTTTATTATTAATATGTAAAATTTTAAATATCCCTTAGTTTTAAGAAAAAAGTCTTATTTATATATATAAAAAATTATTTCACAAAAATAGTTATTATTTGTTGATTATAAGTATAAATTATATATATATGACAAAAAAAAGAAAAAAAAGAAGAAGAAGTATAAATGACACAATATCTTTAAATTTAACATCAAACTTTTACTATCATTCCATACTACTAAATTAATTGCTCATTAATTTAAGGATAAACTAGCATGTTGACCCGTGACCGTGTTTAATTGAGGTGTTAATTTTTTATTTTTTATTTATTATAAGTAAAAATTCTTCATTGACTTTTTTTAAATCACAGTTGACTTTTACAAAATAAATTTGTATTATTTATAAATTTAAAATTGATATAATATACTTAAAAATCATAAAACAATAAATTTTAAGATTTGTATACTTTTTCGATAGCACAATATTCATCATTGTATGTATAAAATGCGGTAAATACACACAAAATATATTGCTCGGGAATTTTATTTCCTCTTACATTATTTGAGGTCTTCATTCATTGTTGGTTGGTTGGTTTGCTTCCTTGTTGCCTTTATCCCTACACTACAAACACAACATTATTGACCAATTGATGAAACAAATAATTAAAATCAAACACCATCCTCAATTTATATATTTTACTTTCAAATATTCAAATATGCACCAAAACCCAAGGCAAAATTTTCATGTTATTCACTAATCTTAAAAGATTTTAAACAACATAGCCAATGTTTCTCTCTGTAGAACTAACTATATGCGGATTCAATGCTATATAGAATTCATAAAATAATCAAATCCATTAATTTTACAGCACTCGATGCCTTATCAGAATACCATATTAAAATGGACGCCAACTTAAAGTAATTGCCAACTGCAAACCTTGAAGAACATTTATAGCTTTCCTAATGAAGAGCAGATGAACTTGTGGAAAGTATGCCAAATCAAACAAAACTTCAAAGGACACCCAAAAATTAACCCGATTAAAAAATAATAATCCAAGTCAAAACCTCCTCAATCAAATTAGTTGAATTTGTTGCACTAACAAATATTGAATCCAACCTAACAATGAGAATGCAGTATATAATAAGAATTAAAGAACAGACAAATAGCAAGTAAATGAGAAAAATTATGAAAGACAAGACAAGAAATGAATTGATTGATTGAAATGAGAAGAAATGTTACAAGCTTAGAAGCCAAGCTAACAATAAGCAATTGATTACAATCTCTCCACCTCTCTGGAACATTTATACAGCTGGAATTTTACAGCTAGCAATTAACAGAATTGCCTAACTTCCCCCTCCCCTCCCCCAATTTTTTGTTATTATTTTGAATTGCATAACAACTCCTGGTGTCATCTGCCATGCTGGCAATCCAACTCTTACTAATGTGTTAGATTCTAATACATAACATTGCCATTCCTTTAACAAATCCTTGTCCACAAGGATACAGACTGAAAACTGTTCACATGTGGTGAATGTAAAATCTGAAAATTGAGTTACCATTTGTTGGGCATCTTCCCATGTAGCATCCTCTTCCAAGGTTCCTGCCCAATGAATCAAATATTCCACTTTGGCCCTGTTTTTGTACTTAATCATCCTTGGCAGTTGGTGGCAATGAAGGACAAATGATAGCCTGAACCCTAATAGTGTTTTTTTTATTATTTATTTTTTAATTTTTTTTTAACTAATGATACATGAAACACATTATGGATTTGAGCATGTACTGGTAATTTTAATTTGTAAGCCACTGAACAAATTTTGTTCACAATCTTATAAAGACCATAAAATCTTGGGGCCAATTTAAAACTAGCTCTTTGAGCCAAACTAGACTGTTTGTAATGTTGCAGTTTTAGGTACACAAAGTCTCTCTCTCAGCTATGTTGATCTGCATAAACCTTCATTCTATCTTGCGCTTGAAGCAATTTTATTTTTAAGTCATGAAGAATTGAGCTTCTTTCATTTAAACTCATCAACATCATCTTTAAGTCATGAAGAACTGAGCTACTTTCCTTGATAAACTCATCAACAGTTGGGATCATGGTAGCTTCAAGTTGTTTAGAGTTTAACTGAGGAGATGATTAAACCCAAACAAAGCGTTAAAAGGAGAACACTGTAAAGCTGTGTGATAGTTTATATTGTACCACCATTGTGTTAGAGGAAGCCATGCTGCCCATTTTTTAGGTTGATCAATACACATACACTATAGATAACATTTTAGACATTTGTTTAGTCTCTCTGTCTGGCCATCAGACTGTGGATGGTAGGAAGAACTCATGCATAACTTTACTCCTAATTGCTGAAATAAAGAATGCTAGAATGTACTCAGAAATATCATGTCCCTATCACCTACAATTGTTTGAAGTAAACCATGCAACTACATATATGATTCACAAAGGTTTTCGCCACAGTCACAACAATATAAGGATGTTTAAGCCCAATGAAATGCCCAAATTTAGAGAATCTGTCTACCACTATTAATATGACATTTTTACCATCTGAGAGAGGAAGTCCTTCAATAAAATCCATAGCTATATCATCTCATGCTTACTACGAACCATTAATGGTTGTAGTAGTCCAGGATAGGGCACACTTTCAGTTTTATTTCTTTGGCAAGAATTACACTCATTAACCCATTGCTTGATATCTGTAGCACAGTCTGACCAAGTAAAATATCTGTTTACTCTTGAGAGTAGCTTGAATGTCTGAATGTCCTCCCAATGAACTAATATGAAAAACTGAAAACACCTTCTTCCTGATGATGTCAGCACTGTTTCCCAATATTATAAATCTTTTGTATGCCTTGATTAAGAGAAAATTCAAGATTAACATCTACATTAATGGATAATTGTTGTACCAATAATTGAGATTGTGGGTCTTCATTATAAGATTCTGAAATATCCTGTAAGGTATACTCCCAATAATAGCTTGAATGGAGTCATTTTTTCCATCCATTTTTTCATGCACCTATCTTGAGAGTGCATCTGTCACCACATTTTCACTGCCTTTCTTGTAAGTGATCTCAGAGTCATAACCCAACATCTTTCTTAATCACTTCTGTTGCAAAAAATTTATTAGTCTTTGTTCCATAAAAAAACTTAAGACTTTGGTGATCAGTCTTAATAATAAATGTGATCCTGTTAGATAAGCTCTCCACTTATTCATAGCCTGTAAGATAGTCCATAACTCTTTTTCATAGACTGAAAGCCTGAGATGCTTAGGTGTCAATGCTTTACTTAGAAATGCCAAGGGCCTGCCTCCTTGCATAAGAACTGCACCAATTCCTTTAGCACTTACATCAGTTTCCACCACAAATGGTAACTTGAAGTCAGGAAGAGCTAGTACTGGAGTGGAACTCATAGCTTGCTTGAGTTTATGAAAAGCAATTGTAGCCTCTTCAGTTCATAAAAATTGGTCTTTTGTAGTAACTTGGTTAGGGGCCTAGAAATTTTCCCAAAATTCTTCACAAATCTTTTATAGTAGCCAGTAAGTCCCAGAAATCCCCTTAGGGTTTTGATAGAAGTAGGAATGAGCCATTTTACCATAGTAGCAATCTTATTAGGATATGTAGAAACCCCTTCATGTGAAATGATGTGCCCCAGGTATTCCACTTTAGACTGTGCAAATGAGCATTTTGATTTCTTTGCAAACAAATAATGTGATCTAAGTAATGATAGAGTACTGTCAAGATGCTTCATATGGGTCTATAAATCAGAGGTATAGACCAATATGTCATCAAAGGATACCAAAATGAACTGCCTTAAATATGGAGCAAAAACTTGGTTCATAAAAGCTTGAAAAGTAGTTGAGGCATTAGTTAAGTCAAATGGCCTCACAAGAAATTCATAATGCCCCAAGTGTGTCCTAAATATTGTTTTGTATATGTCTGGGGGTACATCTTGATTTGATGATAGCCTGACCTTAAATCCAATTTACTATAAACATTTGCTTCTTTTAACTCATCTAAGAGCTCCTTAATTATTGGTATGAGAAACATATCTTTGATGGTTATGTTATTAAGCTCCCTATAATCTACATAGAATCTCCAACTCCCATCCTTTTTCTTAACCAATAGTATAGGAGATGCAAATGGACTTTGACTTGGCTGTATAATACCAAAAACAAGCATTTCCCTCACTATATTCTTTATTTCATCCTTTTGTATTTGAGGGCATCTGTAGGGTCTAATGGTGAATGGGTCTGACCTAGTTTTAAGAGGGATATGATGATTATGATTCCTTGGTGGGGGTAAAGATGTAGGTCCTTGAAATACATCTTCATACCTGGTCAATAAGTGATTGATTTCTTCTGGAACAGTCTCATTAGTGTTCTCCGTATTAACTGAAAACAAACATGCTAGAAGGGAAACCTGATTTTTCCTATAAGTATCTGTAATATCCACAACTGTTATCATGGAAATAGATGTATCTTGCCCATTTTTGGTGCTTTGCAACTTTATTTGCTTCCGTTCTAAAGTGAAAGAGAAAGTAAGCTGAGCAAAATTGAAGATACAATCCCCCAGAGTCTTTAACCAGTGAACACCCAACACAACATCACATCCTTTTAATGAATTCAATCTCATATTTGTATGGAATTTATATCCTTTGAGCTCCCCACACAAAATCTTTACATTTTTCAGAACTGGAAATTTTGAAACTATCAACAACACAAACTTGCATTGGTTTATCTACTTCTCTGGCACAATGAAGCATGTTTGTAGTTTTTATATTAAGAAAATTATGTGTGCTGCCAGTGTCTATGAGGATGATTATCTCTTTATTCCCTACTATGGCCTTGATTCTTACAATAGTGTCTGAATAGAAATCTCCATGTTCTACTTTTGTTTGTCTAATGATAACTCAGACTGTTCCTCAATATTCAATCTCAATTCTCCTTCATCTAATTCATTTTCTCCAATAAGCATAAACACCTGCTTATTTTTATATTTGTGACCAGGCCTATATATTTCATCATAATTGAAACATAATCATTTTGTCTTTTCTTGCCTGAATTTCATTATAAGTGAGCCTCTTTACCTGTCCAGGATAAGGTTTGTAGCCTTGAAAATTTGCAACTGATACTTGGGAATTAGATTTGCCAACCAGTAATCCAGACTATGTAGATGTAGTATTTGAAACCAACTTGTTACCTACTGAACCTTGTAAAAAATTTCCTTTTTATAACAAAAAAGGTAGTTGGTTTAGACTTCCTATAAATAGCCTCAACAATGCATTCATGAACTCTAGCAACTGAAATCGCTTCAGACAATTTTTGGGGTTTTAACAATTTCAAAAAATCCCCAATTTCCTCTTTAAGACCCCCCGATAAAGCATTTGACAAAATACTTTTCAATTAATCCAGGATTTTCAACTTCAACTAAAGCTCTTAAGAATTCAAATCTTTTCTAGTAGTGGCACACAGTTGATGTTTGTTGTAATCTATTGAATTCAACCATAACATTAGTGACAAAAGAGTCTCCATACCAAACTTCTATATCTTCAACAAATTGAACCCAAGAAACCCTAGGATTTGTTTCATAGTAAGCCAAAAACCAAGTGTCAGCCTCACCTTCTACATTTAAGGCTACACTATTTAGTTTTTGGTTATCATTCATGGGGTAAAATTGAAAGAAATAATTATAATGCCCCCAAATTCAGATACATATACCTCGAATCTGGTGCTTTACGATTCAACTCATACATCATACTGTTAACAACTCTTAGCATAATAATAGAATAGTTACATTGATATAATATAAATATTAATTGTTTCTAAATGTGTTGAGAAGAGTGTTTATGCCATTTAATTCGGTTAGACCAATATCCATGAGTTAGAAAGCGATCCAAACCAATTGCTTTGGTGCAGACTCTTATAATCTGCTGAGATGAACAACCCTCATAGAAGGGGAAACTATATAACGTCGGGAGACCGACACACGTGCGAACAACATGTTTGAATGTTATGTATAACATAGAGTATTTTAGACTGATCACCTATTGTACTTGTTTTGTGGATTATCAGGGAAACACTGTTAATTCACGTAGGAGTTCTTGGTCCATAGCGACTACTTAGTGTTAAATATTTATTAACTTGGAATTATTGAAATCCTTGAATTCTTCTAATAATCCTTCGGTCCATAGTGACCCATCAGTGGTTGTGAAGATCAAAACTGAAATTATTGAGACTTACTTTGTTCGCAATCTTCGTATTTAATTTTTTGAGCTACCAATGATTGTTATAACCTTTCGAATTGTGAAACTTTACACATGATTCGCTTACTTTCATTATCGTTATACTTGTTGAGCAAATTTATTGCTCACTTTTGCTTTCCTTAATTATTAAAGTTAAGACCGAACGAGGTAGTAGCTCAGGAAATGATAAGGGCAAATGCTAGGTTACGGACTAGCTTTGTTCTGCTATAATTAGGATGATGGTTTCGGTTATGTATTAAGACTTATTATATTATGAACTAAGATGTGTTATGTATTAGTAATGGTTTTCGAAACTTGGGACAGGTACTTGATAACCTGGGACATAATTCGTGGTCTTGTGACCCTCAGACATTCTTTTGATTCCTGTATTCTATTCTTGATTCAAAAGCCGAGTCTTTGATTATCCGATATCCATTGATTATTTGCTTATTATTATTTTGTTGTGTTACTTGCCGGGCAATTGTTGCTCACCCTTGCATAATAACATTGCAGCTAAAGTTGAAAGAGTTGACTAGCCAACTACTAGTAAGGGCAAAGGCAAAGCAAACAAGTGTTTTCACATGCTTAATTCAATTTAAATTGAATTATTGGGGCTCATAACACATTTGTATATATACATACACATAAATAATTTTTAACCATTCTTATTTTCATTACTAATAGTATTTACAAAATTCTCGGGTATTACAATAATCACATTTCATTATCCAATTCTTGATGTCTAATCCATTAAACACTGAAAATCAAATCTAGGGCTTATATTTCGTGCATTCCGATCACACCCAATTCTAGTAGGCCTAGGAGAATCATTGAGTGTTTCAAGATTTACCTCAGTAGTAGAAGTCGTAGCCTTGCCTTTGAGGTTGCGTTGAAATTTCGCTATCATCATGTCCATGGTGTTTTGAAGGTGGTCAAATTTCTCCCCAATAGTCTCCATTGTTTGTTGTAGATGATGATTGTTCATCAACTCCTAAAGTTTGGAATCAGTTTTGCGCAATCCTTCATCAAGAGTTTTTTTAGAACGAGTTCCCGCTGTCATGGATGAATAGGTTGGCTGAGGAAGGAGGGCTCTGATACCATTTGTTATGAGTGTAATTAAATTGAAAACAAAAGAACATATAAATAACAATGAGAAAAATTATGGAAGACAAGAAATGAATTAATTAATTGAAATGAGAAGAAAAAGCTTAGAAGTTAAGCTAACAAGAAACAACTGATTACAATTCAGAATGAATCTCTCATCCACCTATCTGGTACATTTATACAGTTGAAATTTTACAACTAGCAATTAACAAAATTACTTAACTTTGCCCCCATTTTCTGTTATTATTTTGAATTGCATAATAACTCTTGATGTCATCTGCCATGCTAGCAATTCGATTCTTACTACTGCGTTAGTTTCTAACACATAACATGTTGTCGAACATTTTCTCAGCCTCATCTATCAAACACTTACAATCCATAACTCAAATTAAGTGATAATGCTATATGATTTTTTTTTTGTAAAAAATTAAGCTCCTTAATATCATTTCAGAAATTAAAACGGGAGATCTGGAATCGTCAAAACGGGAAAGGAATGAATTAAAATATAGAATTTGAGGGAATTAATAGGGACACACTAGTCATTTTTTAGGGAGGGGAAGAAGATGAAGAGATGAGTCTCGCTATATAACTCAGCACTGATCGTTTTTTTTTATAAAGAGGAGAAGATGAAGTGATGAGTCTCACTATATAACTCAGTAATAAACGAAGAAAAGAAAGGTACTTGCTCGAGCCAAGCCATAAATAAGAGATTAGATTCATTTATGTAAGTGATTTCGATAAACGAACAGGATGAACGAAACTTGGTTAAACCAAAACTCGTCCTGGTTAAATAGGATAAAAAACGTTATTCGTTGATTTAATATTTTATATTGATATGGAAGAGAAAAAAATACATTCTCAAAATTTATAAATTTTATAAATAAGGCTCGTTTTGTGTGACGGAGGGAAAGTATTGAATTATAGTTAATATAATTAAATTATTCTAAATTATTTTGAAAGTAGAACTACATACACATTTATTTATAGAGTCCTCCTACGCGGACATGGAAAAATGACATGGAAATTGGACATTTCCAATTTCCCTTGGTTTTTTTTTTTGGGTTTAGTCCAAATATATTTATACTATGGATTTAAAAAAAAAAATTAGAAAAAAACATAAAAAATTAGGTCCAATTTGGATATATATCAAAAAAATGGTTGTATGGGCCCATACAACCATTTTTTTGATATATATCCAAATTGGACCTAATTTTTTATGTTTTTTTCTAATTTTTTTTTTTAAATCCATAGTATAAATATATTTAGACTAAACCCAAAAAAAAAACAAAAAAAAAAACCAAGGGAAATTGGAAATGTCCAATTTCCATGTCCCTTTTTCCATGTCCCCCTAGACTTACTGTTATTTATATTATGAATCATATTAATTTAGAACTTATGATATTCGTTTGTGCTGGACCACTAAAAATTTTCCAGACTTCAATCAGGAATCGATGTCTCTGAAAGATCCAAAAAGCAGTAATTGGACTGAAATATAAGGCCAATATTTAGACAGATACAGAAAAGGAGGGCCAACAGATCAATTACTTTTTCTCTCTGCGGGGCGGATATCAAACTTCTCAGATCCCATCAAATTCCTCCTCTGCAGATCTAAACCCTAATCATGTCTTCTACGTTCAGCGGAGATGAAACGGCACCGTTCTTCGGCTTCCTTGGCGCTGCAGCCGCCTTAGTCTTCTCCTGTAATCAAATCTAAACCCCAACTTCAATTACTAATGCCGATCTAATATAGTTCAAATATAGTTGTAGATTTGAGTTATATTAGTTTATGATTTGATTATGTTTTTATGACTGCTGTGTCCAGGTATGGGGGCTGCTTATGGGACGGCGAAGAGTGGGGTGGGAGTTGCGTCTATGGGAGTTATGAGGCCGGAGCTGGTGATGAAGTCGATTGTGCCGGTTGTTATGGCGGGAGTTTTGGGTATTTACGGTTTGATTATTGCTGTGATCATTAGTACTGGAATTAACCCTAAGGCCAAGTCTTATTACCTTTTTGATGGATATGCTCACCTTTCTTCTGGTCTTGCTTGTGGCCTGGCTGGTCTTTCTGCTGGTATGGCTATTGGAATTGTTGGTGACGCCGGTGTTCGGTAATTCTTCCTTTGTCTCTCTCCTTAGTTATCTATCTTTCTGTGCACTAATTGTTTCTTAAAGGATTTGTGATTTGCTTGTTCTTACCGAAAAAGAGAAAAAACAAATTGATTGAAGTTGAGGTTCTGATTGATCCCGGTTTTTTTACCTTTTATTATGACCAAGTTTGGTTATATATTATAAAAAGTTATCGTTTTGACACTTAGCATTGGTGGTTTTCTTTGTTTTTTGTTTTATTTGAATGTCAAGTATGCTTTGTTTCATTAAGAGCACGATGATTAGATGTATTCTGAAGTTTGTGTATGCTTTTGATTTGGTAATATCATGCAACCTAGGCAACACAGATAGTTATACTTGTAAGTTCTTATATGATGACACATTTCTATCTTACATGTTTTAGATAAAAAGTACATGTCCAAATATATTGACAGCACTTAGATGTCTCGGTAAATTCTGACTAATATAACTTAAAAGTTAGGATATGACTTCTTGTTTTGCAAAAAATGTTGTATTATTACTAGAGAAACCAAGATAAATGTTATTCAAAGTATGATGAAGTAAAGACTCCATGATAGGAATTTGCATCTTGGAGGGGATTAATAATGTTCATAGAAGTGTATGTAATATCAATTTTTATAAAAAAAATATCTTAGATCATAAATATTCTCATGTCTCAGTTTATTACGTTATGTATCCATATCTTCCTTTAATGAAACAATGTGTGTTTGACAGTGCGTAACTGAATGATTTTAGCGTCAATCTGTATAAACTACCAAGTTTCCATTTTGTTGTCGTTGACAACCACACTCTTTACTTCCCAGGAAAAAAAGTGATCTAGTCTTGTTGAGTATATTTTTTTGATCGTTGTGGCCCGAACATTGTCTTATGTTTGCCATGGGTTTTCATGTAATGTATATTCCCTCCATATATAGAACCAATATTGATCTTTTAAGATCAAATTGAGATATTTTCAATTTTAATATTGATGTGAATTAATTTAGTTTTAGGCAATGAAATTATCTAAGTAATACTACTAGACACAAGCTCTATTTTTTTCAAAAGTTAAATGAAATCGTATTAACTTTGAATTTAAAAATATCTCAAATTGACTTCAAAAGACAAACTTGATCTTGGAACAAAGGGAGTAATGTTTACTCCGATATTGTCTCTATTTGTCTAATTATATCAGGAGGTGACTATTGAATTTTTTGTTTTTGTTGTTGTTTTACTGTTCATTTGTAAGTATTAGTTGCACTGATTTTCTTCCTGCATCTTCCAGAGCCAATGCACAGCAACCAAAGCTTTTTGTCGGGATGATTCTCATTCTCATTTTTGCTGAAGCTCTGGCTTTGTATGGACTTATTGTTGGCATCATCCTCTCATCCAGGGCTGGTCAGTCTAGAGCAGACTAAAAGCGCGCCAATTTACTAGCTGGGTAACAGTGTTTTATAAATTTATTGCCAGAATGGAGTTCAACTGAGGATATGTGTTATGTGTTCTTACGCCAATTGGAACGATAGTGTAGATTAGGGCCCGTCTTAAATTCCTCTGTTAAATAAACTCGACTCTGCATTTTATTATTACTATTAATGTTGTTATAATAATTAGGAGGGCAGGCGTTTGTGGTTAGTCGTCTCGCTTTGCCTCAACGGCCTACGATTAAAAGAATTCTGCTCTCTGAACAAAAACGAAAGTCAACCATCCTTTTTTTTATTATTATTTTATTTTTGTAAGAGTTTGGGTATCATTGTACGAGTTGCAAAATACCTCCCACAGTTATAATTTCATTTTGCATTTGGCAAGAACATAATTTATATTCTTGTCCAGATATATTGCGTTTTTTCATTGGCTGCTTATTGATTTCTGAACTTGTTAAGCGGTTGGTATTTATGTTGGTTCCACGTATGATGTTCTTGTGGTGGTTAAAGATTGAATATACTTCTTTCTGTCTGCTTGGTTAAGGAGAATGGGAGAACTATCCAAGCAGATGAACATAATTAAAAGTTAGAGCAAATCCAATGCAAATGGTAAAATGGCTATAGCTATTGCTATATTTTAGCACCAAAAAGTGTTTTTTGGTGTTAAAATAGAACTCAGTCTCCAGTGGTTGGTTCTTATTTAGAACCAAATCGTTTCAAATTTAACTAACTTTCCCTCCACCTCACATGAAATTAATTTTTCAACTCCAATTCAACTATCAACGTTATTTTCAACCCCATAGAGAAGAGGAAGCATGAGCATTTCAGTTAAACTTTTAATATAGTAATACGTTTCCCGTGTTGTGGAAATTAGTTTAAGTAATTTTAGTTCCAATGTTGTAATACGTGAGAGGGTACTTTTTAAATAAAAAATATTACATAATAAATACTATATTTTAACAAAAATACAATGATCAATATTCGGGTAGATTAATCATCTTGACTCAAAGTTAATAATTAATTAATAGATTAATCCAACAATGTGTAATTATTGGAAATGAGGAACTAATGCTTTGAGAAGTAGCATTAACTATAGAATGAACATGTAATATTTAATTTTTTTTATTTTTTTTAATTTATTTATTTATTTATTATTTTTTTTTGCTAATTATGTAATATTTAATTTGATATTTGATAACTAATTAATATAGTTATAATAATACTACTAATTTCAGTTGGGGTTTGAGATGTCAAAGGATGACTATAGTCATCCTTGGTTCTATATTTAGAACCACGTATAGCATTTTGCCATTTTGAAACTAAATATAGCATCCCATTGGATTTGGGTTTTTGCCGATTGTTGCTATAATTTGACTATAGAACCAAGTTTGACATCCCCATTGGATTTGCTCTTACAGCTTTACTTTGGGGGAGAGAAACAACACAAGCTGCTAAATAATACATCTTCATCAGTTAAAGAAAAGTTAATAGGTTTCTTGGAAATCTCAAATCTAATTTAGCAAAAATAAATAAATAAAAGAAAAGTTAATAAAACAATTATATTAGTATCAAATTGGACAAGTGTGCTAAATCATCTTAATAAAAAATTGGGCCTTTAATTTTTGTTGTCTGCTGGTGGTCATATTAATTTTCAACATGAATGCAATAGAATAGGTTCTAACAAAAATATAAGAAATCTTTTAAGGGTAAGTCAGGAGGCTCAAATTTTTTGACTCAAATGTGTTTCAAATATATATTTACTACATTTTTTAAGGATAAATTACGAGTCTCAATTTCTTTTGATAAATCACAAGATATTTGTCCAATCTAACTAATGTAACGAAATCACAAAATATTTGTTTAACCCAACTAATACAACGAGTCACATAATTTGAGACTCTTAATATTATTTTTTTAAAGTTATTTTGTTTTTCAAAAACAAGAATTTTATTTATGGTTAAACAAATCAATTTTATTAAAATATTTGGTGTTAGATTGTCAGGTAGAATTCTAGTTTAAGTTTTGTTAAGACCAGCAATAAAAAAAACTAATTTGATATAATGTCCCTAGTGTGAAGCTACTTGTCCCCTTTCTAGAAATTTGTTTGCATGTTGTTGCCGAGTGCTTAAACTCTCTTTTTCTTTCCCGTGTTCCAAAAGATAGGAAAAAAAAGAAAGAAAAGAGAAAAGGACTTATTATAATCTGAGGGTTGAATCCCGCCACTGACGTCACCATATACGAACTTACATAGCTAAGTCGTAATTTTCATTTTCATTTTCAAACAAGTGAAGAAGATTATTGACACGTGGCTACTTTGGCCGTCCAACTTTTTAATTAGTAGTTGTATATTTCTCTGTTTTTTTTATTCAAATGCATAAAAAATAAAAAAGAATTTTTTAGTTAATCTTCTAAGTTATAGGTGTTTTTTAATTATTTATCATTAAAAAAAATTAAATTAATTAAAATCACCCAAAAAAAAATATGTGACTTGACGCTGTACTGTATAAATACAAATATAATTCAGACGTGTATATATATATATACCTAAATGACTACTTAAAAATATTAAAAAGACATAAGACATAATTATTATTTAAGAAATATTAAAAATAGATTAATATAAAAACTTAAAAATTTATTTAGAATTATTATTTTAGAACTTAAAATAATTTATCATCGTAATTTAGATTTTAATATTTCATAAATAAATTAAGATGAAAGGGAAATATAGTTTAAGGCCTAATGAAATAATTAATGAAAAATGAAAATTGGCACCGCACATCATCTTTGACGTGGGGGAGGGGAGAGAGAAGCTTCCAATTCCATATTCCATATTCCAATTCATAAACCCAGGAAGGAAGGGAGGAAGGAAGGAAGGGAGGGAGGGAGGGAGTAGAGTAGACTAGGGAGAATCGTGTCAATTTTGGATAGCGAGATTTATTTATTTATTTATTGGACTTCTCCTTTGCTTCTTGCCGCTGTTTATTCCATTCGATTCCCTTCCCTTCCCTTCTGAATCGCATGAACCTTCGCCTGAGGCCTTGGGATTCCAAATTGAAATCTAACTTCAAATTATTGGCGTCGATGACGGAAGAAATTAGCTCCGTTCCTCCTCCTGCTGCCGCGGCAATTGCAACAAAAACAGGGAAAAAGAAATCGTCGTTTTGGCCGTCCGTTCTCCGATGGATCCCTACTTCCACCGACCACATCATCGCCGCCGAGAAGCGCCTTCTTTCTCTTGTCAAGTACTATTAATTCTTCCCCTTTTCCTCTCTCTACGAATCCTAATTACTCATCTATTTATATTTCTGTTTCTTTTTATTTGTGTAATGATCTTGTCGGTTACTTGTTTCTACGTTATTTACTCGTGTATTAGCTTACTCTTAATTATTATTTTGATCATTTGTTCATTTCATTTTCATTTTTATATCTTTAAGGTTTCTAATCCAAAATTCTGTTATAATATCCCTCAAATTTACAGCCAGTTCAACAAAAAAACTCAAACTTTGCTTTGTTTTTTTATTTTTCTTTCAATTTTTGAGGTAGAGGACCCTCATTTTGGGACGAAGGGATTAAAACAATTGAAAATAACATTTTCTTGCTTTTGTTGGTCTCATCACTTATGGCATATTAAATCAGGAAGCAAATGAAATGGACTTTTATTTGATGTCAGGATTTTTCAAAAAATAAAATATGATTATTAATGTTGCATTTCTTGTCAATTGGTCGGTTGGATTGAATACCAGGACTCCTTATACTCAGGAAAAGGTTAATATAGGGTCTGGACCTCCGGGATCTAAAGTCAGGTGGTTTCGTTCGGTGAGCGATGAACCAAGGTTCATCAACACGGTTACTTTTGACAGCAAAGAAGGTTCCCCCACTCTTGTAATGGTTCATGGATATGGTGCTTCTCAGGGTTTCTTCTTCCGCAACTTTGATTTTCTTGCCAACCATTTTAAAGTCATCGCTATTGATCAGCTCGGGTAAGTTTGTTTTATTTATGTTCACTTTAGTTTTGCTTTAGTCCTTATCAAATAATTCAAAGTGATCAGTTTTTATTGTATCTCATGTGGTTTTATTACTGGCCATGTTATTTGCGGTGATACCCTTAGTAAGGCCAAAAGATTTCAATAAGAGGCAAAAGATGTTATTCCCTGTCTATGCACCAGACATTTAGTATTGCAACCTACAGTAAATATAGTTCTTGTGCAATTAAAGGCAACCAATAGGCTTGCTGAATCTTTCTTTCAGCTGGACTAGGTTATTAATTAATAGAATAGTGCTAGGTAATTAGACACAACAAATTATTGTACTTCCCCATCTGAAGGTGTTGTCTCTCCATCTCTTATTTCTATAAGCAAATTACAGCCAATTATCTGTCATTGTGGCCTGCTACAATGGCTCTTCCGGTGAAAATTTGGACCAATTTTAGATTGTTGTATAGTCCATAGAGTGTTGCATGTTGCATAGACAACTCTCTATGCAGATTATTGTAAGGGGAATGATGATAGCATTTGAAAGGTTACCAAGTGGTTGACTTAGCATAGTATGTTTTATGAGGAAGCCTGCAAGAGACAGTAAAAGTTTTTGGAAATACTGGGCTTTCTTATCATACATTCCAAGCGCAAAAACTGCTTGTATTTCTCTGTTTTGGAAGCCTGAGTGTTTTTGAGTTTATTTGGGTACAAGCTTTTTGTCCCAAAGACTGCTTGTATTTCTCTATTTTGTTGTAACTCAAGTTTCTAAAACTTGATAGTGATATTGACTTCCTCATTTTTGTATACAGAGTTTGTTTCGTGGTTTTTCACTCTAGTAATCTGCGAAGGTTTTCTATGTAATACTTGGTGTCCTTGTGTTGATATTATTTTGTTCTTGGCACAATAATATCATTATTATTGGGTTCCTTAAAAAAGACAGGTATTAGGATTGCTCAAAATATCCTAACATTTTGCAGGTAAATTAATGTACGAGCGATCGTATATGAGTTTACTGGAGGCGTTTATTGAATTTCATCTTAATATTTGTAGTTAACATAAATCGACACTTGTTTCTGAACTTCTTTAAAGCAAAAATGAGAATCTTTTAGTTAGGTCTATAGCTTAGTATATTTGAGAAGTTCTTACATACATTTTTGCCCTTCCAATATTTGCATTGGTCTAAATTCTATACTTACATTGTAAAATGAGTTTCTGTTCTAAGTTGTGGTTTCTTGGGATGACCTCTCAGTAAAAATTACATTGGTGGTATCTCATGCAATAATTCCTCTTCTTGTTTTTTGGTGCAGTTGGGGTGGATCAAGCAGGCCCGACTTTACTTGCAAAAGCACTGAAGGTTAGTTGTTATCTTTCTGTAAACTAAGTTTTATGATTAATGTGTGACTGAAATCTAAGATTGTTGTAGAGCTTTGTATCTCTCGTTACATGGCTAGTGAACCTGCTGAAGCTGTTTTCCTTTTCTAATGCAAAACTCTTTGGCTATGAATACTGTAAATTAGGAGTCAAATTTTCACTTGTGCAATAAAGATTAATCTAGCATATCTTTAGTCCAGACCACCTTCATACTTCCAAAGTATAATTCTGATAGCATGTGCAGAAACTGAGGCATGGTTTATTGATTCCTTCGAGGAATGGCGTAAATCCAAAAACCTTAGCAACTTTATTTTACTGGGACATTCGTTTGGAGGTTATGTTGCTGCTAAATATGCTCTCAAGGTGATTGCTTTTCCTTGTTGATTTTGATTTGTTATACAAGTAGTATGGACTTCAGATGATTGCTACTCTATTATTAATGACAGTTGTATTCACTGTTGTAGCATCCTGAGCACATACAACACTTGATTTTAGTGGGGTCTGCTGGGTTTTCATCAGAGTCGGATCATAAATCTGAGTGGCTCACCAGGTTCAGGGCAACTTGGAAGGGGGCTATTTTGAATCATTTATGGGAGTCTAATTTTACTCCTCAGAAGGTTGTCAGGTGATTACTTTTGTCTTGGTGGTAGTTGCTATATAAAAATGTATATTGTAGGGGGAATAGTTTTAAATATAACTTTTTTGTTATATATTTTATGTTAGCTGTCATGGTATACCATCATGATCAGTTGTTTCAGTTGATTCTGGTTGCCAAAACCGTTTAGCAGGCATGGCATCCAAAGGAAGGGATGCAGTTAGAGCAACTTACCGTTATGACTTATGAATCAATAATTATTATGGTTTGTAGGTATCTAGAATTTTGTATCCATTTTATAATTGATTTCACAGAATTAAAAATTGGTTCGAGGATTGTTCTCCGTCGTGTTAATTTGACATACTGGACATTTTATTTGTTGTGGCATAAGCCTTCATTTGGCATTTGTTAATAAAGTAGGCATGATCATTCATTATTGTTGGCTGGCCTTTTGTCCAAAATTTTATTATTGGTATCAATTGCTGCGCTTAGCAACTGTAGAAAAGGAACTTTTGGGAACATTCATGATATTAATTTATATCAAATTTGTCTCACATAATCTCGTGCCTTTGTTGGACTTTTACTAATGCAGAGGTTTTGGCCCATGGGGTCCCGATCTGGTTCGTAAGTATACAACAGCTAGATTTGGTACATATTCAACCGGGGATGTTTTGACTGAAGAGGAGTACAAATTATTGACAGGTACCTCAAGGTGACCCTTTTGGTTTATGCCACACTTTGACTATAAGATTCTAATCATGGCTGTTTTATTGAAGATTATGTGTACCATACTCTCGCTGCCAAAGCTAGTGGAGAGCTGTGCTTAAAATATATATTCTCCTTTGGAGCATTTGCCCGGAGTCCTCTCTTACACAGGTATGCCTTTTTTTTGTTTCTTTAAACACTGTTTTGTAACCTCTAAAAAGGATTAATGGATGTTCTATTTGGATGGTTTCTTACTTATAAATGGCATGAGCATTGTTACCCCATTTGCGGTTCGATACAGTATGCAGAACAAAAAGGGTAAAGAAAAACGTCACATTTTAAATGTTACGGAGTACGATATGGCTAGGTTTCTTCAGTCCGTTTAGTTGCTATGAAATACTCAAAACGTGGTACGCTAGGATAGTTTTTTAAAAAGAAATAGTTAAATTTGGTTGAGGTAGTATCGCAACATGCACACTTTCAAGAGGCTACACCACCCTTATTGGACGCACACAAGGCGCTCACTTGGGACACTAGTTGACATTTTTTAGAATGTTCTTATAAATATTAGTGTTTCTAATATAGCCTTTTAGATATAAGTAAAATGTTATAGATAAGAATCTTAACCCTCCATTAATTTTGATCCTACCTGACCAGGTCGGGTTAGAATAAAGGATGAAGAGTTGTAGAAGATTAATAGAGAAAATAGAGATAATTAAGTAATAATGCTTTCAATAAAATTATATTAATAAATGAATGAATACTATGTAGGGATTACAATGTTTTTATAGGACTAACTAAAAACCCTAAACTTGATGATTAAGTAAATTCCTAAATAATCTAACCAGATAAGGAAATAAAATCTCGTATAGTTATCTACTAAACTTAACAAATAAATTAAATAAAGCTATTCTAAAATAATCTCCTTGTTGGACTTAACAAATAAATTAAATAAAGCTATTCTAGAATAATCTCCTTGTTGGACTATTTATTGGAATTCCTATTCCACCAAAAATAATATTGATCCAACCAAGTTAAGCGGGTCCGTTGGACTTGTCCTACATCAGTTCTCCTTTGCTGAAAAGAACTCGTCCTCGAGTCAGGACCTGAGCCAAGAATACCATCTTTAATAGGAAGTCGCTTGAGAAGAAAAGAACCGCTGCAAGGGAGCTGGATCTTTAGCAGGCATCAACTTCATCTCATAACCACCATGCTTGAATGAGAAAGTATTGTTGTATCCACAATGTTGTACCTTTTATCAAGTAGCCATGGTCTTCCTAATGATATATGACAAACTTTCATGGGTAGAACATCACACTTAACTGTATCAACCAATTGACCAATGGAGTAAGTCACTAAACATTTTTCATGAAGTTTGAGATTGGTGTTGTTTACCCCTGCAACTTTGTACAGACTTGGATGAGGCTCTGTCTTCGATCCAAGTTTGCGGACAACATCTTCGGAAACAACATTTGTGCGACTCCCAGTATCAATAATCAAGCCACACAAATGGTCATTGCAATGAACTCGAGTTTCGAAAAGTCTATTCCTTCGCCAATCTTCTTTCTCTACATCTCTACGAGTAGTGAAAAGAGGGCGAACAGGAAAACTATGCTGATCATTATCATTGTCACTTCTTTCATGCTCATCTTCTACTTTAGCTTCTAAACAAATTGATTCCGGTAGCAGTATCGATCATTTTTTGTTTACCAGCAAAAGTAACCAACCTGTTTGGACAATGAGCTGAAAAGTGTCATCGACCACCACAAGTGCCACAATGAATATTTGCGAGGTTTATTGTTGAAATTATTGGGCCTGTTGTTGAAATTTTGTCATGGCAGTGAAGAACGATCCTGATTGTTGGAACTAGAAGAGCCATTAGTAAAAAGTCGACGAACCATTACCTCGGTTGTTATACAAAGATGAACTACTACTGCGATTGTTGAAGGAGGATGGACCATTCTGGGTTTTGTCAACAACTCCACTAGTGTGATTAGATGAACCATTCGACACGAAAGGTCTCTTAACAGACTTGGTGGACAATTTTTCCTCAACTTGATATGCAGGTTGAACAATATCTATTTATATTTCCTGAAATCTTATTTGCTATCATTTCTATATGTAGCAACAAGAATTTCTTCATCATCAAATTCACATCGAGTGCAAAGATGATATAACTTACTGCTGTATTCTTCAACGGGTAGGTTGTTTTGTCCTAAATTTATGAAAAGACTGTGATTGCATTGCTTGTAATTGGTTGGGTGAAAGTGTTATTCCACGACAATCTTCATTTTTGCCCAAGTTTATATTTCACCTATTCCAGCTTTACGGAATTTTGCATGTTCCTTTTTCCACCATACGAGTTGTTCCTCTAATTTTGGCTTCGGCAAAATAAATTTTTCGGGTCTCATTCATGTTGTGCCATTTGAAGAAACTTTCCAACCAATGCACGAATACATCAATGTTATGGTCACCATAAAAATTTCGAACGTCAAGTTTGACACGTTTGTTAACTTCCCAATTATTATTAACATTGAATGTTTTCGTCGGTTGCAGTTCCTTATGCATCACCTTTGAAACAGTAGAAGATTCACCCTTTTCTCGATCAGACTTGTGTTGTTGGAGCAAAACATTTATCGACTCCGTTAAGAATTTCATTTGGGCATCTAAAGAGTTAATTCTTGCACCATAATTTTTGGACATCTCTTCTTAGATACAAGCTCAAGATTAACCATGACTCTGCAAAGAAAATAAAACTTTTTTTTTGGTCTAGGGGTGTAAGTGCAGAAAAATAACGAAACAAGGACTCAACTGGGAAAAGATGAAAGTACAAGGGTTGATATATAAAAATTTTAAAGTTCAGGGGGTGGTTTAACACTTTTGGGAAATTGAGGGACTAAATAAAATAACTCAAAAACTTTGGGGTACCTAACTGTAATTTCCAAAAGATATTTACAATCATATCGGGAGCGAGTCTCTTTTTCTACACGAAGGAGCAGCAAGGAAGGATATATTAGAAGAGAACTGTTGTTAGATGAAGATGACAATAGCGGCGGGAGGAAAAAGTGTGGCTTTGGCAATAAAGTTGGGCGGCGGCGGCATTGGGCAAACTTTAGTCTTCTACTCTTTTTTCCTTTTCTTTTTCTTTTTCTTTTTCCTTTTCTTTATAAATTCTGTTGCATAGAGTTGTTTGCAGTGAATTCGGTGGCTTCAAACAAGCTGCGATGGCGGCAATAATGGTGGTTTTAACGGGTTTGGGCTGTATTATTAGGACTGTTTGGTTTGTTTTTAGGTGGAAATTTTGTGACAATGGTTTTGTTGTACTGGTTGACTCAGCTTATGAATATGAAGATGGGTTAAGGCTTAAGTTTGTTTGGCAGAGGCTTGGGGTCACTAAATAATGTTTTGGGCAGCGACTGGGGTATTGTGAGACTGTTTAACAAGTGGGCAGAAATTTGGGATAGGATTAGTGTACGAGGCTCTGATACCAAAATGGTGGGGACCGGGTAGGGTTAGAATAAAGGATAAAGAGTTGTAGAAGATTAAGAGAGAAAATCAAGATAATTAAACAATAATGCTTTCAATAAAATTATATTAATCATTGAAGGATTACAATGTTTTTATAGGACTAACTAAAAACCCTAAACTTGATGATCAAGTAAATTTTTAAATAATCTAACTAGATAAGGAAATAAAATCTCTTATAATTATCTACTAAACTTAACAAATAAATTAAATAAAGCTATTCTAGAATAATCTCCTTGTTGGACTATTTATTAAAATTCATATTCCACCAAAAATAATATTGATCCAACCAAGTTGGGCGGGTCCGTTGGGCTTGTCCTGCATCACTACCCATTGTTTGTAAGGCCTAATAACTATATAAAGATTCCCCTTATTTGCAAAATCATAAAACATAGTTGTAATATTTCTGATGCAATATAATTTTACAGTGTCTTGTTACTATATAGGAAAAGGAGTTTTAGACCGCTAAACTTGTTTCGGAATGAAAGTATTCCATGTTTTGGGACGTTCATACCAAAACACAATTCTCTAACATGTTAGTATTTTTGGTAACATTGGGCATGAGTGGCTGAATGTTTGTATCCAATTGATGCTACCATGTTTTTTCAGTCTATTAAATTGGAAACCGATCAATAGATACAATCTGAAAATGTTACCACCTGCAACCAAATGAAAGTGAGAAGGGTTTTAAGTTTGCTCCATATATTTGGCAGGCTAAATCTTTTATTCCTAAAACAAGCCAGATTGAGAAAATAAATGTGGTTTCTTTATCCCCATTTCCAACGAGGACTGCACCAACATATTAAATGGGTTTCTTTGTGAAAATTTAATCGGGGACCTGTGTATTGAAGGAATAGATTTAACTTTAATTATCTATTTTTGTTAATATGGAAAATATCGGCAAACTTTAGATTTGGCTAATGAATGAAGGGGGTCTATTTGTTTAGTGTGTTATCTACTGTGAGTTAATGATGGACACAGAAATGACTGCACAGAGATATATTTCAATGCTCCGACCATTTCTGAAAATTGTAAATTTGTTTGAATTCATAAAGGAGATATTGATTAACAAAAGACACTCTCCATTGCAAGCTACAAGATTTGATGTTATTCAGGAGCATGTTTTTCCCAGAACCATAAATTAAAAGCCGCATTCTAAGTTCTTTTTGAAAGGCACCTCACCTCTCATAGCTGATATGATTTTTATGTAATTTGTTCATCTCTTTTGTTGCAGTGCCTCGGAATGGAAAGTGCCAACCAGCTTTATATATGGGTTTGATGATTGGATGAATTACCAAGGTGCACAAGAAGCTCGCAAAAATATGAATGTCCCGTGTGATATCATTAGAGTTCCTCAGGTATATCTCTCTCTATCTCCCACACTCTCCCTCACAACAGCACTTGTGACGTGTATGAATGTGGTGAAAACAAGAATCAGCACTCTTTTCATTTTCTTGTAACATATATGAAACTATCCATCTCAAAATTACTGAAAAATTCCCATTATGATTGCAGGGTGGCCATTTTGTATTTGTGGACAATCCAAGTGGTTTCCACTCGGCTGTCTTGTACGCTTGTCGCAGGTTCCTCTCATCTGACCCAGATAATTACCCCTTCCCTGAAGGTTTGACATCTGCATGAACGGAAAGAGCTTCTATTGTACTATTATTTAAGTGTAGAATACTGGGACATTTATCTTATATTAGATAGCAGTTAATTTCAAATTAATCGAACATTCTTTCTTCTGTATGAAGTTCTTGGTCTATGTATAGTAGCAGCCTCTGTCCCATATGGTTGTGCTCCATATTACTATGTACAGAAACCTATATTTATTCAAATAAACTCGAGAGTAAAAAAAACGTAAGTAAAAGAAAAGTGATTATAATGTGTGCATGCTGCACACATCTTCTGGTTCTTATTCAGTTTATGCTAAACTCGTTCTTTTTACTTGTGTAAATATCATCCAAAAAAAAAAAAAATAGATTTGTGATTTTGCCCCAATATGACTTCCTGATGGAATTCCGAAGCTGTGTTTTCCAATCAGAAGATGAAGCTTTTCTGAAAGCTGTTTTTTAGGGTTCCATATTGAGTTGACTGCGGAAATGGTAACAAGGGAACTTTGATAATGTAAGGAAAATACTATATAGGTTCCTTGCTGATTTTATGGGAACCTTGAAATTTTGATATACAAATAGCGAAATCTGGAGATGATACTCCACCATTCCAAAATTAATTACAGACCTCTTCTGGTGCATTGATTTGCTATAAATCAGCTCTGTACTGAACTGGCACTGAAGGGAGCATTTAAAATAGGGAGTTGGATAGTTTTATAAGAATTTGTACTTGTCGAAATATTAAAATTTTTGATTACTCTCCTATGATAAATCCTTTATGATAGGAGAGTATGTGACAATGTTGGGATGAAATAACAGTCCTCTTAAAATATGAATAAATTGTGAATATTTGGTTACATAATATTTGGAGAGTCTTGATCGTCTAGTTTATTTTAAACATAATTTATTTAACTCGCAAATATAGTGATAAAAGTCTAAACTAAAGGTAACTCACCAAAAATTGTGTGATAGAATTGAAGTCCAAACCTTGCAAACTGAAAATATAGTTTATGTCTAACAAATTGAGACCCTTTTGCTATCTTTTTTCTAATTAATGTTGCAAAATTTTAAAATTTAAAACAAATGAATATTTTTAATATTGACTAATGTAATTGTTAATATTATAAATTATTTAGTACTTGACAAGTAGTAATAAGAAGTATAAATGGATCGAGTTAATTTTAAATTTAAAAATATCTCAAATTAATTTTTTAAAAATCAATAATTATCTCATGACTACCATAATTATTTATGAATGATGTCATTAGGACTGTGCATTCAACCGAATACCGAACCGAATTAATTTTTGCTATCCGAAATACTATCCGAATTAACAAATAACCGAATTACCGAAAACCGAATAACCGAATTTACTATTCGGTTATTCGGATAATAACCGAAATTAAGGTCTATATTTCTCCAACAAAGAAAAGTCATTTCAAAATTCCAATACAAGTATTTCCAATCACAAAATTTTATCAATAAATATTTTTATTTTATTTTTTTTCTTATTCGGTTATTCGGTTAACCGAATAACAAAATTTTTAAAACCAAACCTGGACCCGAAAACCGTATATTAAATCGGATATAATCGAATTTTAAAAAATAACCGAATAACCGAAAAAATTCGGTTAAAAAAATTCGGTTCGGTTCGATTTTTCGGTTATAACCGATTTTTACTCACTCCTAGATGTCATCTTGTTAGTTGAATAAAAAAACTGTGAATATAATATGATTCTATGGAATAAAAAATACTATTACTGCCCTGGGAACGAACCGTAAACCTAGATGACTCATGATCAACTCCCACTAGCAATATTTGAAGTGGCCACGGATCGCATTATTCAGGGTGACGCCATGTCTTAGGCGGAGCCTATACGCAAAGTCTGGTCCGAGGTGGGGGATTAGTCCGACCCGTGGGTCGGGAAACCCACGTTATCAAAAAAAAAATAAAAAAATACTACTACTATTTATTTGTACAATCGCACAAAGCCTTCACTTATATTGCTTTCCCCAAAGCAGTCGAGGAAACGAGAAAAAAAAAACTGAGAAACAAAATATCATACTCCCCCATATCCAAAGACAAAAAGAAAAAAAAACAATTGAGAGGTTTGAGTCGAGTGGCAATGGAAGCTCTGAGACAGCTGGGTGTTGGCATTTGTACTCCAAGACTCCTACCGCCACCGCCAAACCCCAAAAAACCCACTAAACTCAACGCCGTTACCGGCGGCGCTAGTAGTAGCAGTGTTCCCAATAACTTCTCCGCCAGCAAATGGGCCGATCGCCTCCTCGCCGACTTCCAATTCCTCCCTTCCACCACCACCACCAATTCCGACCCTCCAGACCATTTGACCACCACTCTCTCTCCTCCCTACCCTCCCCCAGTCGCTACTCCTGACCGCCACGTGTCAATGCCCATCGACTTTTACAGAGTACTGGGTGCAGAAACGCACTTCCTCGGTGACGGAATCAGAAGGGCATACGAAGCTAGGGTTTCAAAACAGCCCCAATATGGGTATAGTGAAGAAGCGTTGATTAGCCGAAGACAGATTCTTCAAGCTGCTTGTGAAACCCTAGCTAACCCTAGGTCTAGAAGAGAGTACAATCAAGGCCTTGCTGAAGATGAATTCGACACTATTCTCACTCAAGTCCCCTTCGATAATGTAATTCTGTTATCTACATTTTCTAAATTTAAGCAAATTCCCTTGGGTTTTCTGGCTTACATCTCAGCAGCCAAATAGAGGATTTAGTTTGTTATGGCAGTGTTGGGAAATTTGATTTGAAATTTTAAGTATTTTCTTTTATTTGAGCTCAATTTCTTGCATTCTTTCCTAGCAACAAAACATAGACATTGAGAAATTTTATGAAAATCTGGTGAATTGAGGTTGAAATTTGATTTTTTTTAATCTTCTCAAAAGGTTTGCACATTTTCTTTAATATGATTGACTTCTAGTGTGTATTTCGGCAACCAAATATAGATTGAGGATTGGTATGGTGATGCTGGAATTTAAGGTTTAATTTTTACTGTGTTTTGTAGGTTCCTGGAGCATTATGTGTGTTGCAAGAAGCAGGAGAGACTGAGGTGGTTCTGCAAATTGGTGAGACTTTGTTGAGAGAGAGGCTGCCCAAGTCATTCAAGCAAGATGTAGTCTTAGCAATGTCGCTTGCTTATGTCGACCTGTCCAGGGATGCTATGGCCCTGTCACCCCCAGATTACATTAGAGGTTGTGAAGTGCTTGAAAGAGCATTGAAATTGTTGCAGGTTAGTTTCTTAATAACAGAAATGTAGCCAACAATGCTATTTTTACTAATGAGTGAACAACGTCAAACCTAGCAAAAAATAAAATAAAATAAAATTTGTTGATAGAATCAATTGTTTGAAATATCATAACAAAGTATCCTGAGTCACCACTTTCGGAAATTATTGTGATCAATTACATTGTTTTGTGTTTTGAATAGCATCAGTTATTCAATTTTGGCCACAATGGAAAGTAGTAATCAACAGTTTTATATACTAGCTCTTGGTAATGATGTATTTACATGTCAGCACGACAGCACCTACCTTTATTGGGACATTCAACTGTTTCATTAGTATGATGTCAAACGATTGCGCACTATGGGGTGCATCCTGATTTGTTTGACGCTTGCATAATGCCTATTGTTACTTCTGCAGCATGGATAAAAGTTTTGACCAATAAAAATAATGGCTGGAAATGGTAATCCTTTTGGCAACGTGATTTTGCTGTATGCTTATCTTTTATATAAAACAAAAACAAAAAAAAAACACATGATTTTGCTGTATGCTTATCTTTTTAAAAGTTTTGGTTTCAATTTTGATGAAATTTATTTGGGGGTCCAGGTGACATTACTTAATGGGATTAGTTAACTGATTCAGTGATTCAATTCTAATATCAGCTTGGAATGGCGTGTAGCTTTCTGGTCTACCAAACTAGAGCACTATAATAGATAAAAGCTTTTAACTGATTCTTGATTTTTTTAATAGTAAGTTTATCATGGTTGATGATGCTATTTGATGATATTAGATTGAAATATGAGTCTATCCTTATGCAGGAGGAAGGTGCAAGTAGTCTTGCACCAGATTTACAAGCACAGATTGACGAGACACTGGAAGAGATCAACCCACGGTATGTTTTGGAGCTTCTAGCTTTGCCTCTTGGTGATGAGTTATGGACAAAAAGGGCAGAGGGTCTTCAAGGTGTGCGCAACATATTGTGGGCTGTTGGAGGAGGTGGTGCAGTTGCTATTGCTGGGGGATTTACCCGTGAAGATTTCATGAATGAAGCCTTCTTATGTATGACAGCAGTGGAGCAGGTGACCATTGGATCATCATGTCAAAATGAACCTTCATTTTTTCATGTTTGCTGCGAATTGTACTGATTTTCATTTTTTATTTATCTATTTGCCTTTTCCATATCCCCTTTATAAGGCTCTTTTTGTATTTCCATTTTAAGGTTGATCTCTTTGTTACCACACCAAGTAATATACCTGCGGAAAGCTTTGAAGTTTATGGAGTTGCACTTGCACTTGTTGCTCAAGCCTTCATAGGTAAAAAGCCTCATCTCATTAAAGATGCTGATAACCTGTTTCAGCAACTTCAGCAGACAAAGGTAACAGCTCTAGGGAATTCTCTTTCTGTTTATACTGATAAACAAAACCGCGAGATCGACTTTGCATTGGAGAGGGGTCTCTGCTCACTCCTTGTGGGAGAGGTTGACGAGTGTCGCTCATGGTTGGGCTTAGACAGTGAGAACTCACCTTACAGGGATCCATCTATAGTTACCTTTGTAATCGAAAATTCTAAGGATGATAAGGACAATGATCTCCTCCCTGGCCTTTGTAAGCTGTTGGAAACATGGTTGATGGAGGTGGTCTTTCCCAGATTTAGGGAGACAAATAATATCATGTTCAAGCTTGGAGATTATTATGATGATCCTACAGTCCTCAGATATCTAGAAAGGTTGGAGAGAGTTGGTGGTTCACCATTAGCTGCAGCAGCAGCCATAGCACGAATTGGTGCTGAAGCTACAGCAGTGCTTGACAGTGTAAAGGTTAGTGCAATCCAGGCATTGCAGAAGGTATTTCCTCTTGGTCATGGGGATGAGACTGTGAGACGTCAAAGTGATGGCGTGATAAGCAATTCTGTAATTGCAGTTGAGGTTGATGAGCCTGGAGGTCGAAATCCAGGTGATTCTGCCAATATAGTCGGCGGTTCTGAGGAAAATAGGTCTGATGATATATTTGAACAAGAAATGATTACTTACAGAATAAAAGATGCAAGTGTGAAGATTATGTGTGCTGGTGTAGTTGTTGGACTTCTAACTTTAGCTGGCTTAAAGTATTTACCATTTAGGAGCAGCTCTGCCGTTCCACGTAAAGATATGGGTTCAGCAATGGCTTCTGATGTCATTGATGTGGGTAAGATCTATTCATATCACGTTCTTTGTCTAGTAAATAATCTATTCGAATTTAAGCTGAGTATTTCCTAAACTCTTTACCCTTTTTTTCTTAAGACAATACATCATCGTTGTGTTCCTATATGAAGAACAATCATATGACCCATAATCCTTTTGCTGCTGATTTGGTCACTTGGAAATCAATCCCCACCCTTCTCATTTGTAAAGGGCATGTGATAAGCAAAGCTCGAATCCTGTCCTTTTGGAGGTGGCAGGTTTAATACTCCAGATTTTCCAGAACTTATTTCTTACCTTTCACTGTTACTCTTTTTAAAGTATCCTTTTAGTTTATATGTTACTTTCAGAAATGTTGAAACAATTACAGTCCTGAACTATAAATTGACATCCAATAATCTGGGTCAACAGAAATTTCCTAGTGCTTCTCTAAAGTATCGGTCCCGTTGAACCTTGCTTACAAAAGTATCTGGTAAACTCATGCTTGCAGCATTATGAGCATCTTTTAACTATATTCTTTTCTATGCTGATTGTGAAGTTCAATCTTACAAAAAATATTGGTTCCAATATTTTTATCTAGAACTGTAGCCTATCCCAACTTATTCCATTTACGTTTTTATCAGTATTCCTTTGTAACTTCTCTTATTAAGTGAAAATTGGTGGCCCTATGCATCCTAATACGCATTAAGAATTACATCAAGTTTTTGCCTTTATTTTTCTTCTTGGCATCTTTTTTTTTTTTTTGAGTGAAAATATCTCCTTGTCTTGCATTTGAAGCTACAAACTTTCAATGCAATTCCTATCCTGCAGGTTCTTCCATAGTTGAAAATTCGATGGAAATTCCTAGAATGGATGCGAGATTTGCAGAAGGTTTAGTTCGCAAGTGGCAGAATATCAAGTCCCAGGCTCTTGGGTCTAATCATTGCCTTGAAAATTTGTCAGAGGTGAGCCTTTTTCTCATTTGAACAAACAGCATCTTGAGCCCCAGATTTGTCCTTGTGAACCATTGCTATTATTATTTTGAGCTATATATACTTATACAGCCTTAACCATAACATGATTAAGCTCGTATGCCGATTGAGAGGCAATGTTAGTTAGTTCGTCTCAATGTTACTTGAATTGTGGAACGAAAACGAGGAAAATTTCACTTTGCACGGTACAGAGTACGGTAGGGGTAGGTTTACTCAAGTTGCTTAGTTTGTATAAAATACGTTTCCGGAACTTGGTATCTTGGGAATAGCTTTCTTAAATGTTATAGTTAAAACTGGTTGAGATATAGTTAAAACTGATTGAGTTGAACAACATGCGCATTTTCAAGTAGGAAACGCCATGTTATTGCTTGCTTAACACGCATAAGGCTCGTTTAGCTATGTTAGTTGGTATTTCCTAGAATTTTCTTCTATGTTTCTAATAGAATGTTCTAGATTTACCTATGTCATAATCATACTTGTTAATATTTTAAATATTTTATAGGATTATTGTAGGTTGTCGACTCTTGTAAAATCCAATTGACCAAGATGACTCTTGCGGTGTATGTTTGTTAAATATATTAAATGGAATAAAATCTTCTTTTATTTTTTCTCTTAGCCTTCTAGTGCCTAACTTTAAATTCTTGGCATATTTAATATAAACTCGGATAAAAATATGCAAAATGTTAATCTTAGATCAAGCACTATCTGGTCATACCCCATTGGTTAGGTTTCTCTACCTAATACAAAGCTTGCCACTATGTAAATGGCACCCCGCCCCCCCTCTTTCCTCCTTATTGGGAATCAATTATTTGACTACTGTGAATGGTCCATTTATTAACTTTAATTATCCAGGGTCATAGTTATTCTGACAGTGAAAAATGAAATATCAGGTATTAGATGGTCAGATGCTAAAGATTTGGACAGACCGCGCAATGGAATTTGCACATCATGGTTGGTCCTGGGACTATACCCTATTAAACCTTACCATCGACAGTGTGACTATCTCAGTAGATGGGCGACGTGCTGTTGTGGAAGCAACTCTTGAAGAGTCAGCACGGCTAACTGATGTATCCCGTCCGGAAAATGACGACTCTTACAGTTCAACTTATACTACGAGGTATGAGATGTCTTGTGCTACATCGGGATGGAAAATTACAGCAGGAGCTGTCCTCAAATCATGATTCAGTGTGGATATATGCTGATGAATTTTCATGTATATACCATCTTAATCATTTTGTAGTTAGTTATTTGGTTATTCCGTTGTATTGCCCAGATGATTAATATAGATCATGTTGCCACTTCTTGTAAAGTTGTAGGATGCTAGCTAAATCTAAATGTTTCTAATGAACTTTGACGCAGATGCCGACAGTTTTGTTTGTCTTATTGAGTTGTAAACATGTTTTCCGGACAACGTTATGGCTGTGATAAAAAAGGTAGCATAACACATAATAAGTTTGTGATGCAGGCTTACTTAATTCACAAACAATCGTTATAGCTACGTTTATATATTGTTTTGCAAATTCCCCTCAAAATGATTATCTGATGTGTGTACTCTTTCAAGAAGTAAATTTTTTGGTTCTCTTTTGCTATTTACCTAAAATAATAAATACTGAGAGATATTAAGAGGAAATATGTTGAATGGAATCATGAAATAGCATTTGCAAAATGCTTTACAAAACAATTGGTATTAGATCTATACAAAAACATAACAAACAGACAGAAGTTTTACAATATGAAGTCCAATGTCTAAACTTGATACTCAACAATGTAACAATACATAATGAATCTATAGCAATGGGGAAAAAAAAGTAGCAGCTAGATAAGATAACCTTGTGCTTTACAAGTATTTTTTGAGTATTAGTAGTGTGTTAGAATCTCAACACTTGAACCTGAATTTTCGGGCAAGGACAAAATTTTATAACAGATGTTAATATCTTCATTTGGCAGAAACCAAATCTTCTAGTAAGGTGCAAAACTGCCTCGGCGTTGTTTCCAACTAGAGGACTTAGATTTCCCGTGTTGAGGAGCGAAGCTAAGTCCAAATATTTCCTTTGGTGCCTGGCCAGGCTCTCCAACCAGCTTTGCAACTAATGCAGCACTCTCCTTAATATGATCCATGTCATCTGTATCCTTCCATAGTCGTCGGGACAGTTGTTGCCTCCTCTTCTTTGTGTTTAACATTATGCCCCACTTTTGATATAGTGCCTCTCTTTCCTTTGCCGAATACTTCTTCAAAATTTGTCCGCTCAGCATCTCTCTCTCACGATTGAGAACCTTTGCACTGTTTTAACCCAAGAGAACAATGTCAGGTTCTCTGAAGGAGACCAGCAGGATTACACTATAACAAACTATATGCTACAAATAATATACGTTCTCTCTTCACACAAGAATCAGAATAGGAATTTTGATTCCTCTAGAGAAAATAGAAAGGAAAAGGCAAATTTGAAGAAGAGGTCTTAGTAAATATTAAAGCATATTTGCTATCAGAAGGAATAGTTAATTGCTTCCAAAATGCTTAAAGGAAGTATCTCGGTACTACTACTCCTTTCTTCTGCTCGTGTAGTCTGTGTGGTTCTGAGTTGCCACAATGATACTGCTGCTTGAGAAAAATGCTCATTTCTCATTTGTCATGTCTTTTATTTATAATTTTTCAGTTTTCAAAAAGTACTGCATATTGATAACAAACAGACATACAATTTTCGGAACTATAAATGAAGATGAAATAATCATAATATGAGTGTATCTATGAGCATTTTAAATTTAATCACCATTAAGCTGCAAGTTTCAGATAATTTTCACGTACGTAACAAGGATAAGTTGGGTGATATTCATCTGACCCTTAACCTCTACACCACTAAAGCTAGAACTCTTAGCATTTGGGAACTATAAAATATAAATCACATGTGGCCTAAATGTAAATGAATTTTTTAATCAAAAACGATAAATTTGGTTTCTTCGTTGCAAATTTGAGATTTCACTTCTTTTCTAGCGGAAGTACATGCATGTGCTAGGTGTACACGAGCCTATGTTAAAATCTTCCACATGAATTGCAGAAAGAAATAGGAGAGAAAGAAATTACCTTGTTCCAAGAGATATCGTCTGCATGAGAAAGGACAAACGTCTGACCTCCACCTCCATGTAAACAGAGTCAGACTGGTCTCCTTGAAAGAGAAGGAAAAAATAGGTTCTGTGAACCAACGATATACTGCACGCATCCCAAAGTTGAATTATCTCCTTCCTCTGCCTCTCAAATTCTAGGGGCCAATCAGAAGGGCTGTGTGGAGGACCATGCACTTTCTGCAAACCATCGTCATCTTTTACAATTTCCCTCGACTCAATTTTGTTTGTTTCAGCTTCCTTAACCTACCATGAATAAACATTTAGGATAAATGAAAGATATCTTGGGCAATATTCAAACAAAAAATATCTCCATAAGCTAAGCAATATCATCAGTTTAAAGGGTATCAAAAATATATTGTATTTTTAATGACCGTATGATTTACATAAACTACTGTAGAGTCTCTGAGCGGAGAAGAACTCAACACATAACATTTACCTATGCAAGGGTGGTCCAATATCCATCCTATCACAACTAGCAGCTGAATACATAGGGACTCAGAATTTATGATAACACATATCAGGAATGGGAATGTAAAGTACGAATTTCCATTGCTTTATTTGAATAAAGGTGAAAACGGAAAGAATATTGATATTAAAAAACCCAATTTATGCATGTGAAAAATACACAGTAAATAGCATATACTTGAATCAGTAATAAAAGCCTGAAATCCAGAAATAAATGTTACTACACATATTAGAGGAGATGTGGAATGGATGTATACTTCTTTTCCCTTATCTGCTTTATTTTCAAGAGTGGAAGTTCTCATCATGATCGTGAGTTCTTTCTTAACTAGATCATACATTTATTAATTACTAATTCAATGAGCAATTTTTTATTTTTGTGTTGTGTGTGTGGGGAAGCAAGAGAGAGGCATCCTCACCGTATTATCATCAAATTGCATTTCAGACTTTTGTTTGAGAACTTCGTTGTACCCCATGGCAGAATCGACAAGGCTATCAGTATCAACTTCACATGACATTTTCATATTCTGCTCCTTCTTGTCCATGGAATCACTCCCATCTTGGGTGTCTTTGGTCACCATTCCACTGCCAGCATCAGATTTTGATTTATTGGTATTTAGATGGCAGCATTCAGCTTTTACAGCAAAATCTATGTCAAATTCATTTGGAGGAGTAGCATTTTGCTCTGCTTTCTCAGACAACGGAGGTGATGACACAGTCATGAGAATTTCTCTACAAATTCTGTGCTCGAGTAAATTTATGCTTCTGGAGTCTGATATATCGGCGTCAGAGGAACAAGGAGATGGTTCTATACGATACGGGCTGACATGACAGTCATCAATAGTTGTCTGCATGTCGTCCTGAATCTTTTGCTTTGAAGCTTCATCACCTTGGTCAGAATGAGTATGGTCCAAATCTCCATCTCCTTTACTTGGAGATGATACTACAGTATCTTTAATGTTTTTAGCTGTGATTGATTCTATATCTATACATCTAACTTCCTTGCATTTAGCTTCAGAACTCGCATCATTTTTTTGAACAATTTCCTCCCATCCACAAAATGGATCAGGTCCAAAATATTTATTCATAAACTCACTTGGAGAACTGCCATCAGACAAAAATTGCTCTTCAGAATGGTCAGGAAACCGTGGATCATTCTTGATGGTGTTAAGGCCATGAGATCTGTCAGAAAGGTGAGATGTATTGGATACAAAATCTAAATGAGGATCAACAACTTCGGATGTATCTGAGATTGAATTTTCATAGTACCGTGAGCCTTTCTCATGAGTATCTGAAAGGTTATCAGCTTCAACCTAAGTAAGAAAAAGGAACAAGATCAGATTAACAAATCATTTAGATTTAACGCCATACTCTATGGTAAAAGGAACTCCACTTACCCATCTCCTTAAAACTTGATTATCACTTGTTGATCGTTGCATTTCCTTAACACGAGATTCAGCAAGATCTCGTTGCTGAGTTAAATATCTTATCTCTGTATCCATCTGGGAATCAAATTAAATAAGCGTGAGGAGAGCATCAAATGACCAACAACTTTATGTGACACGATCTGTGGCATGTCCTAGGCTCCTAGCATACTCCTGCAATTTATAAGTTAGGCTGAACACTCTTAAGTCTTGAAGTCCACTAGGCCCAAGATGTTTAACTAGCCAGCTTTTCAAATGAGTGATGGACCCACTAAATCAATATTTCCTGGGATGAGTCCAATTCCCATGTGATTCAAACCTCGCTAGAGCTTCATAGTTTAAGCCAACTGAAAATATCTGAGTAGTGATTACTCAATACTAATAAACCAGATTTGAAGAATATAATAACCATTCACTTAATTAAAGTTTACCGTGAAGGAAGTCAGAAAGCACTTCCATAATGTAAAATTCTTACAATTCAAAACTTGTGTTGTTTAACTCTTTCAATATATATATATATATAACCTTGAAGTGGGGGAAATAGGTGGCATTTATGCTGAAGATATTTAGTGATTTATCTACTGGGTCGGGAATCTATTTCATCACCTTTTCAATGAGACATTCCTTCTCTTTTAGTAATGATGCAGGATTTCCCATGGTAGAAATTGATTGTAAACTCCTCAATTCGCTCTCCAATCTAGCCAATTCTCTTTGCAACTGCTTTACTAACGCCTTCTCTGACATCACTACATTGACCTGTGCATTTGTTCTGACTTCCTTCGCACAAACAGCAAACAATAGGGTATTTCTTGACTGCTCAACATGACTATGTGCGGGGCTCATAGTGCATATTATGGCAGTTCTTGCATTACCTCCTAGAGAGTTTTGTAGTATGCGTGTCAGCTTGGAATTTCTGTAAGGTACATGTCCATTTTTCCCTTTGCTGCACCCAGACATAGCAATATACTTGCAGTAAATAAATATAAACACCCCAAACAATATAGAGTTTGTGAGGTCATCAGGCCAAAAAGGTGAGTAATTGTGGTAAATAAAGGTGCAGCATGCGTACTTGTTGATAGAACATGGATGAGTTTGTAAAAGTCCTCTTAGTTATGTTTTTTTTTTGTTTGACAGGCAAGGGGAGGTTTAGATGTTGGGGAGGGTAAAATCAATAGTTTTCAGGATCATAAGAGGAACCTGACTCAGTGTTGCTAAAAGAGGAAAACATCAAAAGTAATCAAAGTTAGGATAGGAAATCATTGATTCACTTTCGCGAGAACTGTTGTTGCTATGATTTTAAGTTTTTAATGTAAAATGTTTGCACCTAATTCCGCCATGAAAATGAGTTCTAGATAAAAATCAAAATTAAAGATGTCACTGTCAGCACCCCCAACGCCACAAACTATTATTAGCACCAATGCTTATTAGCTCCAAAGAAATGTTCTGCAGATGTTACACCTTACAAGTACATGATTTCAAATCTCCAACATTTAGCTCAGTTAACTGTTACACTACATGAGGTGCTATGCAAGTTGACTCATGATTGAATATATCAATTAAAGGAGACAAGTACAGGAACTACCCTGATGAAGTTTTGATATTTCTGCCTATCAGGTATCAACATTTGTATAGTGTTCAATGGTAACTTGGAGCGACTATGGAGTGGATCAGAGTTCATATATTGTTCATATATCAATATGACATGAATTGTTACTACCCAAAATCCAAATTCAAAACATCAACATGGCAAAAATAAAAGGAAAAGATGCGAAAGAAAAACAACCTTAATTTGCGGATAACAGTTCCAAGTGTTAGTAAACTGCGATTTATGTGGGAGCCTTCTTTTAGTCGTGAACCAGCTGATAAGGTTTGAGAAGCACGCTCACTTCCTGCAAGATCAATAAAATTCTGTACAAAGAAAACCAACAATGTTTATAATTCTTTGTTTAATATGCATAATACATTACAGAATAAATAAACATCATAGGAAATACTTCAATCTTAATAATCCTAAGTGCATAACCCTTACGTACCACAGTAGCTGCAAGTGTGCTTGAATTTTCAGCACCTAAAAACTCACGAGCAGAACTTTCAACTGTCTGCAGGAATTCATTAATTAATCAAGAGGTAAGCAAATAAGTTAAACAACGTACGAGGAAAAAACTACATCAAATAAAAACCAGTGTACCACTCGAATAATTTGATGAGATCTAGAGCTCATTGCATTTAAAGAGGTCTCACCAATTTGTCTTTCAGCTGCAAGAATGACAGTACTTAAAGAGTAAAAACAGTTCATTGGTCGACCAAGAATAATGTGAATGCTCTTACCTTCACATATATGAAGGAGCTCCTCTAGATGACTCCAGTCTCTCAAACTCACCTTTGTAAGTTTTTCAACAACAGTCCCTCTCTACAGGGGAAAAAAGAAAAAAAAAAAAGAGATTATGAAGATGTTTTTGGTCATCCAATTTACTTTGAACTTTCATCAAGTACAATATTCACCTCTGGATCATCAAGGAGTCTAAGTGGAGTACTATCTGAGCCAAGAAGGTCTCTCACTGATTCATTATAGATCTCCATGGCAAAGAATTTCAATAAGAATTCTCTATCATTATGCTGGAAATAAGATAAAATAAGAAAATTGTAATGCCAATGAGATAAAAAGTCCAAAGAGGAAGATGGTATAAATCTTATCTAAGGAAAGTTTAATGATTTCAATTACCCTGTGTATGTAATCAAATATATCAGCCATTGTGTATACAGTGATTCCACGCATGGTGTACGTCTTTCCGCTGCTTGTCTGACCATATGCAAAAATACTTGCTGGAAGAAAACCATTAAATTGGTATAAAATTGCGCCAATACTTGTAATAATAGAACCACAGAAAAGAATAAATCAAGGACAAGAGTAATACTCACTGTTAATGCCACTGACAACTGAAAGAGCAACTTTTTTGGGTCCCTCTTCATACACCTGCTCTGTGGAGCACTCAGATGCAAATACTCTGTCTATATGCCAAAATGATGATCAAAACAAAGGACAAGGATACTAGAGAGACAATATTTTAAACAAACCTTTGAAATTCCATTGCTTTTCTAGCCAAACCAACTAATTTAAGATTTGCTTGTAAATTATGGAAGAAGAAAAAATTATTAAGGTTGTGTTATAGACTTAGGTTTCAACTCTTGGCATGAGCTTGAACATCATCTAAAAGAAAATGACATGTAAACAACAACAGATGAAAATATTATGAAGGTTTTAGTATAGACTTAGGTTTCCAACTCCCGGGATGAGCTTGAGTATTGAAATCAGGAGCAGGAGGGCCTCTTCATATTGTACAGGATGCAAGTCATGTTCAGATTATATGACCACATAATTGATTCGAATCACCAAAAGAATTGATATCCTAATCTTTTTTTAGTGAAGAAGGATATGCTTGAATAGAGATAAAATATCAACCAAGAGGGTTTAATACAGGAACTAGTTCTCAAATCATTTACATGCTTTTTAGTTTCTTAAAGCCATTTGAATATGACATAGAGACTTGAATGATAATAGTAATTGCTAAATAAAGAGCTAAAGCATTGCTTACCAAAGGTATAAGCAGTTGGAAACATTGATCTTTCTGGTAAGCCATTCTTAAGTAAAATGGTATTATTGTTAATGCATTCCCATTCTGACACATCATTCCTTCCTACTTCTTTGTCATTCAAAGGCCTCAATCTCACTGCTACAAATATCTTCTCTTCATTTGTACTTGACCCTAGTGTATCCCATTGTATTGACTCATCACCACTAATTGAACTCATCTCTTCTGTCACAAGATAGGATGAACTTGAACAGAACTGAGAAACTAATGAACCAGGTCACCAAAACCTGTTGCGGGTTTCCTCTCTTATACAAATGCGAGAGGGAGCAACCTTGAAAATTATTTAAGCCAAGAATGTATCAGTAAGTTCTCCGCATCCTATTATCTGCAACAAGTATTTTCACAGCAACTTGTTACCTTTTAATTCAAAACATTTATTTCAAACATCCCCAAAAATAGAGGACGTTTACCTCCACAATTGTCAGCCCTTTTCAAATAACTTTGCCATTAATTTGGGACTCATACTTCTATTATGATTATGTGTAGTACCGTCAGCTCGAAAATATGTTTTCTTCTGCTGTCCTCTAAGCCCGACTGTAAGAACAAAATTCCAAAGAAATTATAGTTTTGTGATATGAAACTATGCAAGAAAGCTTGTTTACCACTTCCAATCACATACAAATTATGTGCATGGATTCTGCATTTTGCTATAACTCGAGACGATGTTATACATATTAACAGAGGGGGAGCCAGGATCTGGGGAAACTGGAGTTAATCACGACATATAAACAATGATTAGCCATCAACTACCAATGAAGTAAACTTATATGAGCAACTAATGAAGTACATATGAAAGTTTATATCAGAACCTATATGAACAACATCTTTGATTTTACATATATCCTAATTTCTTTTGTGGATGAATCAGTGAAAATGAGTTAACATCAATCAAAACATTATAGGTTCTTAAGATGCCTAACATAGCAACTTTATTAGCATAAATATGTAAGAACCCGACAACAAAACTCCTACATCAAACCTCAGAATAAGTAAACAAAATAAACAAATTAAATCTTACATCATGTCATGATGTATCTTTCTTGTTGAAGGATCAACAATGATATCCAGTAAAGCTTTCCACGGTAATGTTATTCTATAAATACAGTAGTTCATTTATGTTTCTTAGAACTCCAGTCAATTATACAGTAAAACCATGGAAGTTTGAATTTAAGAGGCAGCTAATCAAGATAACCAATATTAAGCTTGTTTTCTTAACTATCAATCTTCAAGTAACGATAAACTTAAAATTCTTTTGGGATTGTAATCTAGGATTAAAATTTCTTCGTCTATATGTAATCATCTTGATTCCATAGCTTTTGTAGATTTCAATATGTATTTCGTACCATTTCATCAAAAAGATATAACTGGCCGAAGAATTGGCCTTTCTGGCTCAACCTAAATAACATAATACAGTTATGTTTGTTTCTTTTTCTTTTCTTTTTTTTTGGGTTCATCATAATATGTATGAGAAATTTACAATGCATCACAAAATTCTACGATCCCATATTCAAAAATATTTTCATCTCCTGGCCAAATACAATTGGCAACATTTTTACCCTCAAATTCGAATTTAATCACTACCTTAAACCCTAAACTTACCACTGCCAGCTTAAACATTCAAAAGCAGAATTATTTTGTTCTCTCGATTTTTTCATGCATATGAACATGAGAAAATCCTCGTTAAGCTCTAAAATTACAGAAAGATATATACAAATATCAATTAAACCGTCTTGCGTACCTCTTTATGTGGGTGGAGGCACAAACTCCCTATAGAAACGAAAATCTTTGGAAAAAAATCTTTATTTTCAGGAACGCACCCAATAATGCGAGACAAATCCATACTGAGAAAAAAGGGATATATTTTGCGGCTGAGGAGTGAGAAAGAGAGAGGTGCGCGAAGAAAAATGGACGAAGAAATGGGAGAGTTTGAGGATTGAGAGAGAATTTCGGAGGGGAAAAAAATAATAAAATTGAGGGAAACAAAAAGTAGAAGATTTTCTCCTTGGATTGACTACTACATACGGTTGAAATTGACCCCGAATATAAACAAAGCCTCGTAATAAATGTGAAAAAAGAAAGCAAATTCACATGCCTTTTTAGTTTTTTTCTTTATATTTTTTTCACATTTGCTTATAGAAATTTACAAAAAATATGCATATTTGATATAATAAATAAATTTATTTAAACTCCAAGTTTTTTTTTTAATTTATTTAAACTCGTATGATGGAACGAAATCAAATCATATATTTTGCTCTTATATTTTGAAATCAACAAAAGTATTTGAGTTTCATAAATTTCAACAAAGTACGAGATTGATTGGTATATAGTTGTTCCATGATGTATGACCTAATTCCACTACACAAGTTATAAAATACGTCCTCTGTTACTACTTAACATAGATCATTTGCTTTTGTAATACAAACGCAAAGTGATATCTATTTATTAGTACCCTCTATAACTTAATATAAGTTATTTTTGCACACGTATTAAGAATATAATTGTATAACATTAAACATAATATAAATTGTATATATTGTTTCGTATTAGAAAAAGAAAATGTTATTTATTAAACAAAAAATCAAGGTTCTAAAAGGCATTAGGCGAGAGGAAGCCTAGGTCCGCCTAGGCGGAAATTTTATTTTAAGTCAATTTTAATATTCTATCTTATATTTATCCAAACAAAACAATAATATAAAACAAAACAATCTATAATAAAGATAGTAAAAGTCTTTGCTTAAAGTTCAAACACATATCCATATTGTCAATGTCAAAGTTAAAATACAAACATGCAATTGTTCAAAGTTTAAACACAAACAAATAATCAATAATACAAACTAACAGTTCTCATCTCCATATCCCTCTATATCTCTAACTCTTCTTCTTCATATCCCTACAAGATAATATCCACATCGGACTCACACTCGTACTCCTTCAAGATAATGATCTACGGCGTTATTTTGCAGCTTAGTTATTAAAATAAAAATAAAAATAAAAAAATAATTGCAGCCCTAATTTCTTCGCCTAGGCCTCGCTTAGGGACCTAATTTCTCCGCTTAGGCCCCGCTTAGTCCCACCTAATCTCCTAGAGAGATTTTTTTGCCGCCATGGGCCTAGGCGAGGCGACAGGAGGGCCTACCGCCTAGGCGTGGCGCCAGGAGGGCCTAGGCGAGAGGAAGCCTAGGTCCGCCTAGGCGGAAATTTTATTTTAAGTCAATTTTAATATTCTATCTTATATTTATCCAAACAAAACAATAATATAAAACAAAACAATCTATAATAAAGATAGTAAAAGTCTTTGCTTAAAGTTCAAACACATATCCATATTGTCAATGTCAAAGTTAAAATACAAACATGCAATTGTTCAAAGTTTAAACACAAACAAATAATCAATAATACAAACTAACAGTTCTCATCTCCATATCCCTCTATATCTCTAACTCTTCTTCTTCATATCCCTACAAGATAATATCCACATCGGACTCACACTCGTACTCCTTCAAGATAATGATCTACGGCGTTATTTTGCAGCTTAGTTATTAAAATAAAAATAAAAATAAAAAAATAATTGCAGCCCTAATTTCTTCGCCTAATCTCCTAGAGAGATTTTTTTGCCGCCATGGGCCTAGGCGAGGCGACAGGAGGGCCTACCGCCTAGGCGTGGCGCCAGGAGGGCCTAGGCGGGAATTTTTAGAACACTGCAAAAAATAGTGAAAAAACTAAAGTTATATTTAATACTCGAGGTAATATTGAAAACTAAATAATTAATATTTACTTGAAATTCTCAAACGATATATATTAAAAGACAAGAAGTGTATTAAAAGACAAAAACACTTCGGGACGGAGGGAGTAGTAAAATTGAAGTTACATTCAAAGGCACATCCTTGACAGCTCATCAACTAGTTAAGCAAAAGGTATCATAAGCACATCAAGTTATAATCTCGATAAGATGAAATAATGTGAGTTACTAATATATTGGTATTGGGAAACAAATGTAGCTTTTATAAATTTCAAGCTACTGAATTAAATCTTGGCCAAAAAAATAGAAGACCTGGTGGAAAATTTTCCCCTCAAGCCTAAGCCGGCTTGGTAACTGTAATGTTTCTCAGCACTGGCCCCGAGTAAATGAGTGTAGCAATTGCGCTAATCACCAGTAATTGCCACAAGAACACTCGCCATCTTTAAAATGGTGAAACCTCTTTCCGTCCCTCACAACAATCTCTCTTCCCACCGCTTTCGACATGAACTTGAATGCATTATGGCAGTCCCCACAAATCCTCAGGTTCTTGAAAACTCTAATTGTGGCTCCAAGGGGAAGTTTTAAAAGCCCAAACACAACTGCAAGCTTCTCACTATGTGTAGACAAAACATGTTCCTTCTGTTCAGACTCCATATCATGCAACACAAACTTTGTGTCTGGAACATATCCTAATTTCTTCATCTTCAATCCGAGATCCTCGAGATAGGTATATACTGCTTGCACCTCGGGGTGCACAGTATCATCCACCAAGAATACATGAACCTTGTTTTCGACCTCAATCCAGCTACAACCAGGCTCCTTTTTCACGCCTCTGTCCCTCATCAACTTGCGCACTTTGGCCATATCGTTCCACCTCCCAACATTGGCATACATATTTGACAAAAGTACGTAAGTTCCATCATGTTGAGGCATCAGCTCAAACAATCGTTCTGCAGCTTGGACCCCTAGATCCATGTTTCCATGAATTCGGCAACCACCAAGAAGAGCCTCCCAAATAGGAGCACTCGGCTCAAAAGGCATTTTCTGGATCACATCTTTTGCTTCAGAAAACTTTGCAGCTCGACACAATAAATCAATTAGCCGAGCATAGTGATCTTCACCTGGGGTTATACCATATAAGTTATACATTGTATCAAAATAGTGTCGTCCTTCTCTAACTAGACCTGCATGGCTACAAGCTGAAAGAATGGTGAGGAAGGTTATTCGATCAGGTAATATTTCTTCCTTCAACATCTCTTCGAAAAGCTTCAGTGCTTGAGAACCATGTCCATGCTGTCCTAAAGCTGCAATCATAGCATTCCATGACACTGAATCCACGCAAGGCATGGTAAGAAACACACAGTGCGCGGCCTCAACAACACCACATCTTGCATACATTGTTATTAGTGCATTTGAAGCTGAAAGGCTTGAATCAAAACCAGACCTAACAAGCTGAGCATGGAGCTGCCGTCCATGCTCCAATGCTGCAAGCACGGCGCAAGATGTAATAGCTCCTGCATATGCATAATCACATGGTCCAAAGCCATCTGACCTCATTTGGTTAAACAGCTTCAGACCTTCTTCCCCAAATCCATTTTGCGAATATCCTGATATCATAACAGTCCATGTCAAAAGGTTCCTCTCTGGCATCTCACTGAAGAAAGTCTTAGCTTCATTAATTCGCCCAGCATTGACATAAGCCGATAAAATCGCATTCCTTGAAACAAGGTCCCTCGTGCCCATCTTATCAAAGATCTTCTTGGCATCCTCAATTTTACCACATTTTGAATACAATGTAATCAATGCATTATTTACAGATAACAAAAAATCATGTGACGGATTCTTCTCAGTTCGGAGAATGTAGCCATGCACCTGCTTTCCAAGCTGGAACAATCCAGCATCAGAACAAGCACTAACCACACTTGTATACGTAAACTCATCTTGCTTGATTCCTAATAAATGCATCTCTCTAAACATTCTTAATGCTTCGTGGACAAACCCTTTATGCACGTGACCAGAAATCATCGAGTTCCATGCAACCACCAATTTTACATCCATCCCATCAAAAACTTGTCGCGCCGCATCAAGATCATCATTCCTTACATACCCCGTGATAATTGTCGTCCAAGACAACTCATCCTTAACAGGCATTGCATCAAATAATTTCCTAGCGGCACCCATTAACGATGAGGACAACGCCAACGGTGAAGAAGCACATTTGACATAAACTGATATAAGCGCATTTACCACTGAAGTAACTAGCCCTGTTCCCGACTTCACAACAGCACAATGTAGCTGCTGGCAATGCTTTTCCTGATCAGCTATAAGTGCCAAAGCGCCTAGTACACTCGTAAAAGTGAAATTATCAGGCTGAAAATTTGCCAACTTCATTTCACGAAAGAGTTCAATAGCAGCATTCCCATCATTATTGTGTGAATAGCCCGTTATCATGGCATTGTAGCAAACAGTGTCTCGAACACTTAACGGGGTTTCATTAAATATATGTCGTGCAAGTTTTGGGTTCCCAGCAGCGGAATGTGCAGCTATTAGTGTCGTTCTCGCAACAATATCTGGCTCGGGAATTTTGTCAAACAGTTGGTGTGCGTAACCGAGATTTGAAGATTTGCAGTAGATATCAATGAGACGGTTGAGGATGTGGCCGCGAGGTCTGAAACCAGAAGCAATCATGTGGGCATGGGCCGTTCGGGAGAGGGGGTACGAAATGGGGCTTTGTGGGCAGCATTTTTGGAGTGTGGCTGCGTAACAGTTGGCTAGCGCACGGATGTCTGTTTGGCGGAGGTTTTGGGCGAGGTTTAAGGTCGTGGCAGTGGCGGCATTCTTCATGTCCGTAAAGGTCAGAACTCATAATTTTGGTTGAATTATGACAGTTTGGAGTGGACTAATCACATGGTTTTGGGTTAGAAAGGCTAGTCGACTTTAGTTGATCAAAGTAACTTAGGTAGGTGTTGATGGTGTTAAAAAAAAGCCTGTTCGGAAATGACTTATTTTAAAAGACTTATAAGTCATTTTTTGGTATTATTTTTACTTATAAATTCTAAGTTAAAATAAATTGTGAAAATCTTTGACTAAAATGACTTATAAGTTAAAATAAATTATAAATAATAGTAAAATAAAGGTAAAAAAAGAGTCTTTATATTTAGTCAAACTTACTTATTTTAAAATAACTTATAAATCAATTTTTAAGAAGTAAAAAATTATTACTTCTCAAAAACAACTTATAAGTCATTTTATAAGTTCAAAATTAAGTCATAGTCAAACACTCAAATAATAAAAAATGACTTATAAATTGGTTTGACGAACTTATAAGTCATGACCAAATAGCCCTTAAGTGTCAGATTTGTTTATTTTTAAAATAATACTCGGTTCTAAATTATAAGATCAATATTCTCCCCTAGATCTCTCTTATTTTGATTTAATAAATTATTCTTCCTGTTTGTGGAGTTTTTTCTCATTTTGTGTTCACAAGATGATTAATTTTTTCTTCTTTTTTTCTTTTGTGAGGGGATTTCATTATCATCTTTTGAGAGATTTTGTTTTTCTCCGTTCGAGAGATTTTATTTTTTTTTGTTTGAGAGATTTTTTCTCGTTCATCAGACTTTTTCCGATGTATGAATTGTTAAAGATAGATTGTTTAGATTTGGATTTGGCGCTATCATCATGGCTTGTTCTTCCATTATTCGTGTTGAAGGACGGTTCAAATTTATATATTCTATTATTATTTTAGGGATACGACTATATTTCAGAAGTTTATAGCGTTTGTTGCTACAATTAGCCCTTTTTCCTAATTATCTATTATTTTGTTTGAAAGAATTACTATTTCAATCCTCTTATTGTAATTTTTTATCTTTTGTAACATATTACAGTTTTAATATATTTCAGTCTTTTAGATTGTTTGTTTAAAAAAAAGATCAATACTGACTTTCTAAAAGTCAATTTGAGATATATTTTAGAATTTAAAATTAACATGATTTATTTAAGTTTTGAAAACAATAAATCTTATAATTAGTAGTAATTTTTAAATAGTTTATAGTATTCATAATTGTATTGGCTTAACTTAAATGAATTTATGCCAATTTTGAATTTGAAAATGTTTAAAATTGACTTTTAAAAAATCAAAATAATAATCTTATAATTTGAAACGGATGAAGTAAAATATAGAAACACGGCATAAAAGATCAAATTGATAGTGTTCAAGTGTCAAAATTTGTTTAAAATTCTACTATATATTGCGAAAGATTTCAGCCGAATTACAATTACGATGCATATCAATACATAAATTGGACTAGTAAATGGATCCCATATTAATACGAGAGAACTTATGAAAATATCAATATCAAATTTCACGTGAAAATATCAATTCCTGAAAGGAGTTCATATTCATACATTACAATCTCATTTCCTTGTTTCCAACACCAACACCAACACAAACACAAACACAGGTCTTGCCTAACGTTACACTGAACTGCTACCTTGATCCTGGCTAGTGGCTACTACGAATATATGTAAATATGAATACCGAATTGAGTGCAAAATATATGTGGTGGCTGTTGACCACCACGGACTGCACTTGGAAAATCTATATCTGAGCAACACATCACACATGATCTAGAACATCTAACAAATAGACCGACCATGGTAACAAATACAACGTACCAACTTGTATGCGATTCTCAACATTACTCGAAGATGCAAAAGAAAGCAAAACCTAGCTAGCACCAATGTTATATATATAACACTCATCAGGTTGATAAATTTTATAAGGACGATCAGAGTGAGTGATCTTTTGCCTGCCTGCTGTTTCACTTTTCTAATCTCTTCATCAAGACGATCTCCATCGGCGGCCTTTCTCAGTATCACTTTCAAACAAGAGAAAATGCAGGTTTCATCGGATATGGCCCTTTAACTGGCAAAAGAAGTCTGAGAATATGTTTGGAGTTGCTTAAAAAGTGTGATTAGTAATTTTGATTATTACTTTTGCTTATAATCGGTTTTAAAAGAATAGTTTTATATATCAGAAGTTCAGAACCCTGCAATTATACATATAGGCAACAATAGCAGCATTACAGCAGCAACCAACAGAAAGGGTCCAAGTAAAGGGAAAGAAGCTTTTAAATGAACAAAAGCACCAACAAGCATCGAAGTAGTCAAAAGAAACACTGATAAATAAGAAGAAAAGAAAAAAAATTTAGAAGATAAATAAATGCATTTCCATCTCCTCCTGAAACAAGAACTATTTCAGCTGTCATTTTAAATTACATCTCTTCATATTATACAAAGGTAGGATTCATCTATGCCACATTCATCTACACAAACAGGACTGCTTAACGTGCACTAGTATTATAGGAGTTCCCATTCAGAGTCGTATAAATCTTTAGTTGACGAGTGCTTTGTCTTCAATGACACGTCAGTTACGGAAAGTGACATATTTTGCTTTGGTTGCTCAACAGACTCCATATCAATGTCTCCATACAAAATTGCCAGCTGCTCATACTCCTTTGTTAACCTCTTTCTCGAAGCAAATGCATCTTGTATTATTTTCTAGTGAACGGAAAAGAATAACTTAGGATTTATATTAAAAAACATTCGAAGAATGAGTCATGCCTAGAAAAACATGTACAATAATTAAATAAATACATGCATGATAAATCACTACATGCATGATAAATCACTTATGGAATGTCAGCATCGAAAGTAATGATTATTTTAGTGAGATAAGCATGCATAAAACATCTACTTTTCAAAAGAAAAGGCTTGCAGTAAGTAATTGGATTTTTGACTTCTAGTTTTTGGATGTTTAAGTCCTTGGATGTCTAAACAAATTTACTCAGTATGCTGTTCAATGGAAACCAAGGTTTAAGTTTGTATTTTTAAGTTGAAGGGGGAGGGGGTGAGGAGGAGAGAGAGAGGACCTTGTATGATCTGTGCCTTCTTGCCCTACAAGAGACGGCAAATAGCAATTTGGTATCCAATTTATTATCCACAAAAATGCAACTTTCATCGAGCTTCCCCTTGTCAGTTAAATCAATGATTTCCATGCTAGGATCTGCAATATCAATATTGGAGTCATCAACATATCCTGTAAAAACATTCTCAAATTAGCTATTAGTTGAATCATATAACAAAAGGATAGTAAGCAAACAGAAGCTAACTTAACATATCAATTAGAGGATGAATCTTTGCAATAAAATCAACGTAATCCATTTCATTTTTGGTGTCTAAATCTTTGTAATTTCATTGTTTGGAACTTAAAATATCAATTAAAGGATGAATCTTTGCAATAAAATCAGCGTAATCCATTTCATTTTTTGGTGTCTAAATCTTTGTAATTTATTTGTATGGAATTAACTTAACATGTCAATTAGAGGATGAATCTTTGCAATTTAAAAACTAACTTACTAAAATCAGACTAACAAATGAAAATTAGTGACGGTCTTTTTAGCATAATTTTCAGCTTCTTGAAATATAGATATTTTTGCATTGAAGACTTGAAGTAGTATATTATACAAATAATTTCACTTTTGTGGTTTAAATCAAAATAATAAAAATAGAAAATTGCACGACCACCTGAAAAGTAGAAAGTAAACAAATGAAAATTCAAGATGATACCAAAGAGTCCTAATTCCAGATTATCATCATCATAGTTTTAACATTGCTCGAGTGATAACTGATAAAATTCAGCCAACTAAAACCTAATCAACAGCGTCAAGTATTTGAATAAACACAAAGAAGTTTTACAATTTGCATGTTTATACTCTATAGCATACCAATTTCTAAGGAAGTCATATGATCCTGTAATAGAGAACACTTGCAATGCAGATCATGTGTATTTCCAGATGATCCATCAACAGAAACTGCCTCATCAATCCTGGAGCTGTCTACATCTGCCAAAACTTGTGTTATACATACATATATATATATATAGAGAGAGAGAGAGAGAGATGTTGGGGGCTATGTTACATGGACTCTTCTCAAATCCAGAAGTACCCGTGTTGACACGACACGATTACCGGTGTCGGACATGGCAGTTTGGTAGAAAATGAACCAAAATATTCTAAAATAGGTGTGTCCATGTCGTGTCTTTTTAAGAATCCTTCTAGGGGTTGCTGAGTCCATGTAACATTGGTCAGGGACAATATCCACTGTTCAATAATTACCAGTTGATTCAAACGACAAAACACTGTTGGAGAAAGCAAATTGCATATCTCCATTGTTCTCACTGATTGCATTCGGGCATGATTCAGACAATGAAAGAGCAGCTAACTTATCAGAAACACAGGTTAATGCACCGGTATGATTATAGGAGATACTTTCTGTCTCTTGTGAAATTGCTTGTGAACACTCAGACAGATCATGAGATTCTGTGGTCAGGGAACTGCTAGAAGAAATAAGTGTCATCTCTGCTACTCCACTCCCAAAAGAAACAAATGAAAATGCCAGTTCAGATGATTGGGGGTTGCTTAAATTATTAGAATTGCAATCATCGAAAGAGGAATCACATTTTGGTCTCTCTTTCGAGGAACTAATTGTTGCACCATCAAGTAAATTTGCAGATGAAACCTGGCCCAAAATCTCATTGTTATGATATTCATCAATGGACTCACACAGTAGTGATGTTTCAGACTTATTTTCAGGAGAACTGAAGTCCTCAGACAGAAATTTGTCCTTCTTGGCGATTCCTTCAACCTCTGAGCTGCTATTACCTTCAAGACTTGTCTCCACATTCTCATGTACCAAGGCATCATCATCTTGCCCCAAAGGTAAGACAGAGTCTGTCAGTTTACTGAGAACTTCAGTAGGCATAGGCATAGTTTGCTTCACAGGGTTAAGTCCAGTGATAGGTGATGTATAACAGTTTCCCAGAGGATCAATTGGCTCATGTTCTATAGATGATTGCTTTGTATCAATATCAACATGCTTTACTTCTCTATTAATCACGGACTTGGTATAGCTGTCATCATTAGGTTTTTGAGGAACTGTTTCATCATCATATTTTACTGAATCCACCAAAGGGGAAGGAATCAAGTCTTGCACAACATCTGAACAAAAAAATTTCACACTTCGACCAACAGTTTGTACTTGGTTCTCAACATATTTTACTGTTTCCTGTAAAAGAAAGTAATTTAAAATATGATAGAATGACCAGATTTGAGTATGAAAAAGATTCATCTCGACAATAAGATGGCTATCCATATTGTTATGTACCATGGAATGCAAAACAAGGAAGAGAATTTTCATGCCAAAATAACAGGAAATCTGTGAAGAAAGGTTTCTTTGTTACAAGCATTAAGAGGAAATGAGGGGAAAAAATCAAAAGAAAAAAAAAAGGACATAAGATCAATTGTTTCTAGCATCACTAGAAATTGAGGCGCTCGTACCTTGCTGACAAACTCATCAACCTCCTGGCACACTGTCTCAAACTTCTGGTAGATGTTCCCAACCCAAGCTTTACCTTTGAGTTTCAAATTCATGGCAAGGATTTAAAGTGTTGCTGGAATTGAGTTGAAGACACCTTTGACTTCATAAAATTGAAGAATAAGAAAGAAAACTTCCTGATGGTGTCCTGTACAATAAAATGATAATTTTGTCAAGTATTACATTAATTCTAGTTTCAAAGAACTTCAATTTGGAAACATGTAACCCATCTAAAAATGGTTGCCTTGGGTGGGAGCTATATAAGGAAGGAGGTAATGGTTTAATTGTAACTCAACTCCTAATGCAGACAAAAGACAGTCAAGCACAATAATTTCAACAATGATGGTCACTGAAATAATGTACACACCAAACTCATTACTCGAAAATATAGATATTGATTTTCATTCTTCTAATCCAAGAAATGTAAGTCGATAGTCAATAAGTGCTTATTTATCACCAACAAGAAAATTACTTTCAACAGGCCCAGAGCTGAATTGTGAGGGTATTAACAATATTGAAGTAACAGTCCATAAAAGATGCAGCTGAACACAAGAACTTGAAAGGAAAACGATGACCAACAATGATGAACAACTAATACCATAAACATTATTAACAATATACAAAGACTATTAAGTCTATAATCCATATAAACATACAAATATAGTAGAGATTCTACAATAGAAACCCAAAAATCCAATACATACGCCACCAACACAAGCGCACACACATATACAGAGCACAATTTCAATTTTTTTTAATCGAAAATTGAGATTCTGTTACATACTACTCCCTTCGTCCCACAAAAGAGTCCCATTTGGCAAAAAAAAGAAAAAGAAATATCAAGAAAAGAGTCATTTTTTTATACAGTATAAAATCACCTCAAGTTTACCATTACAGCTTATTACTAAACTTGACAATCAATAAATTTAGGGGTAACCATGGAACAAAAATATAACCTTAAAAGTTTGTAAATTTTACCATTACAGCTTATTAATAAACTTGACACTCAATAAATTTAGAGTAACCATGGAACAAAAATATAACCTTTAAAAGTTGGTAAATTTTTCAAATGGATCTCTTTTTGTGGGAGGGATGGAGTATACCCCTAGTCTAATTTGATCAACTCTGATTATAATCAAAATCCCAAAGCAATTACCATATTCAAACACAACACAGATATAGATACATATATATCAGTTGATCACCTGAATAGCACGCTGACAAATTTCCACCTTTTTAAGGAATTCAAAAAATACAAAAAACATCTGACAAACTAAACCCTAATATAAAACTAAACGAAACAGCAGGTAAAGAAGAAGGATTTACCGGCAACCTGTAGCCGCCGGTGATGATGTATAGCTGAAAGCTCCAGTGGCCGGTCGTCGGGAAATTAGTTTACTGCCTCGAGATATGGGACTACATTAATATTTATGAGGGTTTTAGTTCGCGGTAAATTTAACTTGCACCAAAATTTTTGTTATGTCCACTCTGCCACGGTGTAGGATTACGGCTTGAAATCTAGGTAAGGAGTGGAATCAACAAAAATAAGTAGAGTGAAGTTAGTAGTATTTGATTCTGTTGAATTTGGGCCTAGTTAGCCTATAAGTATGTGTATTTATTATGTTGTTCGTATCTTCCTCGTTTCAAGGCCCAAAAGGATTTTTGCTATAAAAGACAAACTTTCCCATTTGCCATGCACTTTTTATCTTCAAAGTTATGCCATGTATAATGTATTACGAGAGGCATGACGTATATTAATATATAAAATTTAATAAAATTATAAAATTAATTTATTATATTAAATATATTGTTAAAATATTATTAGTTATTATTATTCACGTAACTCGTAATTAAAAAGTTGATATATAAAATTGCAAGATATATCATTATTCTTATCTTCTTTTCTTTTGGTTTCTAAGTTTTGGGCTTAATTTATAAGGCAATATTTTGAATAGCACAAATTTATAGTTGGTGTACTAAAAAAAAAGGTAATAGTTTCGCTAAGAAATTTGGAGCAAAAATATCGCATATACTATTTTAGAGCAAATCTAATGGTAGTTCTATATCTAGTTTTATAGTCAAATTATAGCACCAAATGCACAATTTGGAATCTAACTCAGTTCTAAATCTGGTTTTAAAATGGCACAATGTTATAATTGGTTCTATATTTAGAACCAAGAATGACTATAGTCATCCTATTTGTTCTCACAATCTCAATTACAAAAAGCACTTTTTGAAACCAAATACAATAGTAATGACGCTAAAATAGAACTAACCATTGGAGACTGAATTCTATTCTAACATCAAAAAATACTTTTTGGTATCAAAATATAACAATAATTATAACCATTTTGAAACTTACATTGAATTTGCTCATATACTCACTACAATGCTTTACTTAAATTTGTCTCCCTCAAAAAAGTTTCTCCTAAATGGACAAAGAGACAGAGAGAGTATCTATTTTAATAAATGTGGGGACCTAATCTCTATTCCCTAAATGCAAAAAGGTCATGAATTTGTAATGTTGTGTAAGCGGCGAATTTTGAATTTCGAGTATACTCTTTCAGGCGTCAAGTTTCAAAATTTATCCTTAATAAATTTAAAATAAGATATTAAAAATTATATTGGAAAATGATTTGAATTAGAATACGTGCAAATCAAATGAAAAGTCTGAATATCTTAGAAATATTTATTAAAAAAAAGAGAATAATATATCCATTATCTTTTCATTTAGGGAAAATTTGACACTCATTGATGCTGCGTTTGGTAGAGCCCACAACTCTACCGTGAAGGTAGAGAGGTCCATTACAAGTTATTTGAGTCCATTCAAAGGGGGAATAAATCACCCAAAACCTAATATCTATTCCCTGATGATGCGTTTATATTGAAAGAATGAAATTGAGAACGAAATAAAATGATTTTAAGTTATTTTAAGTATATGTTTGATTGTTGGTGGTGGTGGTAGGTATTATCATATAATAATAAAATAATCATATATATTCATTGTATTGAAATGAATTTTATTATACCTTCTCCACATGGAATAAAAAAAAATAAAGAGATTGAATGAATTTTCATTTCATTGGAATGATTTATTATCCAAAATGATCATCAAAAATACTATTTTTATTTTATCCATTCCTCTATTTTATTCTCTCAATTTAACTGTAACATAAATACAAAAGGTCATGAATTTGTAATGTTATGGAAGTAGAGAATTTCGAAGTTTGAATATACTCTTTCGGACTTCAAGTTTCAAAATTTACCCTCAATAAATTTAAAATAATATATTGGAAATTATATTGGAAAAGGATTTGAATTAGAATACGTGCAAATCAAATGAAAAATATGAATATCTTAGAAATATTTATTGAAAAAAAAGAGAATAATATATCCACGATGATCTTTTCATTCAGGGAAAACTTCTAATAGTTTTATTATTATTTTTTTCAAATTTGTAAACAAATAAGTTATTAGTGCTAGTGCATGGCTTAGTCTTTCGATGCAACAAAAGATTAACGATAAACCAAAATCATCAACAGAATCACCATGCAACTATTTTATATTCCCTCCGTCCCAAATTAATTGCATTTCTAGGACTTTTTAAAGTCAAATTGACTATTTTTAAAACTAATTTTTTTACTATTTTTGCTAACATATATGTGAAGATATTATAACCAAAAGAAAGTATATACAATTTATTACTAATTTCAATTTTTATAATTTTAGAAATATACTTATATATGCTTAATTATTAATTTTAAAAATAGTCAATTTGACTTTAAAAAGTCCTAGAAAAACAATTAATTTGGGACGGAGGGAGTAGTTGATGATTATTAAATTAATATTTTAACGCCATATTACTATTAAAAGGTCCTTCTCTGATAGAATTAAATAAGAATTATTATCAGAGATGTTGGTTTACGGTTTTAGGTTATGGAAACTTAAAATAAATACGATAATATTTCAAAAATCATTAGTAAAATGATTTTAAAAAATTATTGAACACTAGAATAATAGTGGCTTTGTTAATCAACCTCGTTACAAAAATCTTATGATAATATTGATTTTGATTAAGGTTTATTTTAATTGGCTAACAATCATATAATTTAAGCTGCCACAAATGATTTAATTGTGTTCCCATATTTGTGTATGTGTAACATTGTAAGATTGTATTTTTTTGTAAATCTTATGGAGAATTTAATCCTTAATATATCTTCATAGTAATAAAGTAAGAATAACTCTACGCGGACAGGTTCAATTGGACATTTTTTATTTTTTTTGTGTTTTTTTTTATATAGATTCTAAATATTTTTATATTATGGGTCATATACCATTTTTTTGATATATATCCAAAGTACACCTCATTTTTTCTCGTTTTTTATAAATTAAAGTTAAAATTCATAATATAAAAATGTTTAGAATTTATATAAAAAAAACCACAAAAAAAAAAAGAAATGTTCAATAAAATTGTCCAATTAAATCTGTCCGTGTAGGAGTACTCGTGAAGTAAACATAGAGATGACTCATGCCGACAAAAGTACTATCAACCACCCATTTAAAACATATAGATGCTGGTTATAATAAACAAACCATAATCATTGGTCAATATTAAGGACACCCTATATATATAATTCCATCCAAGTGCACATAATCATTCAGCACCTTATTAACACATGCTCTGTCCGTTCATTAATACATGTCGTTTTAAAATTGTGTACGAGTATTAAAAAAATAATTATATAATATTAATTATTTATATTATTTTTGTATTAAAAAAAATATGTTATTTATTAGATAAAAAATAATAAGAGAATCAAAATTATATTAAATACTTGAGATAATATTAGAAACTAAACAATTAATATTTAATTGAAATTCTTAAATGACAAATATTAAGAAACAAAAATATTTTTTTAGAACTAAATTTAAAACATTTGCCCGTTGAAGCATCTATATATTTTTTTAGTCTTTTGACGGTCTTAATTATCCATTGTTTCCTTTCTATCAAACTCTAATTAATTACTAAAAATAATAACAACCGAGAACCAGAATTACACTTTCACTACTGCAATAAGATATATATATATATATATATATATATATATATATATATATATATATATAAATAATATTTTTTCATGTGCGGATAATAAGTGATGTAAAATTTTTAACATGATTTTTTATTCAAAGTTTGAATACTAAAATGCTAGCGGTCTATATTTTTATAAAATCTATTAAAGATAATGTTATGAAAAATTAAAAAATTATTAAAATGTATAATTTTAAAAGAAAATGAATATATTTTTGTCAACAGATGAATGAATACAAATTTATGTCGAATTATAATTAAAATTTTTTTATAAAATAATTCTATTGATTATATATATTTTTAAAAAAATTATCACTAATATTTATCCGCACACAAAATAATTAAAAAAATCCACCTAATATATATCAATTTCCAATTTAAAAGTTAAAAAATTCCTTTAATAGGAGTATATGATACAGAGAAAAAGATTCATTGTGGTGGGGCTGTCGAGCTTCCACCATGAGAAAAACCTTCTTCTCCTTTCCAACTTATCTTCTTCTTTTGATAATGAAACCAGCAATTTAACAACACTATCCATCTTCAAAATTTCAAATTTTTATCCTAAATTTTCAAAGTATAGGGTTTCAAATTCCCAATATCAGTTCTTTTTTGAAAGTTCTGCTCTGTATATATGTATAATTAGAGGTTGTTCTCCTTTATCTTCTCTAATCCACCATTTTAATTCGTTTGAAACCCTTTCCAAAACCCTAGATTTAGGAAATGTCGATACGAGGCAGCAGATCAGAGAAGGTAAAGACAATATTCGAGCAATTTGATGGCAACCGTGACGGAGGCCTGAATCGAGAAGAAATGGCGGCTCTCGTCGTCGCCGTTAATTCTAGGGTTAAATTCAGCGACGAGCAAATCAACGCCATTCTCGATGAGGTTTTCAGGACGTACATTGAATTTATGGACAGCGAAAAGGGTCTCACTTATAATGGACTTCTCAGGACTTACGACGACGGAGCCGGCGATGTTGATCGTGATTTCGACGCGCTAGGGTTGGAGCTGAATCCGGATACTGTTGAAGAGGCGGCGTTATCGCCTTCAATTGCGGACGAGAGAGTGGTGGTGGAGCTGCAGAAGAAGCTGCGGACGGCGGCATCGCCAAATCACGGCATTGTTTTCGATGACAATTGGAAAATTGTGGATGATTTGGAGGTATTGATAAAGAGATTGAAAGCAAAGCAAATGAAAGATGGAAAATTTAAAGGGGAGAATAATTATGATGCTTATTCTGATGCTGGTTGGTCTAGGGAATTAGGCCCATCGACTGAGATTTCAGATAAAAGAATAGTTTGGGAAGAAACTGGGCATGCTTATAATGCGTTTGTTAAGGAATTGGGTGTTTTGAGGTCTAGGTCTGATGGGGCTAGGTCAAGATTGGAGGCATTTGATGGTCAAATGGCCATTGGCAGGGTTTTGTACGAGCAACAGTTGTTTAGAGAGGCTTTGGTCAGTTTCAAGCGTGCTTGTGAATTGCAACCTGCTGATGTGAGGGCACATTTTAGGGCTGGTAATTGTTTGTATGCACTTGGGAAGCAAACCGAGTCAAAAGAGGAGTTTTTGCTGGCATTGGATGCTGCAGAGGCTAGCGGGAATGAATGGGCTTATTTGCTTCCTCAGATTCATGTGAATTTTGGAATTGTGCTTGAAGGCGAAGGTATGGTTATTAGTGCTTGTGAGCATTATAGAGAAGCTGCAATTTTATGTCCAACTCATTTTAGGGCTTTGAAACTTTTGGGTAGTGCTCTTTTTGGGGTAGGAGAGTATAAAGCGGCTGTTAAGGCTTTAGAAGAGGCTATATATATGAAACACGATTATGTGGATGCACATTGTGATTTAGCTTCGGCTTTGCATGCTTTGGGTGATGATGATAACGCTATCAAGGAGTTTCAGAAAGCTATTGACTTGAATCCTGGTCACATGGATGCTTTATACAATTTGGGTGGGCTTTATATGGATATGGGTAGGTATCAAAGAGCTTCGGAAATGTATACTAGGGTTTTGAGTGTGTTCCCTAATCATTGGAGAGCACAACTCAATAAGGCAGTGTCGATGTTAGGAGTAGGGGAAACTGAAGAAGCTAAGAAAGCAATGAAGGAAGCTTTGAAAATGACTAACAGGGTTGAAATGCATGATGCGATAGCACACTTGAAGCAGCTACAGAAGAAGAGGTTGAAGACGAACGGGGGTGGCAATCAGGAGGAGGCCTTTATCGTTGTGGAGTCCTCGAAGTTTAAGAGGGTTGGTGAAAGTACCACGTCGAGGCAGGAATTAGCTAATGCTATTGATATTAGGGCTTTTCAGAGGATCTCTAGGTTGAGTTGGTGTGATGTTGATCTTCTAAAGAAGGAGATGAATGAAAATAATGCTCCGGTATCCTATTCTGGTGGTGGTGCGCCAGAGAAGTCTATACGTAAAGCTTCTTTGGAGAGAATTCTTCACAGGTTACTCAGTTTTTTGAATCCTGAAACCTTTGTGGGAGCTGTCAAAACCATAAATCAGAAAATCCTGTGTGTTTTGGATGAAACAGAATCAGGAAGGGTTGATTTGGGCATGTTTTTTGCTGTTCTTGCCCCCATCTGCAGTGGTCCACCAGACAGACGAAAGCGAGTTGCATTTGATGCACTAAAGTGGCGCTCTGTTAATGAAGATGCTAGACATATAAAGAAAGTTGATGCTTTAAAGTACATCAAGCTGTTAAGAGCAATCTATATTCCTTCTTATGGGATTAGTGAAATGCTGGAAATTCATGGAGAAACCGATGCCTCAATGGTTTCTTTGACAGAGTTCCTTGTAATGTTTGATGATCCAGACTGGGGTTTTGGTGTCATGTCCAGTCTGTCAAAGCTTGAAACAGGGGATAGACATCGCCATGGTAGACATTCTTGTGCCATTTGTCACTATCCTATCATTGGTTCTCGCTTTAAGGAAATGAAATCTCACTTTAGTCTGTGTAGTCAATGTTACAGCGAAGGGAAAGTGCCTCCAAACTTCAAGCAGGAAGAATACAGATTTAAAGAATATGCAAGTGAATCTGAAGCAACGAAAGATAGGTGCATGTGGTTTAGTGTGCATTCTAAAAACTCCTCCCCTGTTGATCCCCCTAGATAGTCAATTGTTTTAACTTTTTTGGATGATCACGTAATGTTCAAGTACAAATTTAGTTGTTCGGTGTGAAATATAGCTCATGAACGTGTTCAGTAGTTGTGCCCCTCTATAATAGTTATGCCCATGTATTCCTATTTTCTTATCGTTCTTGTTGATCTTAAGATGGATTAATTGGGTGGATCATATAGTATGGCCCAAATTATTTCGAATGATATGAGATTTTTTCCTAGCCAAGCTCTCACTTTATTTGGTTGTTGGTACTCCTATGTATCAATTCTTCTACATAATCGTCTTCAGTAACACTGTTAGTGGGTTTTGGAAGGAAATTAGGGGAAGAGTTCCAATTTTTTACCCCTTTTTGAAAAACTATATAAACAGCATTTTTATTTTGATGACTTAATTTCAAAGTGAGGACAGGCAGAACAAATTTACATGAATTCCCTAATTGGTCCTAATAATAGCGAGTGAAACAAAAATATACTGAGATGCCATACAGACTTGCAGTTATTCAATTTGTAACAGCACCAACTTTGTTATTCCGTTGAAATTCATGCAAGAATCATGACACTCATCCAACAGGCATGAACAAGTAAAACTCCTTTCTTTTTGTTGGAGGACAACACTATGAACATCTAATTATCATACATTAGCAATATTAGTCAAAAGGTTTGTTTCTCAAAAATAACATGAAGACGGCAGCAGGCATCCAAGAGTGTTTATCCACGAGGAGCAACATTAACAAGCTACCAACCTCAAGCCTTAGGTGGGTTATGCACATACTATGCATGATAATGATTCTTATAATAATGACGACGCCAGTTGCGCCTATGGTGGCATCATCATCATCATCGGCAGAACCAACATCGTCGCCGTCGCCATCACCACCACCAGAATCTCTTCTACTCGACATGCTTACACACACAAAGAAAGGAGAACAAATACCTGAAGAAATCCAACCCAGCACCGCTATGGAAAATGATTACGGGATTTGGGATCCAGCACCATATTCTGGCGGAAATTATGCATCTCCAATTCCGCATGGAGAAGTGGGGTAAGGCATAAACCATCAGGGCAAATTCCGATAAATGCAGTAATTGCAGCAGTGATAATACAACACAGGTTAAATGCCTTGAGCATTTCTTTCATAGATTTAATTGACATCCCAAAATCTGATATGTAGAAAAGCTTTTTTCTCTCTTTAGTTTTAAGGCTTTCTTTCTTGAGAAATTTTCTACCTAAAGTGTATGCATGTGGGTGTGTCTACAGGAGGGGAAAAGGCTACTCTGCGGCCCAGTGTTCAATAATAAAACTAGAACTGGAGAATAATTATAAATATTTGCAGTGTGCATGTATGCTGATGTTTTTTAAACTGGGAAGGCAAAAGGGAAACAGAGCATCTCATCTGAATGTAACAAAATTATAACTCTGAAGAGACTACAGAAGCACTCTAATATTAATAGATTCCTTTCAACACCAAAAAGATCCCAAAACAATGACCAACAACTAATTGTTTATTAGCTGATAACATGATTAAATCCCCAACACTTCATCAAAGCGGATTATACAACTACATCTGTTCCGTGCAACATTTTTTAAACACTCAACCATCTCTCTTGATCTCCCTTAACTCAAATTACTACCTATAAATATAATCCAAACTCGAGCAAAAAAATCTCCATAGATAGTCTGCTTATATTTTTTCCTGATGCCATCGCAATCTCCAGGTGAGATAAACTAGCCCCTTTGGATGTCAACATGACAATGGCTTTCCGCAGCCAGTCTGAACCAAATTAGGACAAAAATCCAGACAACGTAACAAGATATCACCTGTTCAGAGAGAGAAGAAATCATTACTTTTAACTCTACTACTACACATCAGTGTTCTTCTGAGGAAGAAAAAGAAAGACATATAAGATCACCATCTTCTTTTCTTTTTTCTCATTTTTTTTTGGGCGGGGATTTTGGGGGTGGGGATTGGGGGCTCTGAATTATGAAACACCCTAAGAGTGTACCTTCTTTTGGTAGGCCTAATTTCTTTGCCTCTACACAGCAAATATGATGCAAAAGCAAACATAATGTAGAAAACAACAGACCACAAACACCAGCTAGCAAAGTAATGGCCAGTACCAAGGTTAGCTCTCCAAACTTACAGAAACTGATAAATATAACCTATAAAAAAGTTTACACTTTCTGCATACAAAACAAATTACTTGCAATACAGTTCCTCCAAATAATACAGAAGACAAATTTAGCATCTATACCCACATAAAAATATCAAGAAATATAACACCCACCAACAAATTCAAGTCTTTAAGAGCTCTTCAATTGTGGAGTTTCCAGTTCATATTGAGAATCAGTTGATGAGTATCCTACTTACATGAGATGAATGGACGATGGACCAGTAAACGCAGCAACTTTCTGAGCATGCTGGGACTCACACTTGTATAGCCCCTTCATATCTTTTTTTGCTCGACGTGCCTCACGCCGTTCCTCCTTAACAGCAGCCTGTAAGGAAAGAATTCCCGCGTCAATGTCAAAGTACATATAAGCTTAAATCATATATATGGAACAAAGTGGTGCACACTCAGATGTAGATGATTGAAGAAAATACATCTACGAGAAATAGGAAAAAGGTAGAATCCTGAAGCCAATAACAAAAGTTGGAAAAGTGATTGACAGTGGTCTTTTGAAATTACAATTGAACAGCTTTCCCCTTTTGTAGTAAAGTGACCTCATATCGGAGGAAATAACACATTGCTGATCTTATAACTGCTCCCTAAAGTAGGACTTTAACTATGCTTTCTAATGTTTCAAAGCAAAAACAGTCAGAGCCCAAAGCAACAAGTCACAAGGATTGTTTATCAAGGTATCAGTGTGACTCATGCAAACATATCCTTGTATTTCACATGGGAGGATGAGGGAAAGGCAAAAGAAAAGAAAATACAAGCAACCAGATACCTTCCGGTCTTTCTTTTCCTCCTTTGACTCTTGGCCGATTTGCTTCCTCTTCTGCGGCTCGGTTCTCAAACTGCTCTCATCCTTAAACTTTTCTGTAGCAGATTTCCTACTGTGTGGTAAAAAGTCCACAGGAAGCTTTTGTTTTCCTTTCAAAGAAATTACATTGCTGGGGGCACTCAAAGCGCCAGCAATAGTTTCAGCCAACTTCTTCTTTCTCCTTGCGTCTGGAACTCCAATTTTCCCAGGGTGGTTATCAAGGTTTGAGTACGTGGAAACAATAGTCTCGCAATCCCAGATTTCTGATTCATCACTACTTTCTTCAAGAACAACCACTTCTTCATCTGTATTCTCATTTTCATACTTTTCAGCATATTCCATGCACCTCTGAATCACCTCAGCAGCACATTCCACTGATTCTGTATCTTTCACTCTCTTGTCATCATGCAAGAGATCTGATGGAGCTTTGTATGTTTCTTCAAGTTCCAGTTCATCCCTCACATGTTCCTTAAGGGCGTGATTGAGCTTCTCTACAAGGGGTTCATGATACTCATTTTCTTCATCTATGGAACCATCATATTCATCTTCACTGTCTGTAACATATTCCTGATGTTCTAGCTGTAAAAACAGCATAGTAAGATGTAAAAATAGTGTGCTGCAGAAATATCATTGTTGAAAGTCAAATATAACTCTAATATCTGTTAGTGACAAAGCTCCCTAGTTAAGGTTAGTGTTTATCTCAATTTTTAAATAGGTTGGCCACATCACTGAAGGTATCTATCAATGTTAAGTACTACCAAGTACCAACAGTAGGCATTATACCAAGACTACCAATTGTAATCAGTCTTTGTTGTCGTCTCAGGGAACCTTAACTAGCCTACCTAGACTAAAACTCATCAAAGAAGACCAAAGCTACAAGGACAAGTCTGGGCATCTGCAATTACAAAGTTTGAATTTCCTTCATAGCGAAATGACACACAAGAAAAGGAAACTCAAAACAGTAAAGCTGATCTCCTATTGGAAGGTGATACAGCATCTTGTCGTAACTTCTTAACTTAGTTTCAACTATTAAAGGAAGTCATTGCTACTAGGCCATCGAGTTTGAAAAGTCATAGTTTAATGTAACTTCATAAATTGATTGCATCTTTCAAACACTTTTAGAAAACGATGTATTGACAGCGAGGAATATAACACAGGTACGCAAAAATAATTGACAAAAAATATACTCACCAAATCAAACTGCTCATCCAAAAGGCGGCGAACTCGTGGCTTCTCATCAATCCAGTCTCCTACTACATCCTGCACGAGATTCTTGGATTCTCCACTGAAAGAGTGAACCACATTTTCTTGTGAATAAGAAGATTTAGGATTACATCTTTCTATTTTCTTCACCTCAGGTTCCTCTACCAAACTCAACTTCTTATCAAATTCTACACCTGCTGGTTCTTCAGCAAGATTTGCATTGACTACAAAATCCTCTTCCAAGTCCTCGACATCAGAACCAAATCGCGACAAATCACTTTCATCCAGCAATGCAGCAACTTCAGGATCAAACACTTTCTGGATCCTCACCCCGACAGTCTTCGATGCAACATTGTAAATAGACTTTTCATAGGAATCCTCGTTCGTCTTAGATATCTCAATTCTCGACGCATCATATGCCTGATAAAACATAGCAAATAGTAAGTTTATAAACATTTTTCTCATAATTAAGACCTAACATAAATCAGAAGAACTTCAAATATTTTTAAGAAAAATAAAAATTCAAGCAATAAGCACCTAAAAGGATGCACTAGCGTCATTATCATGCAGTAAATTAAGCACAAAAGAATTAATATTTTGGTATTTAATAGCAGATACTAAATTTTCTGTTTGCTTTTCTACTTTTTATCTCATGATGATGATGATAAATTATACTGACCTACCAAGCCAAACTATTGCAGCTCAAGCTGGATAAAGTTACTAAGGGCAATAAACTACGTTGGTTTTCGAATATGAAACTTTCAAGTCTTCTCACCTTTGACTGAAAACTAAATAGATAAATATAAATTGTTTCAACGACTGCTGCTTCTTAACTACATTTCCAATCTCTTAGTTATAGAAAAGAATTCTCTCTCATTCAAAGGCACTCAAAGAGCTATGAATTCCTAATGGATTTTGGAAAAGACGATACTAATTTGATACATTTTTTATACCGATTTAAATTATCAATAAAACATATTACGCTCCTTTGCGAAAATCTTCGTATTAGAACTCTCGGTTGCCTTGGTGCTTCCCAAAACAACATCCATACAAACTCGGTGAGATCTTTTTACTCATATTCCTTTCTCATTATCATTACTTTCTTACCATATTTATTTACAACAGTAATCTTCTTGGATCTATTCTGGCACAATCTTTGAAACTGGAATATGCAGTTTTCTTAAAAACAATATAGTATATTCAAAGAAGGCAAAAATCATCATAATTAGCAAACAAATGAGCATATATTCGTTAATCAGTACCAAGTGTCACTCAATCATATTATCCTAACATTTTCCCGTCTTATTGATCAGTTCAGAAAATAGTCTAACCAACCTTAACATCATTCGGTAGCTGATCAAGTTTTGCCTTGGGGTTTTGATAGTAAGCCGAACCACCTCCAGTGTTCTTAATCTCTCTTAAATGAGCCAAATAATTATATCCATCATCTGGAAACCCTAGCTCCAATATTTCCCTCCTTAGATGATCTGGCAATGCTGGTGCCCCATTCGGCATCAGAGCCGGCGAAATTTGCCTACTGGAAACTCCACCTCCACCATCTTCTTCGTCATCATAATCATCAGGAGCATCAGCAAATATCGAGTCCAAATCGTTAACATTTTGTGAAATTGCAGCATCATTGAATTCGTCGAAGCTGTCAATTGAGTAAGGATTCTCGTCAACTCTTACAAAGACTGTGTCACCAGATGGTCCTTCGTTGTAATTAGGATCAGAGGTGTCCCGAGCTATCAGTTGGAAAGTTGCAGACTTTTTCTTGTCAATAAATTTCTTCTTACCCATTGTAGCTCAATTGATGCACCTAGCTATTTTAAACACAAAAAATAAAAAAATTATAAAAAATTATAAATTTGAAATAAATTTCCTATATAACTGCCAAGAATAACAACATCAGCATACCATATATCCAGCTATGCCACTTACCTTAAATCACTTACCTCCAAAACCCAAGCTTTAGATCAAAACCTTTGCTCTTCCTCTTTCCTTTTTCTTACACCAACTCTCTGTCAAGTCTCTCTCTCTTCTAACTCTTAAACCCTAACCCTCAATTCTTATCCATAATGCTTATAATCATTATATCCTATATGGGCCGTTTCTTAGTAAGCAACCCAATTATATACGAAACCCAAAAAGGCCACCCATTAGAAATAGGGAAACAACTCCACTCAGAATTGGGTGATTCATTTAGGAGATCTGAGGATGATCTAAACCTAAAGTTTATTGGGCCGAAAAGATAATATGGGTGGCCTTGGTCATAATGTAATTATTAACTGATAACTCCAAATTCAATGAATTCGGAAAAAAATATTAATTGTAACAAAAATATGTAAACTTTTATTTATAAGTAGATACGTTTAATTATTCATGTTCCTTACAGAAATAAATGAATAATTCTTGTATTTCTATTAGAGAATGACATGTTTTTGTTACAATATACATATAAATTTATCTTGCGTACATTTTATTTGTTAAAAGGATAATATTACATTAAAAATAATTATACAAGTCAAGATACTTGCTTGAGGTAGGTATCTCGATGATCAAAAAAGATATGATAATGAGATTATCACATTTTAATGATATTTAATTTTTTTTTAAAAAATAAAAAATTATCTCTTACGCATTTAAATATATGTAAATGTCATTATTTGTAATATTGGTATAAATGATATACTAAGCAAATACCTATTTCATCACACGTGCTCAATCATTTTTTTTAATATATTTATTATATTTCTTATATACTCAAAAAGACTGAATAAATATCTCAAAACTTATAAACTAATACTCCTTCTGTTCCAAATTAATTGTTTAGTTTTGACCTTTTTAAGTCAAATTGACTATTTTTAGAATTAATAATTAAGCATATATAAATATATTTCTAAAATTATAAAAATTGGGATTAGTAATAAATTGTATATACTTTCTTTTGGTTATAATCTCTTCACCTATATTTTAACAAAAATAGTAAAAAAAAAATTAGTTTTAACAATAGTCAATTTGACTTTAAAAGGTCAAAATTGAGCAATTAATTTGGGACGGAAGGAGTATCAAACATATTAAGCATAAAAATACCCCACCCCACCCCCACCCCAACCCCAACCCCAACCCCAATATGCACATCAACAACCATTTATCAGTGACACATTAATAATGATATCATAATTCATATGGTTCTACATTTTGCAATTTATAGTATAAAATCACACCATAACTTCAATGCACATGCTAGACAACAAGAACGGATAAATGAGCAAATGGAGTATTAGTCTGATGGTTTACTTGTTCCATTTTCGTATTCATGTGAATATTTTTCTTAAAAGAGAAAAATAAAAGATAAATTGCAAAAGTTATCTTAAAACATCTGATAATATATGTAAGGAGATAAAATATATTCAAATAATCTAAAAAACATGAAACTACATTTGTGAGAAATTTTGTTTTTACTCGCTACTCATTCACAACAAATACAAATTAAGAAGAAAAGAATTACACCCTCCGTTTTTAAATTAGATATACAATTTAACTTTTGAGATCAAACGATGACATATTAAACTTTAAAATTAATATGACTCATAAAAGTTTAGAATGAAATAAATTTTGTGATTAATAATTTTCGTTATATATTATATAATTATAATAATTGTATCAACTAAAATTAAATAAATTCACCTTACTTTGAAGTTTAACATGTCATCGCTTGACCTCAAAAGTTAAATTGTATATCTAATTTTGGAACAGAAGTAGTATCATTTAAGGATAATAGAAAGTATAATTTAACGAATTTATGACGGTATACAATATTATAATATTATTTTATAATTGTATTTTTTGTTGCGATTACTAAACTAAATATTAATTATTTTTAATAATAAGTATGAGAGCAAAATATTTAAAAACTTTACAAATTATAAAAATGTGATTTATTTATTCACAAACTTTACAAAATTGTGACTGGTCAATGAGCTTGTAGAGGCAAAAGTTTGAAATTCCGAACAAAATTTCAAGCCCTTCTGTTTGTCTCTCCCTTTCCCTTTCCCTTTCCCTTTCCCTTTCAGGCTCTCTCCCACTGAAAAGAAGCTCCTGTGATTGAACAGTCTTAGTAGAAAAATGGAGGCAATAAGAAAGCAAGCCACAAAACTCAGAGAGCAGGTTGCTAAGCAACAGCAGGTACCCTTCTCATTTTCTCCCTCCTCCTCTCTTCATGGTCAACAAAACCTTTGTTGGGTTCACCCAAAATCTATGAAGCAAAACTGCTCTTTTTTTTTTTTTTTTGGGTTCTGATTAGACTTTATTTGCTTCACTCTAAGTGATTTACTTGTGCTAGTACTAAACGAAAGAAATAAAATTTAGTTTCCAGAACAAAATTTATTATTACCAGAACAGGTGCTGCATTATGGTATTGTACCACATGCTATACACTTGCAACTTTGTTCTGGCAACAACAATTATTACTCTGGCATTGTCATTTTCCTTCCCGAAGACTATAATTTTAGTTTTATGTTATCTGGGTTGTTAAGGGTTCAGTTATATATGGTAATACATATATCGCAATACATTTTGTATTTGATAGTCAGATATGTTATTACTAAGTTTTGGTACTAAGAATTGAAATTCCCAATTAAAGGGAAGATCAGAAAGAAAAAAAATAAAAGATTATCTAAAGGGGAAGAAAGGAGTGTTAATAGATTGTGAAATGGAAGTGAATCTTGAGTGGTATTACTAGGTTTGTGCTTTTTGTATGTATAGGATGGAAATACATAAAAATGTAATTGGTGAACGATTCAGTGTTTGAGGTATATGAGATATTTCACTAAAAGATCGATGCTTTCATGTTTTGACAAAATTCGCTTTAAAAATTTATGCTCCTTCATTTTGGTTCCCAATGGCCTGGGGGATGATAGTGGAGCTTCAGGGTTTCAAAGTCATTATAGTTGGTATTTAAGAACTTTTTTGGTCTTGGGGAGAATTTAGACTGATCCTACATGTTGGATTGCAGTTGGTTTATAGTGGAGCTTCAGGATTTTTAAGTCTTGACAATTGGCAATCAACCTTTGTTCTTGGAGAGAATTAGACTATACAGTGGTTTTGTTTAATTTAGCTTTCTTTCTACATATTTGGTTGAAAATAATAAGTCAATTAACATCTACAAACATGTTATTAAGTAACACAGTTGTAACACAAGTCTACACAGTTTTACACGTATTCCTTTCAGAAACCAACCTGATCATGTTGCTTATGGTACAAACTGTCTTTATATACATTTCGTTCACGATATAATCTAATATTTATTAAGTAGTTAGAAATAGGTAATCCTGGTAGGAGTTGTCAATGCTATCACTGGTATATTGCCAACAGCACAAAAGAAAAAGCCTCTGCTACTCCAAACCTTCACTGGTTGGGTCTGTTAACATTTTAAAAAATGATGACTTTACAGAAAATGTGACCCAGAAACTTCATTAGTCACTAAATGATGTTAAATTAAAGTGACATTATGAGCTACGACATCACCTTAATTTAGCTCTTGTAAATATTATACATTTGGATTTTTTTTATTGCTTAATAATTTCAATCTTCATGTCTCTGTGAGAACGGCCATTTTGATGTTCTACATTTGCACTTCTATATAGGTAGTAATCATGAAGCTGAGTCATAAACTCAGACATTAAAAATTTACATTAAACAACATCTAATTTATGATACACCATTTCACAGTAACTTTCCTATCTAAGTCGGGAAATTATTAGGAAAAAACAATGAGAAGATGAGGAAAGGTACATACATAATGAGCTTGTTTGCTGACCTTAAGAGGATGTTGTTCTCTCCTAATTCATATTTTTGTGTCCATGGTGTCATTCGCATATGTGTTGATAACTTGATGTACAACGTTGATATCTATGCGGCTTCTTCTTGATATTTGTTGCATAGGTTTTTCTTTATTTATTTTGTAGCTTTTTGAAACTTGTCCTTACGTTGAATTAGCTAATGAATTGAGTGTTTTGTCCTCTTGCACGTAACCTGGTTGGATTGCTAATTGTATGAGTTATTATTATACTAGGCTGTTCTCAAGCAGTTTGCTGCTGTTGGACTTGGAGGTTCTGATAGCATTGTAACCAGTGAAGTAGAATTACAACAGCATCAAAAGCTTGAAAAGCTTTACCTATCAACCCGTGCTGGCAAGGTCACCCAACTTTCTCGTATTTGTATGTACCTCTATTATTACAACTTATCATTTTCGAGACTAAAAGTCTTATACATTCTGTACTTCTTGTACCAGCATTTGCAAAGAGACATTGTCCGTGGTGTGGAAGGTTATATCATTACTGGATCTAAGCAACTTGAAATAGGTGAGTTGGTTTTAATTAATCAGCCGTTTCACTATTATATATTGTGGTAGTCTACGTAATTTGTCAGGTTTTCTACAGATAGCAAGTTGGCAGATGACAGCAGGAAATATGGTGCTGAAAACACTTGCACTAGCGGCTGCACATTATCCAGAGCTGCATTAAGTTATAGTGTAGCTCGTAGACAAATAGAAAAAGAACGTGGAGATTTACTGAAAGCCCTTAGCACACAGGTTTGATCACAATTTTGTTGTATGACCATCAAGTAAAATTATCATTCCATATTTTTTGCAGTGGCATTTACTGAAACTGGAAGCACACTAGTAACATTGTTTGTGGCATACACTTCCAGATTCATGACATAGGGCATGTGCATTAATATCAATGCAACCTTTGTCCAGTTATAATTCATTTTCAATTGAGCTGTTTCTAATCTCACAATTTAGAATTTGGTCAATTCTTATCCTCCAGGTTGCAGAGCCTTTAAGAGCAATGATAATGGGAGCTCCTTTGGAACATGCTCGGCATCTTGCTCAACAATATGATAAAATGAGACAGGAAGCTGAAGCTCAGGTAACATTAGATATGAGACATGTACAACATATGTATGATGCATTCTAGTTTCAACAATTTTGACTTGATCGAACTGCTTTGTTGGATGCTTGCTCTTTACAAATAACTTGTTAAAAATAGATGGCTGGCATCACTTATTTTTTTCGCAATCCTAAAGCTCTTATTATCAATGTAACAGAATATATTATCTTGCACTCTGTCTGAATATATTATCGTTAAAGTCTTCTGCTTGTATTTGCATTGCACTTGATTCAAACAGGCTGTTGAAGTCTCCAGACGCCAAGCAAAACTGAGAGAATCAAATGGCAATCCTGAGATTTCATTGAGGCTAGAAGCTGCAGAAGCAAAGCTGATGGAGCTAAAATCAAGCATGGCTATATTGGGTAAAGAAGCTACTGCGGCAATGACTGCTGTGGAAGGTCAGCAACAGAGGTTGACACTCCAGCGACTTATAACCATGGTAATTCCTTCTGCTTGTCTTATCTGATGTAGACCCCAATTTGTTCTCACTAGAATTATGTTTGAGATCAGACTAGTAAATTTACGATTTTATTATTTGTTTTGCATGAAGGTCGAAGCAGAGCAAAATTATCATAAGAAAGTTTTAAATATACTTGACCAAGTTGAGGCTGAGGTACAAACTAACTTTTCACATTACTTTAATATGTTATAATGGAGCATAATATCTCTTTCTCATTTCTTTCCAGTTTATATTCTTATCCAATTGTTTAGGAAATAATATTTCCATTGCAATATTAGTTATTGTCAGTGCAAAGTATATCTTCCTGAAGCCTGTAGTGCAAGACAATGATGCTTGCTTCGATAATAAGAATTGTTGCTCTGGCAACTACATTTTCCTTACGCTATGTGCCTATGTTTGTTTGCTAGGATTATGGATGGGATTGGACTAGTTGTCCCTTTAATGAATTCACCCCATCTTTTAGTACAAAATTTGCTCTATAGATTATTAGTCTTAGGATAACCTAATATCCCAAAGGGGTTCTGTCTAATAGCATCTCCCCATAGTATTATATAGTCCATTATGAGTCATGACCTTATGGTTAAAAACTTAGGGCAGAAATACCCTTCTTCTGGCTATCCCATGTATAATTCTGCTCTAAACACATGACTATATTTTAAAAGGATAAAAATATACATTGGATTACTAATTCTAGGGAAATAGTCCATGAGATTGTAATCCTATAAAAATAGTCCTTGCAAACAAACATAGCCTTAGTGTTGTGCAATTATAGATAGTGGTGATTGAAACTCTTTGTTCGTTACTAGATGTTGTTGGAGCGTAAAAGAACTGAAGATAATCCTCGTGCAGCAGCAGCAGCAATAGCTAACACTATGCCCTCTCCTCCATCCTATGATGGAGTGAATGATGTATTTGCTTCTCAAACAGATGCTATGTCAGCACATGACACAGAATACTTCTTTGGAGAGGTAACTATTACTTCATCTTTTGTTTACCATTATGATCAATAGTTTGTTTTAATTCTTGACATAGTTACTTTTTGTTATATTTATTTTCATATTTCTACAGGTCATGCATCCATATCAGGCTGAGTCTGATGTGGAGTTGACTTTGTCAGTTGGAGAGTACGTTGTTGTCCGAAAGGTTCTTAACTTACTTCACTGTGTGATCCTGTTTTAATTCCTTCTTGTTTACATATGGTTTAATTCTTCTTGCTGTTGTTTACTTCCTTTGACTTTTAGTTCCTATTGGTGATTTAGAAAATTTGTTGATCATCATTTAATGTAGATATATATATATATATATATATATATATATATATATATTTGTGTATGTGTGTGTTTATACCATTGGTAGAAACCGATGGCTTTATAGTTTGTTAATTCAGGTTCTGCTTTACAATAGGGCTTCATCTTGCTTTCAGTGCTGTGAAACTAAACAGATGTGAGATTACATAATTCTGGAAGTAACAAACAATCTTGTGAAACTCTTCTAAGAAAGTATTATTCCTCCATCTAGAAAAGAGAGTGTTTATTTGGGGATTTTTCTGCCCGGGTTTTAGGAGATCGAAAACACATTTATACATTATATTTTTCTTTTCTCGACAAAATTTTATGTTATATATTTAGCTATTTAGAAATTATTTAAATATATTGTATAAATTTCTTTTCGTTATATGGCTTAAAATTCATGCCTATAAGACTTAAAAGGAATCCGACCATCTTTTCTGGATGGATGTAGTATTATTCACTCTGTTGTGTATTTTTATCTTCTCGTCCTTTATTCTTAGCTCTGTTTTCTGAATGTCTGCAATGTTATAGATTCTCATTGGATTGGATGGTTCTGTGGAGCTTAGTAGCTAATAGTATTATATGTCTTTGGATGACTAGAAAAGGACTAATAGTATGCTTTTACAAAGACACTTTTTGCCTTCATCAGAACCCATAATTTTTGTTTTATACATTGTAATTTGTAAACTTTCTTTTTTTATGTTGTATTTATTGCAATATGCTTTAGTCTGATTTAGCATTTATATAACTATGTATTAAAGATTGGTTCCTTTGTTTTGCCTAGGTTGCTAAGAATGGTTGGGCTGAAGGTGAATGCCAGGGAAAAGCAGGTTGGTTCCCATTTGGTTGTGTAGAAAGACGTGACCAGGTTCTTGCAAGCAAAGTTGCTGTAGTGTTTTAACTCTTGTTTTGCGCATGTTAGTCTATTTCCAGTAGATTACATGTTTTCTTTTGCATGTAACATTTTGGAGGTGGTTCATATATGATTTCAACTTTTGATCTGCATTTCATGGTGGAAAATGCTTGTATTGCTTTATTGGGTAATAATTAAATTGGTCATTTGTGTATGACTAATATGGTAATCTAAAATCCTTTCTACATTGATTTCCAATTATATTCTAGTGTAACTAATACCTTTCTAAATTCAAGTATTTGTTTTGAATAATGTTTGTAATGATGATTCTCTGATTAGGACATAATCTAGAGTTGTTTTTAATTTTGTAAACCAAAGCAATAACTTCAGCTGCTATTTTAATCTAGAGTTTATATGGTATGATGTTTATTAATAGATCACAGTAGATCACTAAACAATGCGTGGACGACATTTCGTGTGTGCATGTGTATGAATGAGTCAAAATTGTATCATCTTGGTTGGAACAACCTACAGCGAATAACATATACTTGGTTATTAATATGAGAGTAGACTGAATTTTGAAAAGTATATATTTAGTACACATGAATTAATGACTTGGCATACCTATTCCATGAACCATAGCCTCCCAAGTCCTTTACCTTTTAATTTTTTTTAGGATTTGAAAAGCAAGTCAAAGTGACGAGAAAGTATGCTGCTGACATAGGCATCATCAGTATTTAGCCCTCACACATTGTCTGGGAGTTAAGAAAAAGAGAGAGAGGGAGAGAAAATGAAAACATGGGCGTGTCAGTTTTTATTAGAAGAGAAAGGGACAGAAAATATAACATGCATGGGCGTGTTTATTAAAGAAGCTACTTCATACAAGTTTATGTAGCTGCTATTTGTGCGTCCGTGTTGATCTTCTTGTTGAGGTGAGGTATATGATGGAAGGACTCACCCCAGTTGTCTTCTCTACTTTCATGATCGCATCCGTCTTACCTGTAAAGATGTATAAAGTCATTAATATACGATAATGTAAAGATGTGTAAATTCATTTGAGAGCTATTAGTATACAATTTAGGATCTCTAGTATTAGATTTCATTTTTAACTGATGGGTACTTGCCTTGCGGCATCTCTGTACCTGGCTATACCTAAATATTGAGTCCGTTACAGAACTTCCTTTTTATTGACACGTAAGAAAGTATACAAAGCTTTCCGCTTAAGTGGATAAATACGTTATTAATGAGAGGAGAGGGAATGGTCCGCTTGGAGTTCATGCTAAAAGCTATTTCGGATGTTTTCAGCCACCGTTTAATGTTGTTTATTTAGAAGCTACTTCAAACTAATTATACAGTTGTTTGTTGTGCTTCTGTGAAGGAATTGATTTTCTTAAAAGGCATTTTATATTATCTACATAGTGCTGTTATATTAAATGTGATAAATCCATAGTTTTGAGCAATGCTTTTAGAATCATGATAGTGATCATGCTAATGAGATCTAAATTCAAGATAGCTCACAAACTAAAATTGTTCCTAATCGTTGGATTACTAAATTGGGGATTAGTGAATCCGGATAGATTAGTACATACGTAAAGCTCTTGTTGTTGACATGTGGTGCATGCCGGAAGGAATCACCCCATTTGATCTCATTTCAAGATCATATCATTCTTCCTTTAGATAAACTTGTAAAATTGATGATGCTAGTCCAGTTTGTTCACCACACTTGAGGATAGATTCTCAGGCTAGTTTACATGTTTTATTTACTACCATTTAATTTATTTTTTTTTTCTTTTCTAAATAAGCTCCTACAAACATGTTTATGCAGTTTTTAGTTGTGCTTCCGCGCTGTTGTTGAGTTGCAGTGTATTCTGGAACGAGTCACCCCAATTGTCTTCTCAATCATTCTTCCCTGTAAAAATGAATATTGCTAGTCCTTGTTTTGAATCTTAGTTAACTGCTTAGTGTTTTAAGATCAACTACTGAGATAAACGAGTCAAAGTTTTATCATCCATTTTTAAGCTTGTTAATTTAAGTTCACCTTGATGAAGTAATAATTAGAATGCTACTTGAGATCAATTTGATCCAAACTTACTAATCATCAGTTGGAATTTCATTTTAACTCCGTTAAACTTCTTAACTTGTTGTCCTTTATCAATTTAGTATTGAATTAAGCTGTACTTTTAACTTGTGTAAACCCCAACCGCAGTAGAGGAATTCTGTCTAACCATCCGTGAGACCGAGTGATATTACTTTTTTTTCTACATGTTGATTGTGTTGTATCATGGTATGAGTTGAATCTCGCCAATCACCTCTATATTAGATTTGAATTACTGACCCTTGTACAGGTAAACAAGAAAAGAAAATAAACACGGAACACCTTTAGTAGATTGGAATTACTGATCCTTGTCCAGGTAAACAAAAAATTGAAAATAACTATGGGACACTAGGATATCTCATAAGTTTTCCATGTCTATTAACCATGGTTAGCAAGAACGCTCAATCATAATCATGATTTGAGAAAATCGGGTTTGAGAAACGCTATTTATGGTATAATGAACAAAGCATCTAGTTCTAGTATCACGATTTGAAACAATGGTATCCGATACGCAGAATGCAGAGCAATAAGAATTTCTTGGCAACACTGCTATTAACTAGTCACTAGTACTCGGAATTCTAACCAACCTCTTCTCTCACCCTTTTCTTTTTTGTCAGTTGTTCTGAAGAGTAACAATTGTGATGTGATAGTCACATTATATAATTTATTTCGTCGCAAGTGTTCTAGAAAATTAGCCCTCTAGTATTATAGAATTGTTTCTCAGTTCATGACTTCTTCCTCTTTCTTTTTCAACAGAAGAAACAGGTCCCTGAATTTTTTGGACTCCTTTGGCTGTCCATGAAGATTTTACTCTTGATATTGATTGTTAAACAAATTTTAGTCCCATTTCCCCCCCATGTCCTAAAGATCAATTTCCAGCTCTCTGATCTAGAACATGTATATCTGAAAATCTAGTTTTGGATTTTGTCATTCTCAATTATTATGTTGGGCCCATTATATACTTCAGATTGATTTTTTTTTCCTTTCAAATATGTTTTTTTTTTAAAAAAAACCTAAATTAACAAATAAATTACCAATAATATGTTTTAGTTTATACATCTATGGGCCATTCAGAAGCTGTTGGATCTCTTGGTTATGATGTTGAAATGAGGATCAATTTCAAGTTCTAACTCAATAGGAGTACTGATAGAGGTGGTGCAGAGAGGAAAAGACCAAACAAAATTTTCATGTATGCATCATGAAAATGATGGAATTTGAATTCTCGCCCCTCCCTCTAAATGGAATTTGCAGAAATGGACAAAACAAATTCAATCCTCAATTTGCCAATATCTGTACTCCATATCCAATCTCCATCATCTTGTCTTCTTCCTTGACTTTCTGCAGTGTCATAGTCCCAAAGGGACTTTGTGCTTCTTTTTCTATCTGCCATTTCCTTCCCTTCCCTTCAAATCCTTCCCACTCTTGAATTTCTCGAATGTACGTGCACTTATGGTTGTCGTTTAGATTCAATTTGGGATTTATTGTTCTCAAATTTCATGGGATTGAACAAAAAAGAGATATTTACAAAAAGAAAGATGGCTTGTAGCTTGCCAGTACATTGAACAAAACAGAGAAACTTGTGAAAACTAAAATCACAAAGAAAAGAAACTAAAAAATTACTCCTACAAACTTAAAATAAATTGCAAAAAAAGTACGCTAGAGAACCAAAACAAGAACAAGAGGTTTTGATTGATACTACTACCAAAAAGTTCTGGATCTCTTAGAGGCAATAGAGAGAGGACTGATCTGGGGTACAGTGAAACCTCCATCATCTCTCCATTTTCTGCTAGGTTTGATGTTTGTAGTAGTTTCCTTTGGGTTCTTGAAGCAGATTTGTCCACCAAGGGCCATGTTTGAACAAGGGTGGTATGATTGTGGCGGTTGCGCCGGTGGCGGTGGAGCCTGAGGAACCCAAATCCCCATATTTTCAGAGGTGAAAGAATTCAAATTTCCCTCTAGATCATCATCCCAAAAGGGCAACACATCATTCTCACTAGTCTACAAACCATCCAAAAAACAAAAACAAGGTCAGATCAAGGCCAAAACCCCCTTCAAAAATGATGGGAAAAAAATCGAAAGAGGATAGGAGCAAAGGCAAACCTTACAGAAACCGTTAGGGGGTGAAGAAGAATCAAGAAAGTCTTCAACATGCCAGCCAGGTAACGTCTCAATCAAATACTCTGATATGCTACTTGTTGATCCATTACTACCTCCGTTCATGATCATTTGAGGATAATTACTCTTCTTTCCATCTTTTTCCCCATTAGTTAAAGTTGCAGCCTTTGTGATGGAAGGTGGATTAGTGACCGGAAGGGGAACTGAAATGGGTTTGTTGATCGAGTTTTGTGACTTGCTAAAATCAGGAACATCATCACAGCCACTTTTGGTGATTGAGGCCGCAGTGGGTGAAGAAGATGGTGGTGATGAATAAATGGCAGATGTTGCAGATAGCTTAACCCCAGTTAGTAGAAACCTGTTATGATTCTTAGTGTGCTCATTGGCTTTGTGAATTGGAATATCACAGTCTTTGCATAGTATTGCTCTGTCCTGCTGACAAAACAAAAAGGCCCTTTTTTCCTAGAAATACACAGATAGTCAATTAGTGACATATAATCAAGAAAGTAGTCTGTCATAAACAAGATTTTGTTTATATACCTGGCAGATATCACAGAGGGGGAATTGTTTAGCAGAGGGTTGGAGGAGGGAGAAACGTTGGTGTTTTCCGGCGAGTTTATTGGCGTGGTGGACGCGGTGGTCACAACCATCGCAAAGGGCGGCCTCGTCGGCCGAGCAAAAGACGGACGCTTCGTCTTTATTACAGACGTCGCACTGGATCTTCATTTGATTGTGAAAATTATTGACAGATCAGAATGGTATGCAGATGAGATGGACTTGAAGATTTAAGAGGAAGAATAAGAATAAAGAAGTGATGTTGAAGATTTATGAAATGGAGAGATGGAGAGAGAGAGATATATGAGCTTGTTTGTTACTACTTCTATAATTAGAAAGGAATCAAAAGATGATGTTAGATACGGTTGAAAATATGAACAGTGAAAAGCGCAAATAGTTGCTTAAAATTTTATTCATATTGTATATAATAATGGTTTTGGCCGGCGTATATCATGTGCAGCTTAGAAATATTCTTACCAAAAAGTCTGTACTGCCTGAAAATGTTATGGCCATAATGACCGGGAAAAGCTCTGAGGTGTCCGTGGGATATTTTGTTTACGAGGATTGTATTTAAAGATAGAATTATTAATTTTAAGTGTCTTATTTATTTTTAAATTTAAATTTAAAATTATTAATTTAGAGATTATAAAATAGTTTAATATGGAGAATTATTTAATATCATGTTTAATTAGGTATTATAATTTTGAAATTATAATCTTATGATTAATAGTCATAATTTCATAAATTATAATCCCGTAATTATAATCTTTACAAAAAATATGACTTAGGTGTTTTAAAAATATTAAGCAGATCTAAATGGTAGAAGGGTGTCTAAATATTTTTTTGGCGGATTACGTGTTTTCTTAGGCGATCTCATTTATTTATATTTCTATTGTATATATACTTGTTATACTATATAAAATATACAATATATGTAATTTTTTAAAATTTTACATGAAAAGAAATACTAAAAGAATAATATTTTAAGACTTTACAAATTTATTTTAAATATTGTAGAATTTCAATGCAATGGAGGCGTGATTTCATCTAGGTGGGGTCCTAGACGCCAATACAAATCTAAGCGGTAGACGGCTTGTCTAGTGCGTAGGTGAAGATTAAGCAGATCCACATATATTTTTAGAGATCCGTTTAAGGTGAAATTATCACATAACATATTATTGATAAGTTTTACTCCCTCCGTCCCAAATTAATTGCTTTTTTAGGACTTTTTTAAGTCAAATTGACTATTTTTAAAATTAATAATTAAGCATATATAAATATATTTCTAAAATTATAAAAATTGAAATTAGTAATAAATTGTATATACTTTCTTTTGGTTATAATATCTTCACCTATATGTTAGCAAAAATAGTAAAAAGATTAGTTTTAAAAATAGTCAATTTGACTTTAAAAAGCCCTAGAAATGCAATTAATTTGGGACGGAGAGAATATAATTTTTTGTTACATTATATATAGAATAGGATATATTGCACTTGTATTTGTCCACAAACAAGTCATTAAAGTTAAAAATGAACTTCTAGTTCTAATATACTCAATGCAACAAAAGTTATACAACTGATCGATTGTATATTATGCGATAATTTCACCTTAACTGGATATCATTTTTAGAATATCAACAACATCTTAAAGCTTTCTCGAACTTTCCGAGTAAACATTTTACGCGATATTGCAATGCTCATATTTTTGTTACTCTCCGTCTCAAAATAAAAATCATTATAAAATATCATGACATTTTAAGAAAAGTTTCAGTTTACCACTCACAATATTAATCATATAACTTTTTGGTATATATTTTTAGAAATATAATTCTTATTGACAGATGAAAAAAATGAGACTATCATTTTCAGGACAGAAAGGAGTACAGAGGCACGGGCACCCATCTCATGGCTCATGAGAAGATAATAACCCATCAATTATACACTCGTTGACTCGTATAGCAGAGTGGGCATGTCTGTATTAATAGTATTAATTAATGTGTAATTGCTGAAGGCTGGATGAGCCATGTTCTTTGAACGTCTGGCACATGTACACTTGTTTAATTCCTGATTGATGCGTGACATGTACGATGCGTGTGTTTTAATTTTTTTTTTTATCAAAAATTATTTTTCATAAATATCTGAAATCACTATTATTTAAGTGTGCACGTTAATTTTTTTGCCCAAAAGATTTTTATAGAATTTTGATTTTTTTTTAGTTGAACGCTAAGTATATTCTTGAACCAACTTACACGTCAACTGAGATTAAGTCTCTTTCCGATACATTCACGAGATTTTCTCCTAAGTGCTACTGCTAAAATTTAAACTCAAAAGTCAATAAAAGGAGCAAACCTCTTTAATTACCCGGCTAATACTTGGGGTTCAGAATTTTGAATCCATAACTTGCACTTACTAGAGTCACTTATTCTATCAGTTGAGCAATCACGTGTCTTTAAAAAGTCAAAAAATGATTTCAGTATAAAGAAAATTTTTTATAATATTTTTTAGAGTAATTTTATGTGCACAAACTTAACACAAACACTATAATTTCATGTATTAAATAGTAAAAAAGAATACATAAAAATTAATAAATCTTATCAATAATTTAAATAATAGGATCCACATACTATATTTTATTTCCATTATACAACTATTTGTGCATCTGCTCTATATTATAGGAGAGCGCGGTGTAATGCGGTTATAAGCACTAACCTCGTAACCACAATATGCGATTACTAATATTAATAACCACAACTATGCAGTTATTTGCAGTTGCGATTACATGTAATTGCGGTTGCGGTTATGGTGCGGTTACATAACACTTTCATATATATTATATTTTATACTACTAATTCACATTATGAAAGTTATTTTCACTTAAACACACATACTTATTTAAAAATCTTATTTATAACACAAATAATAAAAAGTTCAATTTACAAATTGCAACCATACATGAATAATATATAAAGAACTACTATTACATATGTTAAACTAAAAATAAATAAATTTGTGAACTTAATTACATTAATTAAAGAGATTTTAATAATTTACCACAAATAAAACTCTAACACATCATTTATGTTTTTTATACTAGTAGTTATTATCATGAATTATCTTATCTTTCATATTAATTTGCATAAAGTTAAATGGAACTAACAAATTTTTAAGAAGATATACACTAAATGTAATATTATACGTACAAGTGATTAAAATTCGTAAGAAACAAACTAAATTACATTATTCATTTACAACTTTATTATATGCGCTACAACTTGATATTTAGTATATATAAAACATATATAGTTTATTATAAAGTGCAGTGCGATTTACGGTGCGGTTTTAGAGGTGTATCCACAACTGCAACCACAATTTGTTGTTAGTAAAAAATAAAAATCATTTCGCATAATCATACTACATTCATAAATTGTGCAATTTCATGAGATTACGGTGTAATTACGATTATAAATACGATTTCTTATTCTCTCATACTCTATACTCCCTCCGTCCCAAATTAATTGCTCAATTTTGACCATTTTAAGTCAAATTGACTATTATTAAGGTAAAGAGATTATAACCAAAAGAAAGTATATACAATTTATTACTAACTCCAATTTTTATAATTTTAGAAATATATTTATATGTGCTTAATTATTAATTCTAAAAATAGTCAATTTGACTTAAAATGGTCAAAATTGAGCAATTAATTTGAGACGGAGTGATATTATATTTGGAATTCAACAAACGAAAAACAATATTGAAAAGTGAAGTAATTGAATTGTTTCGGCCAGGGTTAAGTGCAGAGGAGATTTAGTGTGACATGCTACATCAATTTTCAACTTTAACTAATAAGATGGAATAGATTGTTAAAAGTGTATAAGACTTTTTATTTCCTTTCTTCTAATTTTACTCTCGAACGAGCTATTGGGTAGCTTCATTGCTTTGAAGTGTTTAAAAAGTGAAAGAACATAATTTAGCTTAGCACCATTTCTACATAGCCTATTTTACGATAATACTATCACCACACAAAATCTGTCAAATATATATTTATTTTTCATTTCAGTAATTTATTTATTATAATACTCCCTCCATTCCAAAATTAGAAATAAAATTTGACTTTTGAGGTCAAATGACGACATATTAAATTTTAAATTGATGTGAATTTATTTAATTTTAATTGATACAACAAAAATTATTTTATTCTAAACTTTTATGAGTCATACCAATTTTAAAATTTAATATGCTGTCGTTTGACCTTAAAAGTCAAATTGTACCTCTAATTTTAGAACGGAAGTAATATTTTGTAAAGTGAACTAAAATTTATCAAACTCAAATATATATATATATATATATATATATGTGTGTGTGTGTGTGTGTGTGTGTGGTAATGATTCATAACATGTATTTGTTATGAATCAAAAATGGGTATACACCATCTGTATCGACGGGTTACGCCCCCTACTAATAATAGCGGACATAAATTTTTCAGTTTTAATTTCAGCCGTTGATTTTTCTATTAAATGCTAATGATAGTATTTATTCATTTTTAATTTATAATAAATATTTGTTATGAATCACTTTATATATATATATATATATATATATTCAAGGTCTGTCCAAGTCTATCTAGTCTATTTGCCATAATGAAATTGGAAAGAACGTAAGTAGGGAGATTTGCCGATCAACTAAGCCACATGGCAATTCATAGAAAGATAAAATTGTGGGTTTCACAAAAAAATATTGGGTTTCATGAAAGTTTGAACCTTAGATCAAGCATTTCATTTGTGGATGGTTTCGAGAATCTTTAAATGACAACCAACTTTCTTAAAGTGTATATAATATTCATAGATCTACTATTTGCTAATGAGTCCTTCTACAGAGCCCGGCGTTGGTGACCGGGCTCGGCGACCGGCCGGAAAAAAAAAAAAAATTTTTATTTTTTTTTTTTGGTTTTCACTCTCAAATAATTTATGTGATTTATTGGAACTGAAATTTTTAAAAAAAAAAGTGATTTAGGTGTGATTTGGATACATATCAAAAACAGTGTTACACAGACTGTGTAACACTGTTTTTGATATGTATCCAAATCACACCTAAATCACTTTTTTTTTTAAAAATTTCAGTTCCAATAAATCACATAAATTATTTGAGAGTGAAAACCAAAAAAAAAAAATAAAAAAGAAAAAAAAAATTCGGCCGGTCGCCGATCCCGGTCACCAACGCCGGGCTCCCCAGAATTATTGTTTGCTAATAGGTGAAGTTTGGACCATGCTGCTTTAATAATTGTATTTATCTTTGTTGGTATTTATTATTATTTTTTTATAAAAAAAATCCCTAGTGTCTGGTGGTAGCATTTGAAGGATTTTAAAGTAAGTTGGAAGATACTTTGGGTGTTATGGATTAAATGAGGTATCACCTCATTAAGTCAATTATATCTACCTTCCTTGCTATTTAAAATCATTCATATTTTAAGTTGATAAAGATCATTTAATTTAGCCAAAGGGGATTAATTGATTAAAAGCATATCACTAATTTAAAACTTTTTAGTTATTTATTACGTTATATAAGGATAAGGGGAAGTGGATTTGTGGTCCTGTTACTCTAATTATTTTTGTTTCTGCTCAAAATTGGCAACTAAAACAACTTAAACAAGAGTAACAGAGCCAATCATTCAAAGATGACAAGGATTAGTACTGCAAATCTATAATTCTGATTGATGGTCACTTGATCTACTCATATGATTCATTTTTATCAATGGGTTCTCTTAACATGTGTTCTAAGGTCACATGCTAAGCACACAGTTCAAGGGTATATTCCTTTGAACTGTGTGCCTATTCCCTTGAACTGGGTGCAAATACAGAAATGAAGAGAATATGCACACAGTTCAAGAGAATATATTTTTGAACCGTGTGCTTAGTATGTGTCCTCAGGGCACATGTTAAAAAATTCCTTTATCAATATAGAGGTCGATTTTATGAGAAAGTAAGCACAATTATAAATGATCATATTATCTTCTCGATGATGTTTTTCTGAGCATGACTCACCAATCGACTCAACAGTGATTGTTATTAGCCAGTAATTTATCATTAATTAAGGCAGAAAATCAAACAAAGAGAAAAATGATGAAAATGAAGGAAATGTGAGAAAATGCTATTGAAAGAGACGCTTTTAAAATAGGAAAATTTATAAACAGTAGCACTTCTTTTTTTGAAAATCACTTCTTTGATTTTATGAGAAAGTAGGCACAATTATAAATGATAATGTTATCTTTTCAATGATGTTTTTCTGGAAGTAACTCACCAACCGACTCAACAATGATCGTCGTTAGCCAGTAATTTATCATTGATTACGGCAAAAAACCAAACAAATGGAAAAAAGGATGAAAATGAAGGAAAGGTGAGAAAATGCTAAAAAAAATCAGAGATTTGGCCCATTTTGCTTCAATTTGTGGGCAAAATAACTAAAGATTAGGTAAACTCCAACTAAAATTGTACTAATTAGAAATCTAGTTAAAATCCTCACGAAAGAAAGTATGGTGGGAAATTGGGAATCTTGAAGTGAAGCCTAGCTAGAACACCAACTAACACAAGAAGACGACAAATAATACTTTTTGGCTCCTAAAAGATTTGCATGGTTTTATGGACTTTTGAAAGAATCATAATATTTGAAAAATTAAGCTTAGTATTAAATAAACATAAGATAAGATTGCATTATGCATGAGTTGTCTCCATCCCAAGTGTGAATGCGAATATTTTGGCCATAGCCGCTACTTGAATTGAGTTGATGGGTTCAATTCATTTAGACTGACATTATTTTCCATCAAGTTGTCCTAAACAAAAAAGGAGGAAACATAAACAATTATCATCTCACCAAAAGCCTGAGAACACTAGTTAGAACCCAATAGAAATTGTTTCTCAACAAATAATTGTTTTTTAAAAAAAAAATAAAAAAATTGTATAGTTTTTTTCTTATTTATTTATCAAATAGTATAAAAGAATAAAATATATTAAAAATATAATCTATTACAAAAAATGAAAAAATTATAATAAAATAATAATTCTTTTAAACAAAATAACAGATAATCTGAAAAAAAAAGAGACTAATCATAACATTAAATATTATAACTAGGTTGTAAGGTAATATAAATTTTATTGATAACATCACATGTAGAAACTAAAGAATATATGTGCGCGTTTTACATGCTTATTATTTTTTGTCAAACTAACACTAATTTTGGTTGGAGCAAGTAATATGAAAGTCAATAATGCAACACACAAGTACTTGGACAAAATTAGGTTCAAATTCAGCTTTTTAAAGCAAATCAACCTATTTGAGTTTGACTAGCTAGGTTGATTGTATATTTGTATAGTAGTATTTGATAAGCTGATAAATATGTCTATGCCGGTGCAAAATATTATTAACTTTATTTTGATAAAATATTCGGTAAAGATGATCCAAAAGTTGGAGAACTTTATACGCACTCGACTTCTATTTCTATTTAAAAAAATAATACTTTTGCCGTTTTAAAATTATTTGATATTTTTTTTACATTTAAAATTAATATATATTTTATTTTTAGACTACACAATGACACAAAATTCCTAACTACTCTCCATGTATTTGAATAATTTTATATTAAATTAGTTGGTTTATCATGATAAAGATATAGTTAAAATATTTACGTAACTCATAATAAAAAAAATTAACATATAAAATCACAGTACATATTATTTTTTTTAAAATTTATATATTTTAAATTATAAAAGGATAAGAAATAGATTATTAACTGATGACCATGTTCGAAGGTTAATTAGTTTATAGGAGAATCTAAAGAAAGGTGGGACCATATTTGGACCAACTGTTTTGCCATCCCTCTGAGTTATTAAGGAGCCAAACAACCAGCAGCAGCAGACCAACTTTATTCTCCAGCTTAGAGATATAAAAATATATATTCTGGGACTCACTGACGGACAGAAGCAAGTATGGGGGATAGAGATGAAGAAGTTGATAATATATATTATCTCCTATTACCTTTTTTATTTTTATTTATAATCTATCTAGATATCCAGAAGATGAAAGAGCAAAAATAATAGCTAGTAGGAGGAGCATATTAGATATATATACCAAAGTGATAAGGAATGGGCTGGGGAACACTCTAGTATTCTTAAATAAATATTCTTAATTTTAAAATTAATCAATTTGACGGAAACAAAATTCAAAGTACATCAGTTTTTGAGAGACGGAGGAGGGAGTACTATTATTATAATCCTACCGTTTCACCAAAAAAAAAATCTTGTTTAAATTTGATCATATATACTTAATTTATAAAAGTCTACAATAAATTATAATTTAAATTTATTCAAATTTTAAAATAATAATTTTATACTTAATACTTTTTAAGTATTATTAGCTGTTATATTAATTAAATAATAGTAAGTGCTGTTGTTGGAGTATTAATTAAATAAGTATTATCAGGTTGTTGTTCGCCATTTCCAATAATAGTTGATGGACATGGCATAGAATGCTTTGGTTGAGTTGAGTATATCCAACCTGGCCACCCACCTTCATCTATCAGAACCGGCGAATCTCCAAATGATAATGCAGATACTCCACCTTTTTTTTTAAACTTTTTATTATTTATTTATAAAATTTATAATTTTTGTAATTATGAAGTAAATATTAGGTGTTGATTACAGAAAATAAGAGTTTCAAAAGAAATTAATTATAGTTCAAGTTCGACAACATAATAAATTTCACAAAAGAGAAAGAATTCGTTTCTTCGGTTATAATATCATAAATGACAATAGCCTCTAGTTTGTTGTCATAATTTTATCATTATAAAAAATTATATTTTTAATATTAACGAATTTTATAAGTGAAGAGTGTTTTATTGTTAACGAAAAGAGTGTAATTTTGCTTTTATATTTAAATTCTATGAACTAGTTTTCGTTTTCCAGAACATACAAAATACTGATTTTATTTACAAATCATTTAATTTATAAGTAGATAATACAGGTTCTAAACACTAATCTGGCCGTATTGACTATTGAGTTGCTAAAGTCACAGATTAGATTATATACCTTTTTCCTTTTCCTTTTCCGATTCCGATTCCGATTCCCATCATTGTCAATTTGCAAATATTTTGTTTAGATTAGATACCGTGCTCAGACCTTTCATGTTATTACTAGTATTGTGACGTTGTATTTGATAAAATTAAATGTTAAGATTTGAAGAGTTAAGATATTTGAATAATATAAAATATTTGTTTAAAATTGTATCCGAATAAAGAAATATTGTTTAATAAGTAATTTTTTTAAAATACTTAAATGACAGTATTTTAACATTTTAATCTTATGAACTATTTAAGCAAAATTTGTTAGATGGAGTAATTAGAATTTAGAAAGGCCTGAATAATATTTTTAAACACAAATCGAACCTGCTTCAGATTTGCAAATAAAAATCATACAAACAGCTGGTTTTACCGGTCTCTGATACTTTTATATATATGTATATATATTGATATACTGTTATACATGTGTAGAGAGAGAAAGCTAATTAAAAGTAAACACCCAATCTTCAACACTCGTACCAATTTTAACGTATTTAACAGTGATCCGCCATTATTATCATCTTCAATTTATAGATTTGCACCAATTTCAGTCGAGTCTTTATGCTAATCAATTTAAATTTAAAATAAAAATAAAAAAACCTTTTGTATAATATATACAGTCTCTCTCTAAAAAGTTCAGATCTTTAATTTCTTAAGTTTGGGCATTTGGGTTTACTATTGTTTTTTGAGATGTTAACTGAGTCGCTATGATTTTGTGAATAATGAAAAATGGGACGGAGGATGTTAACCCAGACCATCGCTGTTCTTTGCTTTGTTCTTTAATTTGTATATTTTATTCGAGAGATATAAGAGTGATTTTGTAATAGGAAATTGATATTTCCACAACAAGGAAACTAATATTTCCACAACAGAAAATAACGACAGTTTTTTCCGTCGCTATACATCTATAGGGACACTTTTTATATGAAAATATCAAAAAATATTATGGAAATATTAGTTTCCTTGTAATATTGAAGAAGTTATTTTGGTAAAAAAAAAAGACAACTTTTGTTCAGACCTGCCTCTTAGTAGTTTAGATTTAATTTTCTATCTTTATGATTTAGAGGCATTCGGTGTTAAAATGCATTAAGATGCAATCAAACACTATCCGAGTATGTGTGTGGAATAAATGAGAAAAAAATAAAAATTAATAAAAAAGTGAGAAGAGAGAAATAAAAGTTTTTAAATCTAAGAAATAATTATTCCTATTTTCTAAAGAATAAAATAAAAAATTTATTATTTTATTTACACCGACCCTCCTCCGATTTTATAATATAAAAGGTATATAAATAGATAGATAAGTAATCTATACATGGTGCAAATGTTACTTATGCACTTATCCCGAAAGTTTGATAAAAATAACTCTGTATAAAAAACTAAATTAGGAAAAATGAAATAATAATATAGCCAAACATGTAGAGACAAAAAGAATCATAATTTTTTTTTGTCGAATTTGTAAGTTTTAAATATTTTAAATTTTGATAAATGCGGCATTTCATGCATAACTGATATACCTTGATCACGAGTCATGACAAACTTACATTAACCAAGCCCGGTTTCACGCCTATCAACGGCCCAAAGAGATAATTCTTACTTGCCGAATCTTAGGACCTCTTCCTCACGCCTTTAACCTAATTTCTTTGATACATGTTTAGTGACAATAATATAATTATTTACGACAATTTTTCGTTACACGACCTAATTTCTTTGATATACATTTAGTGACAACGATACAATTATTTACGACAAATCTTAGAACCTCTTCATTATACTTTTAACCTAATTTTCTTGATACACATTTAGTGACAACGACACAACTATTTACGATAATTTTTATTATGTCACTTGATAAAATACGTGTCGTTAAATATGTATTAGAAACAATTGGGTGAAAAATATAATAGAAGAGATCTTAATCCATCAATCCCCGTCCTAGCACCAAACAGTTGCTTTCACCGCATACCAAATATGGATATAATTCTCTAAGAAGAAAAGAATGATTTTTTTCTTTTTATAATTATCAAAGAATTGATGATTACAAATTCTGTTTCCTTTTTAGTTTTTATACCAAGTTTCTCTCTCCTTTCCTAACTATTTTTTTTCTTCCCTTTCAATACCAACGAGATTCCCTTTCCCTTACTAACTACTTTTCCCGCCAAAATGTAACAAACTAAAAACAGCCAGATGATGGCTTTTCAAATCCTTCTACACAGACTTAACCCCATGATTAATAAATGGAAGGTTTATACCCAATTCTGATAAGATTTGTGATTCTATCATGTGGGGAGGCGAATAGGGTTTTCCGTCATTTTCTTCTCTGTTCATTCGGTTTGGACCTCTATCGTCATGGATAGCTGAAGAAGTTGGCTGATTACCAGAGCGAAATGTTGATGATGGGGTCGGACTGGGGAAAATAACATCATCATTGCAAGGAATTTCTGGGTCCACGGTGTTTAACAAGCAGCAAATAACCCCATCGCGTAGTTCTGGAAATTCAGGGTTCACAACCGGTACAGATGGTAACATTTGGGCCTCTGAAGTGCAAGAATTATGCCCATCGCTGCCAAAATCTTCAGCACATACACCCCCGGGAATATTTAGATGTTCATCAGGAGGTATAATTGCTTCTGATACAGCTATATTGGAAATGTTATCCTCCTCGGTAAAATCCATCAAGAATGAGCTCAAATCAAACGCACCTATTGCGTCCTTCCCATCAAACTCCATGAGGAGTTCTTCCTCATCTGTCAAGTCCATAAGATAATTGGACAATACTGCTAAATAGCTATCTGTGATTGGAGCCAAATCCTTGATGTTATCACATGGACTTTGGTCCATGGCATCTGAGTGAACATCATATCCCAAACATTTTGCAATATTAGCATCACCATCATGAGGAAGTTCACAAGAAATGATATCGGTTGAACTCCAAATTGGAATCTGGGGAAGTGGAGATGAACATCCAAAGTTGTTAAATGTATAACTTGCATCACTGATACTCGTTTGATCAAAAATAGCAGGGGGGTTTGCCTCCAAATCACCAGCATCATCTAGCTTGCACACTGATGTATCTTTTGGTTGGCCCACTTCCTTGGCCACTGAATGACTTCTGATGAGAGTATGATCCTCTTCAAAATTATGGGGAATGTTCATCTGAATAGAATTTTGATCGCTAAGAAGATCTGCCTCGATGCAATTGCAGGGTTCAGTATGAAATGTATTGGAAGTAACATCAGCAGGAGTTGCAACAGCAGCACCAACAGTCTCATCTTCTCCAATCATGTGATCCGCAGATGGAGGCTCGTCTCCATTTTGACCACCATTTTTTCGTACTCTTTTACGGATGGCATGGTAACAGTTGCCCATAATTTCATTCTTCCTCTTCGCAGGCTCAGATTTTTCACCTCCTTTAAATTCCAAAATATGTGAGCTTGGTGACAGAGTTGATGGAGAGTGCTCACACTCCATAATTTGACCAGATGCCTCCAGAGAAACATCTGGATCATTCGGAAGAGAATGCCAGTGGTCTTCCAGTTCTTGAAGAGTGAATTTTTGAGAAAATTGCACTGCATCTTTAGCAAGTGATTCCAAGGAAGCACTAGCCTGTAAAAGGTAATTACATAAATGATAACATTAGCAATGCGGACTATATACTATGGGGCCAGAAATAGATTTATGAGCTTGTAACAACACTGTACACTTTGAAAGAATTGGTCAAAAAGGAAGAAAGGTTCTAAAAAAATTCTGTAATACATCAGCGCTGGCCAATGAAAAGAATGAACAGCAGACAGTTCCACTCCATCAGCACATAACCTTGCAGACTATTTTACATGTTTCCAACTAATATATATATTTAATACACCAGGAACTTCAACATTTATGATACATTGAAAACTATCACATCAGGACTCCACAATATCAGTGTCACTGGAGGAGCTTAATTCTAAGAATTTCCGATTTAAACTTAAACAGAAACAGAAACCAAATTTCAATTCAAGTGAAGATCAAACCAAGCAAAGGCAATTGCTAGTTCAGAAAGGGAGTTGGTCTTCAGGGACTTGCAATCAAATATACAGGCATTGTATATAAACAATGTTTACTAGAAAGGATACAACGAGGGAAAACAGTATTTGAATCTCCCAACTCCCAAGATCCAGACTTATAATCTAACATGACTGACATGCCTTATGTGGGAATTTACGGTGATCAATTCATGTCGAAGAAACAAGTAAATATATTTACAAAGACAATCAATCAAATGAAATATAAAGTTATCGAAAAAGAAGACCAGTAATAAGTCAACATGAAAACCAGTGATATGCCACTCATCTAGCCCAAGAGCCCTTGTCAGAAAGAGCCAGACCTCCTGCTTGTGCAACTCCCTCCATAGGGTTCTCCCCTGAAGACACCAAGTTCTGAACATCATGGTTGTCTTCCATCAACGTTAGAGCTCAACAGATTTAATATTCTAATTTTCTAAATAATTTTGTAAAAATTCTCTCCCTCATAAATCTCTACTAGGATATTCAAAAGCAGATCCTTTCCTTAACCCACCAAAGCTTAGAGTGGTACTAAGGAGCATAACCTGCCCCAAAATTCTTGCAATAAATTCCTTATTAACCATGCCAAAAATTATACATGTTCACTGAATAACAAGGATATATTTGAAAGAACTCTTACTAAAATCAAATGGCATAAGTTTTACAACATTTGAACTTGATAAATGTTTATAAATATTAAAGGATCATAAACGTATTAATGATACTATTTTTTTTTTCCTAGCATTTCAGTTGAGTTGTTTTGAAACTTGAGATTTTTTAATAGTTGAAGTAGATAAACTAGTTTGAGATAAAAGGCGTAGTTGAGTTGAGAACAGTTGAAGTAGATAAACATAAGTTAACTCCATTCGATTCCTTATAAATTCTTTCTCGGAATACTTTTATCAATTCTTCAGGCATAACACCTTGAGAAATAATAAGTACAAGCTGATACCAAGAAAGGGAATTACATAAACAACTGAAAATAGCATGATTAATGAATGACAAATCCACATCCCATTTATATGGGGATCAGGGATGAGGATAACGCAATGTATAACGTGAACATGACAACTTTATGTTCCATTTTATTGTTTCTTGTATAGTTGTACCAAACATATACTATTTACTTAGTTACTTGAGTTTGGAACCACTCTTATGGCCTTGTACTGTAAATTACCTCTCTAGTCCAGACTGAGATAAAATTGTAAATCAAATAGCAACTATCATCTCTATCCCATCATCGTATGTAATGTTATACCTTCGGGTGAGTAACATAATCATAATTACATAGCAAAGAAAAATATATGTCATAGATCAATAAACAATTTTTTTTTCAAGCACAATGTTTTTTTTAAAAGAATTTAAGGAACACTGGATAGTAAGGAATCATGTTCCTTGAACCCTATGGGGGGATCATAAAGTTTTTCATATATATAGTAGACTTAAATAATGGTTTTATTATAGTAACTACAAAATGGGAGTTATATAATGTAGCCTTGCTTTCCATCCTTGTGACTTAGAATTCAAAATACACAAAAACAAATCACAGAAACCTCATATGACTCATAGATATAGATAAAGAGAAAAACAAAATATTTTTAAAACACAATGGATCAAGTTTAATATTGTGGAATCATTAATGTGCCGAAAGCATGTCAAGAACGGTTGTAAGTTTGACTGTTTGAGACAATAACATTCTCATAACTGATCATGGTTTAAAACTTATAGCAAGTGGTCCAATTTGATCTACCTTCCGCTAATATTTAGATACCATACATGGAGATTGAAGGTGTACTAAATGGCACGTGAAAGAAATGCACGATTATAAAGATTTGAATAAAACAATAATAAGGTTAGGAAGCGCAGACAAATGTTTCCAGAGACGTACTAACTAGTAAAGATTGTGCGGTTAAGTTTTAAATTAAGGATGAGATGACTCAAGACTCAGTAATGTTCCTGCAATTAAAGAAAAAGTAAGCCGCACTTGGAAGTGAAATAAAGAGTGAGCATAACCATTCAAAATTTTTTGCATTTAAGTAAACGTGAGTGTGTGTGTGTGTGTGAGAGAGAGAGAGAGAGAGAGAGAGAAAAGGGAGGGAGGGAGAGATTCCTCAAGTCATGAAGTGATAATGTATGGAACAACTTTTGGTGCTACGCATAACACAACCTATCACTAACTTGTACCCATCTTTTATGAAATGGGTAAAGCTTGAGAAAGCTCACTTATGAACATATATAACATATGTAATATAAAGTCTCCAGATGCAGAAACTTCCAAAAAATAGGTATATATCTGGTCTAAGTTAGTGCATCCTACATAAGCAAGCACATTACTCGTGGTTTGTTTTATCATATAGTTTTAGGCATGGGTGAATCGAAAAAGAACTCATTGCAGCCTGAATAAGGTGAATCATGCAACATGTCTTCTATTTATGGTAGTCACTGGTGATTCATGAGGCTAAGTTGCCTGCTTGAAAATATATGATATCCGTCTTCCTACATACCCATAACCTCTATCTCATCAATATGCCAAACCTCTAAACATAACCTCTTTCTCAATCATTCAATCACACCGAGGCTAAGGCATGATGAGCAGGTGGGACCACCTCAACACCCGCTTGGAGAACACCCCCCCCCCCCAAAAAAAAAAAAAAACACACACACACACACACAAACACAACACGCTACACCATTTCAAGTAGTTTGTTGTGCTTTACCAGCAGCATGCAAATATTTTCATGTCATTCTAGTTATACAGAGTTGCCAACTCAAGAGGGAGTAACCTACAAGCTGATAGCTGGTAAGCTAACATTAAGGTTTTAAGCTGACATGTCAATTTAGTAAATTTGGCATACCTGTCATGTAGCAATCAATTTCGTACTGTAATAATATAGACAATTTGTTGGAAAGAAAAAAAAAAAAGGAAATACACTTAAGTGGTTTACATCCTTCTACGTACGCTTTCCCAAGCAACTTAGACATCATCATCTAGGGTTATCAGTTTGCCGATCAAAAAGAAAAAATCTAGGGTTATAAATAGTTGGTACTAAGATTTGTAACTCAATAAATAAATAGTTGGTTTAGGTTGGCCATCTATACAGTGCCCTTTGCTACTTCAGATAATTAATGTTCTAATTGCTTTAAAGAAAAACAATTTTGGCAAAATATACACATTTCCACAACTACACAAAGAAATAATCGACAATATATAGTTAACTTAACCAACTCTTGCAATACCCATAAGCCAATGTCAACTTGCATGCAATAAAACATAAATTTCAAAAATACCCTTTCAGACATTCCTAAACATATCCATTTACAGAAAGCATCAGTACAACAGTTAAACCCCTATAACAACATTAGAAAATTATTGAGAACAACAATATTCCCACAAAGGCAACTAAATCCAATTGCATTCCTAAAATTTTGTGAAAATGACACTCCAACCACCCTGTTCCTTCCCCCACTATGCACTTACCATTTTAACTAATCTCACAAGGCAAAACTCCAACGAGTGGCCATTGAGTTCATAAATGCCATGCAATCTATCATGTAATCAGCTTTACATTCCACACCACAAATCTAAATTGACTCAAAATTTATGATCTCTAAAGTAAAATTAACGAATTTTGTACAAACACTGTAAAACATCTTCTACATAATCAATCAGACCCACAAAACCCACTAAAATATCATCAATTTTTCACCTTAGATACTTCTTGCAAAATCAATGAAAACACAAAACACCAAATTTTCAAGTCTGGATTAGAGACATTAGTGGCTCCTCTTTTCCATAAGTAACACAAACTATCTGATACTATCTGATATAAAAGTAACACAAACTTGCCAAATTGAAGAAATGCAGTAAACAATCAATCAAAATACTCTCTGACTTAAGATGAATAAAGTGAACAACTGAATTAAATTCCAGAAACATAATTCTCTTCACTTTAATTAATCAGAAACCCAACATTGAGTAAAACCAAAATTTAAAAAATCAAGCTAATCTTTACCAAAAAAAAAAATCAGTAGAAAAAGAAAGGGTGATACCTCCTCCATGGCATTCTTTAGCTTTTGATCATCTTCGGAAGTGCAAGAAGAGATAGCAGCCAGAGCACCCATTTCTCCTCTCTCCGCCGCTTCCTTTCTGTTCAGTAGTATTACAGGAGAGGAGGCTGGGGAGGGAACAGAAAATAAGCTTTAAATACCAAAAATATAATGAATGTAAATAATAGTAATAGGGTAAGAATTGTTTTGTGTCTGGGTCAGTGCCAGACACATAAAACCTAATTAAGTTAATAATAATAATAATATCAGAAAAAGAAAAAAAGAAAATAAAAAAAACCTGGATTTCATGCCGTCCCCTACCTGGTGACGGGTGATACCACGAATGTTCTGTCAAATCTAACTCAAGTTTGGCCACGTGCTCCCCTGAGTTCAACTTTTTCAAGTCAAATATAGTGGTCACCTCTATTCACTTATTTATTTCGACAACAAATAATTATTGAAGATATTTTTTATTGAAAATTTTAAAAATTGTTAAGAAAGCCTTGCATTAATTATTTATTTATGTAAGTGAAATATGTGACGAAAAATATCGATATCTTTCTCTGACTATAAATATTGTGTTTTTTTTTTGGAGGGGGGAGGGGTTTGTATATTTAAAAAAACAATTGATCACCCAATTTAATAATTAAACACCGGAGGAACTGGTACCTGGGGTTCTCAGAGGGGGAGAACTAGTACGAGCCATTTCAACGACATAATTATATTATTCTTTTCATTTTTAAAAAATGGTTAAAGGTATATATTTTTTTTATCTTAAAAAAGATGAGATAAAATACATAAAGTGAAGGGTAAGTATTTTATTTAGTGAAATCCATTAATATATATATAAAAAAGTACTCATCATTTCACATAATCTTGTGTTGCCACTAAGGATAAATTTAGAACTTTTTTTTACTCTATTTTCTCTACTTTTACTTTCTTTAATATCATAATATGTGTGAAAAATATACTTTGCTCGTCCTTTTGATGACGGAGAGAGTAACTTGTTTCTACATTATCTTTCTAATGAATTTAGGAATATAATAATAACATTTTATACATAATTTATTCAATTAAACAAAACATTTACTACATTTCTTAATATATGCGTTAACTCCTAAAATATTAATTCAAACGTAACGGAAGAAAAATGACATATTGCAATAAAATGGGATTTGGACCAGACTATTGCCTATCAGTTGGTTTTAATTGGGAATTGTTATTTTTATAAGATCTCTCTCACGTTAGTGTAGTTCTATTTACTATTCACGTGAGAGTGATCTTATAAAACTATCACTTTTATTTGTATAAATATCAATTCCCTTTTCATTTTATTAGCCTTAATGCAAGCACAAATGGCTCAAAATCACTTATCATAGAAAATAGCAAGTAATAATGTCTTTCTCCCAGGATAAAAGTTCTTATTACTATTTTAGGTAATCTCAAGTTAAATGTTTACTTATCTTAAATAATTTATTTTAAACAATAATTTGCCTATAATACTTATAATATTAATTGTCATATTTCTATTTTCTATGCATATTTATGGAGTATCACTAATTATATGTAAAAATCTATGCAATTAAATGAAAATTTAAATATACGTAAAAAGTCAACTATGACTTTTATCTCGAGACGAAGGAAGTATAAATCGAAAGTTGAATAAAAACAGGCCCAATATCAAGAAGCATTTTGAATGTAAGATAGCGCGTTTGTTAAAGTATGCAACATAAAACATAACATATTTTAGCACTACTTGAACACTACAAAACACAAAGGATAGACGGGTGCTGAAAAGTTCACCCAAACACAGAGTGGATGGTTGGTTTCTATGTTCACATATTACAGAGAGTACACTTAATAGAACACATAATACAGTTACTTAATTAGGACTACGACAACCAACAGATTATTTGAGCTCAAGGGCTACTACTCGAGCAAAGCAAAGGTGGTGAGGTCTGATCCTGCTCCAGAATGAAGATTGGGCTGATTCGGCTGCAAGCGAAAAGCTACTATCCGAGGGAGTTCTTGTGAATATCCAAGAACAGTATCATAGACGTCCCCTCCATTGTCAACTATCCCATAACGCGGATCCTCCTCTCTTAGCTCCTGTCCAAAAAATCAGAGCTTAAGAGCTAGCCTAGCTCCCCCAGTACTAGCTAGATACTATCTCCTTATTTTCCAAATATATAACAAGCTTGTTTAATTAATACAACCATGTGGGGAAATGGACAATACTTACAAATTCATGTAGGAGATTTCTGTGAATTTCTTCCCCATTCCTAACCTGCAACAAATTAAGAAAGAATTGAATTTATCAAGAGGTGAAAAGGAAATGATACAAACAAAGAATTAAACAACTCACATGTAGGCAGTCTGTCTGGTAAGAATATTTACCTTTTTCTTGTGAGTCTCAATTTGATTACCAATCACCTTCATCTGTTAATCATCAAAAAGAAAAAGAAAAGAAAAATGACCTACTAAGCCAGAATCATATGAAACAATATAAATAATGCACACCAGAAACTTGCCCACAGACCAGCATATGGACATGAAGCACAGGCATGACACATAACATTCTATATTTGTTTGCAATGATTATACTTGAGATTGAACTATTAATCCCAGTCTCTTGTTTGTTTTTAAAAATAGACTATTAGTCCTGGATAATAAAATGACTTGAAAGAGAAACTATTTAATATCATGTTCAACTAGCTATTATAATTCATACCATTTGGGACTAAAAATTTGTGGACAAAATTAACCTTTAACTTTGTTTAAAAAGACCGATGTATCTTATTCTTATCTATCTAGAGTCCAGATCTTAAGCATACCCCCTTAAATGACATACCAAGCATACCCCCTTTAGCGATGAACTGGGCGACGGTTTGGTCCGCCGCTAAAAGTTGTCCGTTGCTAAAGGCTTTAGCGACGGACCGGACCTATGCCGACAGACCAAACCGTCGCCCGGTCCGTCGCTAAAAGGGGTATGCTTGGTATGTCATTTAAGGGGGTATGCTTAAGATCCGTTCTGATCTATCTATACTTAAACTTATGAGAATATGATATATTTGTTATTAGTAGTAAGGGTATGATAGTCCAAACAATAAGTTTTTATTCAATCTTTTAAATAATCCTGAACAAAACAAACATAATAAAAGATTATTTTAAGTTATCACATGAATAATCTCATAAAAAACAAACAGGTGACGATGACTATTTAATCCTAGGATTAATAGTCTTGGGATTATAATCCATGAGAATATAGTCCGGGATTATAATCCTTGTAAACAAAAACATAGCCTAAGAACTCTAGATCTCCAAACATGGCCTATGTTATTGTGCAGATATAAATGAAAGCAAAGAGGCGGAGAAGAAAAGAGAAGACGCCGCCAAAAGTTAAAAATTACTCATATTAAACCAGGTATAATTGCATAAGAGGAAAAAAGAGAAGCTATGTTAGACTCAAATTTGACCTTAATGATATCTTTACAAGCTTATCCCCCGCTAGTTACCAAGTAAATGAAAGCTAAGAGGCAGTTAGTTGTTCACCACATGGAGACTGGATTGGACTCAACTATGACCCTACTCATAAAAGTTTATACAACAATATCACCACAAGTGGCCTAAATCAGAATTAATTGTTTTTACCAAAGAACTGGTGTTTAATTGCATCCATATCCCAATTCCCGTTTGTTAATAATTGGAGATAAAAAAGATGAAAATATTCAGTGAACTTTCTCCATCTCCATTCAGGAAAATGACCTCTTCTTAACAGCATCCAAGCTAGTCGCCAAGGGAGATCTAAGTAGAAATAATGAGATAAGGGTTGAAATCATTGAAGCATTAGAATGATACAACAATTTGAGCTTCAAAATATGTTTCCAAGTTATCCCCTGTGACTAGGGTGTGAACAATCTGAGCCTAGTAGAGTACCGAAAACTCACATAATATTCACATTTTAAGTAAGTTTGAGGTTATCATATATATATGTAACCAGCCAAACAAGGGTGAGCCAGGGCCGGGTTAATTAGACAACTAGTAGTTCAAGTGGAGCTCAAGTGAATTGACTTTAATTAAATCAAGTTCAGTAGTTTGTTGTTTGTTTAGTATTTAGTACGTACTCATAGTTAGTTTAGATAAAGTTCAACAAGCTTTGAATATGGTTAAGATAATATTTTTATTACACAAGCCCGCAATTAAATAACTAAATAAGAATCTATCACAAGAAATCCGAGCCTAGATGAGTCGAGCCGAGCCGTCTAACTCATTTGACTTGTTTTACAACCCTAGCTTGCTAGCTATAGATTTCATGGTTTAGATAATGAAGAAGATACCATCTGGGATTTCAAAGTCTCTTAACTTTTTAATTATTTCCAATTATGAAAATTTAGACCAACAAAAGAACTTGTACTTAAATAAAGAAAAGTTTGCCTTTATTTCTTAAACAATGAAAATAAAGTAAACTGCATATAATAATCAAGCTGGGAAACTAATTAAAACCCTAGATTTACAGAAAGGAGCTAGCTTAGCTTCAACCTTCCGTTCGCGAATGATCTTCACAGATTCATCCATCTTTTGCTCAAGACTGCACAATTCTTCAAGCGTCATACCGTTCAAACTCTCACCCATCCTACGCCTATATATCAAATTAAACGTTTTTTTTTCAAAAAAAAAAAACACAGAAATTAACCAAAACAAGTAAACAGATCGATCCACAGTCCAAAAAAGTGATGAATTTACCTGATCTCCCTCTTAAGATTCTTATTCACCTCTTTCAACTTCCTCAGCTGCTCTTGCATTGCCTGCAACATCATTATCAAACAAACACATACGGTGACATAAAAAAACATTAAAAAAAAATATAAGTTCCAAAATTAGAGATATATTTCTAAAATTTTAAAAATAAATAAATTCTAAACTTATCCCTAACGCGGGAAAATGTATAATGAGGTATCAAGCTACTCAATCAACTAATAATCAATAATATAAAAAAACTATCATGTTTATGTTAAAAAATAGAAAAATATTTTTAATTTTAAAACAGAAAAAAAAAATGTATATGGCCAAGTAATTAATTAACCTCATAGTGTGAGCTCCAGAGATCGATCCGGTTGGTCTTCTGGTACAGATCAAAGAATTGTTTTGTCCTAAATACACAAGATCCAGAGTCAAAATTAAGCTTATTCAGACAAAATCAATTAGGGTTGTTTTCGAGAGAGAAATAAATAAAATACATACGAGATGGAAGGACTGATATACTCATGAAGCTTGTTAGTAGTGGAGATCATGATAATGGAGACCTTAGCATCACACAGAACAGTGAGTTCATTAGCCTTCTTGAAGAGACCGTTTCTTCGCTTTGAATACGTGACTTGCCTGTTTGTTGAGTTCTCAATCCTCTTGATCTGGATTTTTCCTCGAGCCATTTTTATTTTATTTTCTCCTCCTCCCTCTGATCTGATCTTCTTCTTCTTCAAGGTCTGATGAGAGAGATGGTGAAGAAAAGTAAGGAGATGAATAATGTGAGGAGAGATTAATTAAAGAAGAGTACTTTGATAAGTTACTAAAAATGGAAAGGTTGGGGAAATGCGAGAAAAGTTGTGGCAGAAGTTGATGAAACCTCTTTCTTTAAGAATCAGTCAGTCATTTATCAGTTATCACTCCCCATTACTTCTACGAGTGGTAGGTTTCGTATAGTATAAGCTGCTATAACATACTACTTATATTCTTAATCAAGGTGCACGTACAGAACATAAATATTTAACTTTTGCCTCCTTATTTTTATATGCACATTTGTAATCATATATAAAAAATAATACTCTCTCCGTTCTAAATTAATTGCTCAATTTTGACTTAAAAAAGTCAAATTGACTATTTTTAAAACTAATCTTTTTACTATTTTTTCTAACATACAGGTGAAGATATTATAACCAAAAGAAAGTATATACAATTTATTACTAATTTCAATTTTTATAAATTTAGAAATATATTTATATATGCTTAATTATTAATTTTAAAAATAGTCAATTTGACTTAAAAAAGTCCTAAAAAAGTAATTAATTTGGGACGGAGGGAGTATTATTATTTTGCACAAATTATACATAAAAAATTATGTACTAATAGTAGAATATTATGTATTACATAGCAACAAAAATTTGTAAAACTCACTTTCTATTTTCTCTTTTTTTTATATTGTTTGTAAATAATTTTTTCTGTATAGTTTGTAGCTATAGGCATTACTCATATACATTTAGATATTAATTTTTACTGCGGATCATCTTACTGTATACTCCCTCCATTTTTTAAATTAGCATTTTATTTAAAATTAACATTTTAGAATTAAACACACAAGTTAAGAAAAAATTAATAGGGTATTTCTATAAGTAAAAATTATAGTTCCACAAGCTCTTTTTTCACATGAATAATAAATGGGTCACACATTTATACGAGAGAGATCTTGTGAAAATATCAAATTTAACTTGGAAAAATAATAATTTCTAATTAATATTATCTTTTTAATAAAATAAAAATAAAATAAAATAGTTTTTACTATAAGAGATAATATAATAGATTTATTAATTAATTTGTTCTTAAAATAAATAAGTAACCGATAAAAGGGGGGAAAATCTAAGGAGATAAACAAAAAGAAATGGAGGGAATAACAACATTACAAATAAGTACTCTGCTCGTTCTAAATTATATAATTATTATTGATTTTTTAAAATTAATTTGAGATATTTTCAAATTCAAAATTAAGATAATTTATTAAAAATTATGAAACAGTAAAATTTATAATAAATAATACTTTTTAGATAGTTTATAATATTCATCATTATATTGATAAAATTAAAAAAAATTAAGTTAATTTTTAATTTAAAAATATTTTAGATTAATTTTTAAAAATTAATAATAATTAAATAATATAAAACGGATGGATGGAGTATATAATTAGATTGTTCATAATGATACGGTACAAGTCCTGATGACAGGCCAGAGGGATGAGTAGCTGAAGCCTAAATTAATAGTCTGATTACTTGCACGCCGAAACCGATACGTTCATTTGTTGGTGATAACGTTGTTCATCCTCATACGTATAGTCGTTTCAAGTCTTTATCATATGTCTAATCATACCTCTATTATTTTAAAATTAAAAAACATAACATGGTTGCACTTTACATGACTGTCACCCCCCACAACCTTCGCTTTTGAGTTCTGAGTTGATCTAGCCAAGGTTGGGACTTGTTACCAACCGTGTAGTATTGATCTAGCGGTAAGAGCATCTCCCTCGGTTGATTTCTAAATTAAATATAATTTAAAAATTATAGTTTTTTTTTTTAGTAATATAACTAAACATAGTTCATGGACTATATTAACAAGATAAAGAGACTAAATCAAGGAACCAAATTTGTGTCTTAGACTATATTGCAATTATTTTAATCATATTTAAATAGGAGGGTGGAAGATGATTGGAACATTTTTAAATTCATTAATTATTTTAATCTTTTGACATTATAGTCCACGAGATAGTCCATCTGCTGGAAGGATTGAAGACTAAATGACATTTGCTGATGTCCTATGAACTAAATATAGTCCAAAGGATAGTCTTATTGCTGGAGATGTTCTAAATGAAGTTGGTTCCTTAACTCGATATTTGAGTTCGATTTTCAGTCATAATAAATGGTTTATAGTAACTCGTTTTATACGTTATTCGATGATTTTTGTTTTTAATTTTTAATTCTGACATAAATGCGATAGGGTATGAGGGTGTAATGTATTTTGTCGGAGGTTTAAATATGTTACATATATATTTTTTTTAAATTTTTGACTCGGACATAAATATGGTGAAAGTACAATGTGCCTTATCGAGAGTTTAAATATCTTAGGTACCTCTCATTGTAACAATCACAACTACTACTGCAATTACAACAATACTTTCTATTGAAAGAAATATTGTGGAAACATTGAAGAGAAAATCTATGACCGCAGGAAACAAAATGAAACGATAACAGTAGAAGACATGTTTGCTTGTTTCCACTATGTTAAATTGCTAATTTCAATAATTGAATTTTTTTAACAGTTGGGGCAGTCAATTGTAATTTGCCCACATATTCAAATATTCAATAAAAAGTTAATAGTGATACCTCTGTTAGAAAAAAACGATTTTATTGGCTTTGGTTATGCGGTTCGTGATAATAGTGGATCAATTTTGGGCGGAGGCGTTGCTAGAATTTGTGAAAATTTCAAAGTAGATTGTGCGAAAGTTTTGGTTATTCGTTGTTCGTAATTTTAAGAATATAATGATGGAGAATGATAACCTTTGTGTTATTAATAAACTTACTAATATGATTGTTCTTCGTAGTTTTAAGAATATTGTTGGGTTCTGGGTTCGGGACTCCCGACCCGATGTGTTAGATCCGACCCGGGGTGTGGGTTCGGGATGCAGAGAAGTAATTTGGTTAAAGAAGTTATCTCTTAACTAAGTTGACTTATATTCTGACTAAAGCATTTATTATGATTTGGTTGATGGGATGTATGCTTTATGCTATCATGTGGGACCTGGCGTGATGATGGCAAGTGGGAGTGTATATATGAGGCTTTCCTCTACATTTCAAAGGTAATGAAAAACTAAACACTAAAGCTAAAGACCTCCATTGTTATCAAAACCTTGATAGAGCTTGTACTAATTTTCACGCCTGAGCTATCCCCCGGTGGCAAAACCACCCGGAACTTTGAGTGAGGTTTCGTTATTGTGCAGGATCAGCGCATTTTGTAGTGACTGAAGTGCGCAGACAAATCTTGGCTTTAACATTGGCGCTAGAAGGAGGGCCTTAGTGTTAGTTCACAGTCACTGTTAAAGCTAGGGAAGAGATATGGTGAATACAGCCCATAACGGAGGGGAAAGATCAGCTGATTCCCATACACCCACTCGTAGGTCGGTCCTTGACCGACTGAGGTCGTCGGCTAGGGAAAGGTTGGGACCAAGGGGTCGGACTAGGGTGCCTTTGCAAGTCCAATCTGCCCCGGTTCGTCGTCGTCTGTTTCCTACAAACCAGCAGACGCCTGAACCTTCGGCTCATATGACTACCAACCCAGCTCGAACCCTTGTTCATTCAGGCAGTAATGCCGATCATGGAGATAAACGGCAATGGATCCTGACCCAACGAAGGGCAAAAGATCAAGAAGTAATGGAGGCCTTACGCCAACAGCAGCGAGAAATAGCTGAACATTTGGCCAGGCTGGAAGGACAGGAGGAGGTTTCATCAAGCCGACCCCCTGGCCGACAGAACACTGACAGGAACCAGTCCAGGACTAATCGTTCGGATGGTTCCGAACCAGTTCGGAGCAGGCGTCAGAGCCGCTCCCCAGTTCGGAGCAGGCGTCAGAGCTCCCCAGTTCAGGCGTCAGTGCCGCTCCCCAGTTCGGAGCAGGCGTCAGAGCCGCTCCCCAGTTCGGAGCAGGCGTCAGAGCCGCTCCCCAGTTCGGAGCAGGCGTCAGAGCCGCTCCCCAGTTCGGAGCAGGCGTCAGAGCCGCTCCCCAGTTCGGAGCAGGCGTCAGAGCCGCTCCCCGGTTCGGAGCCGGCGACATAACCGCTCGGAGAATGAGAGTAGGCGAGATAGTCGCTCCCCAATCCGTAGCAGACATCAAAGCCCTTTGCGCCTGATGAGCCGGCGTCAGAGCCGCTCCCCTGATCGCAGAAGGCACAGAAGCCGCTCACAGGACCGAAGCAGGCCCAGGAGCCACACTCCGGATCGGAACAGGCGGATAAGCCGTTCTCGACACGGTAATAATAATGAAGGAGGGAGATCCGGTTCGGGTGGCAGGCCTCGGTCGCCACCCCGAAGAAGCGAAACCGATCCCGTTGTTAAACGATTGGCTGAGTTAGAAGAAAAACTAGCCGCGGTGGTTCAGGCCAGGGAGTTGCCGAACGTAACAAATTCACCTTTCACTAGGGAGATCGAGCAGGTCAAAAGCAGACAAGACCAAGAAAATGCCTCCCCTAGATTCTTACGATGGTACTGGTGATCCCTATGATCATACTCACGGGTATAATCAAGTGATGAATTATTATGATCATCCGGATGCTGCTAAGTGCCACATGTTCGTCACAACTCTGAAGCTGTCAGCTCGAGAATGGATGGTGTCTCTCCCCCCGAACTCTATCGGGTCGTGGCAAGATCTAAGTAATAAGTTTCATGCGCGATTTGGGAGCAATAAGAAGAGAGGAAAGCTGACCACTGCTCTCACCCAAGTAAAACAGAGATCGGGTGAGAGTTTGGGTGAGTATGTGAAAAGATTTCGAGACTTGGCTGGTACCGTAACCAGTTTGAATGTACAACAAGCAGTTGGGTTTTTCACAACGGGTCTGGATGCTACGAAATCGAAAGATCTGTGGAAAGACCTCATTCTCAACCCCCCAATGGATTTAGCTGAAACCTATGGTCGAGCTGAAGGACTCATTACCATAGAAGAAGCCTATAAAAGCTTAAATCCTCAAGATCGGAATGAAGAAAGTACGAAACAGAAAGATAGGAACCATATTCCTCGGCCTAGCAACCAGCCAAGAGGCAATTTCTATGGTGGACCTAGCTCGGGAGGCGGTCAAGGAGGGGTTAATACAGGAGGCAAACCACCTTACCCGAAGAAGAATGTGAATAAGGTGTATACCCCCCTCACTACAGATCGGGCGAGGATTCTGGAAGAGATCAGAAATCAGCCTTCGTTTGAACCCTGTCCAACCACTACCCGATCCCACCGGGGCAACCCTAATCGTTATTGTGAATATCATCAGACATCTGGTCATAGTACGGAAGATTGTTACAATTTGAAGGATTTAATTGAGAAGAAAATCCAAAATGGTGAATTGGTTCAATATGTGGTAGGTCGGCAGAATTCCAATTCGGAAGGCCAAAGAGGGTCAAAACCGAGAAAGACGCCTCGAGGCACCACCTCCACCGAACCCTCCACGAAATTGTGTTGATGTCATCACTGGAGGAACGTTCGGGAAGAAAGTTGGGAGAAAGAGGAGTGGCCTGATGGATGCCGTGTTATCGGTTTCGGACCGACCTTCGGCTAGAGATCGACCGTTTCTCAACACGGTGATATCATTTACCGAGGAGGATTACCCCTCGGAACCAATTGATCCCCATGAAGGGGCGCTGGCCATCACAGCTCAGGTCGGATCCATGGATATGAAGCGAATAATGATCGATAATGGATCTTCGGTCGACATATTGTTTACTCATGCGTACAATAGGCTAGATCTGGGGGGAGCAAGGATGGAGGTGGGTCAGGAATCTCCATTGTATGGCTTCAGCAATGATCCTGTTCGCGTGTCCGGAACCGTGGAACTGCCAGTTATCTTTGGTACGTACGCACGCGCCGAGGCAGGTAGTTGTCATAGTCAGTTTTTTTGTGGTTCAGGTAGATTCGGCCTATAATGCCATTCTGGGTAGACCCACTTTGGCTGCACTTCAGGCTGTTACCCATCCATAGGTCACTTCAAAATTAAGTTCCCGACTTCGGAGGGGGTCGGTGAGGTAAAGGGTGATCTAGACATGGCACGCAGGTGTTATCGGAATTCGTTGATATCTTCGGCGGCTGGAGTCAGCAAGCAGAAACAAACAATGGCTATAGAAGTCGAGCCGTTCACCGAGGGAAATTCCGAACCCCTTGCGTTGCCTGCTGAAGAGACTGATGAGGTAGAATTGATTGTTGGAAAAGGCGATAAACTGATCAAGATAGGCGCGGGGTTGATAGAGCCATTTCGAACAAGCCTAATCGAGCTACTTCGGGTATATGCGGACATTTTTGCATGGGAGCCTTCTGACATGCCTGGGGTCGATAAGTCGGTGGCGGTTCATAAGCTGTGTATTGACTCTTCTAGGAAGCCTATCCGTCAGAAGAGGAGGATCTTCGCTCCTGATAGGCAAAAGATCATTGATGATGAGATCGCCAAACTGCTAAAGGCGGATTTCATTTATGAAATTGATTACCCCGAGTGGCTAGCAAATGTGGTGCTAGTGCGGAAAACAGAATGGCAAATGGAGAGTCTGCATAGATTATACCGATCTGAATAAGGCTTGTCCGAAGGATTTTTACCCTCTTCCGCATATCGACCAGTTGATTGATGCGACATCAGGTTTCGACATGCTTAGCTTCATGGACGCTTTCTCTGGATATCATCAGATCTCCATGGACAAGAAGGACATGCCGAAGACGGCGTTTCATTACGCATCGAGCAATATACGCATACAAGAAAATGACGTTCGGATTGCTAAATGCGGGAGCCACATATCAGAGGATGATGAACTATGTGTTCGCCAAGTTACTGGGTCGAAGCATGGAGGTATACGTGGACGACATGATTCGTCAAAAGCGTGGGAGTTCGGAATCATTTGGATGATCTGGAAAACTGCTTTGAGACGATCAGAAAGTACAAGCTTCGGCTGAACCCTACCAAGTGTACTTTTGGACTTGGTTCGGGTAAATTTTCTGGGGGTATTTGCTCAGCAAGAGGGGGATCGAAGCTAATCCGGAAAAGATCAGTGCCATTTTAGACATGAAGTCTCCCCAATCTTTCAAAGACGTACAGCGATTGACTGGCAGGATTGCTGCGCTTCGGAGGTTCATGTCAAAATCGGCGGAACGGTGTCTACCCTTCTTTAACAACTTTGAAAGGGCCGAAGAATGAAAAGACCTTCCAATGGACATCAGAGTGTGAAGACGCGTTCCAAGGAATCAAGAGGTATCTTTCCTCAGCTCCACTTCTGGTGAAGCCCATTCCTTCGGAACCCCTATACCTGTATCTGGCGGCGAGTTCATTGGCGGTGGGAGCTGTATTACTTCGCGAAGTAGGGGGCAGGCAGTGCCCCGTCTACTATGTTAGCCATGTGCTTCGGGATGCCGAAACCAGATACCCCAACTTGGAAAAATTCGCTTATGCACTTGTCATAGCAAGCAGGAAGCTAAGGCATTATTTCCAAGGGAGGTTGGTGGTAGTATACACTGATCAGCCGCTGAAAAAGATCATGAATAAGCCAGATTTGTCGGGACGCCTCTCTGCTTGGGCAATGGAGTTGACTCAGTTTATCATAGACTATCATCCTCGGACTGCCATTAAGGGTCAGGCGTTAGCTGACTTCATAGTAGAGTGCTCGTTTACCGAACCCGATACCGATGATGGTGCAATGGTAGTGAGTTCGGTGTCGGGCGATCAAGCGGCTCATGTGTCATGGACTTTGTATGTAGATGGCTCATCGACTTCGGATGTTAGTGGAGCAGGGGTCATATTGATTAGCCCGGAGGGATTTAAGGTTCAGCAGGCCATTCGCTTTGAGTTCAAAGCGACCAATAATGAGGCGGAGTATGAAGCCATTTTGGCCGGATTGCGGTTAGCAAGAAGTTTGGAAGTAAAACGCTTAGTCATCTTCAGCGATTCCCAGTTAGTGGTTAAGCAGATAGTAGGGGATTATGAAGCTCGTGGGGATCGGATGACGAAATACTTATCTGCTGTTAAAAACCGACTACATTATTTTGAATCATATAGTGTGCAAGGAGTTGGACGGGAAGATAACACCGTAGCTGATGCCTTGGCAAAATTGGCTACATCGGAAACGGCTTCTTTTAGTGGGTCAGTCTACCTGGAGGTCCTGGGGGACTCGAGCATTCGAAGGACAGAGGTGCTCCCGATAGAAAGGATGGACTGTTGGCTCACGCCGTATATTTCTTATCTGGCAGATGGCTTCCTTCCTTCGGATCGGTTAGAAGCCAAGAAAATCAAGCATCGAAGTTCGTTTTTCATCTTGATCGATGGGGACCTATACCGAAGGGCGTTTTCTTCTCCGCTACAGAAATGTCTGACTCCTTCCGAAGCTGATTATACACTTCGAGAAGTCCATGAAGGTATATGTGGAGACCATATGGGCGCTAAGGCGTTAGCATACAAGATTCTACGGCAGGGCTACTACTGGCCAACCATCTTCCAAGAATCTAGAGAATATGTTAAGAAGTGCCCTAAATGTCAGTTGAATGGGACGATCCCTCACCAACCTCCCGAAGAGTTGTATTCGGTATTATCACCCATTCCGTTTGCTGTATGGGGGATTGATATACTAGGACCACTGCCAAAGGCTAAGGGGCAGGTCAGTTTTGTTATTGTGGCCATCGACTATATGACGAAGTGGGTAGAAGCTAAACCTCTCAAAGCAATTACGGAGCAAGAGTGTCTTAAATTCCTTAAGGAATTCGTTGTATATCGCTTCGGTATCCCAATGGTAATAGTATCGGATAATGGAAGGCAATTTGTAGGTGCAAAGTTCGAAGAATTTCTCACAGATCTGGGGGTTCAGCACAGGAAGACTTCGGTGGCGCATCCTCAGTCAAACGGCCAAGTAGAAGTCACTAATAGAACTCTTCTCAATGGAATTAAAAGGAGGTTGGATGAAGCCAAAGGAAGATGGCCCGAAGAGTTGCTTAGTGTGTTATGGGCATATCGGACAACAACTCGAACAACGACAGGGGATTCGCCTTTTCGTCTCGCTTACGGGACCGATGCCCTTATTCCTGTTGAGATCGGATCTCCTTCACTTCGAGTCAGCCAATACAGGGAGTTATATAATGACGAGGGACTTCGCCTCAATCTGGATTTGTTAGATGAAGTTAGGGAGTCAGCTGTCATAAAGTTGGCGGCCTATCAGAAGAGGACGGCCAGACACTACAATAAAGGGGTAAAGGTTAGGAGATTTGAGGTTGGAGATCTGGTGCTTCGGGAAGCAGCGGCCTCGACTCCCCAGAATTCAGGCAAACTTATGCCGAACTGGGAAGGACCTTATGAAGTGGTTGAGGTGCCCAAGCCAGGAACTTACCGGCTTCGGGGTATGGACGGTTCGGATATTAAGAATACTTGGCATGCTGGAAGACTTAGAAGATATTACCAGTAGATCATAGCCATTTCTTATTGCCGATTATGTAAATCTTTATGTTCTTTGAAATAAAATGCTATCAGGTTGTGTAAACGGAAATGTTGGGATATTTCATTAATAATTAGTTGAAATTACAAATTGTGTTATTTACGTCCGAAAAGAAAAAGCAGTTGAACAACCCTATGGGGTCGGGGAAGTAGGCGGTTCATCTGACCCCTCTTCGTCCGTCCGAAGAATCGAGGATAGAGGTGTCCAGTCCCGCAGCCATCATCTTCTCTTTGATCTTCTCTTTGTGGCTTTGATACCCTTCAGAGAATTGCATGATAATCTTGTCGGTTAGTTCGGGGGATGCCTTATACTCCTCTATTATTTGGAACTTGGTTTCTTCGGTCATCGGAGGTCCTTGGTTCTTCAACTGGGTGTGCTCTTCCTCCAATGAGTTGTAGGCCTGGATCAGATCCTTCAATTTGAAGTGGGTCTTCTCCATCTGTTCTTCAAGGGCGGCTATTGCTTTCTTTTGATCGGAATCGTTTTCCTTCAATAGGGCTCGCTCCTCCATAAGCCTTTCATTCTGTTTCTTCTTCTCCCGATCGGCAATTTCTGATTGAAGGATGTCGACCCGATTCCGAAGCTGATAGTTCTCCCTATTGGCTTCGGTGAGCTTATCTTTTCATATCGATATGAAGATCCTTCTCCTTCTCTAAGTCGGATTCCAAGGATCGGATGTCACCCTTCAAGAATTCGTTTTCTGCCTCGATCTCCTTGTTCTTCTTCGCCAATTTAAGCAGAGATGGTAGAGATCGGGCAAACACGGCATTAGCCTGTATAAAATATGGATCAGAATCAAGTTCAAATGAAAAAGCGGCTCTCGGTATGAAATGATGTCTTACCTGGAGTTGAAGCCTTGTGAAGTCTTCCAGGTATTGATCCGGAGAATGATTCTTAAACCGATCGTTATCGGCGGGCATGACGAAGCGCTCGAGAAGATCATAGGGAAACGGGTCCGATGGGTTTTGGGGCCAGAGAGTCCGTGGCTTGGCCCGATTGCTAGATGAAGGGGCCGAAGGGGCCGAAGCCAATTGATCGGAAGAGTGGGATCCTCCTGATTGGGATTTGACTTGTTGGGTAAGGCCGGATGGAAGTACTGGAGAAGGAGCCTCTTTGCGCGATCTCTTTGCAAGAGGTTCCAATGCTTCCTCATCGGTCTCTTCGTCAATGATGCCTAGGGAGATTGGTTCGGGAATTGTTACTGGAGTCTTTAGTGGCTTGGGCGGCGGTGGCACCTTCTTCTTTAGCTGCTGCTTCTTCATCAAGGCCATCTTTTCCGATCTGCTCATCTCCAAGGTGTTTTTCTTAAGGACTTGAGCCATTGGGATAGCCGTGATTGGACGGGCAGCTATCGGCATTCGATTCTGAGGCTCGTCCTCCAAAGGCTCGTTGGGATCGGCCAGATTTGGGTCGGTAGCTCGGGGAATTGTTTGGCTGATGTTGGTCGGGGCGACTGGCTTGATGAGCGTTACTGAAAGATGTTAAGCGTTAGAAATCTATACTAGTAATAAGGAATTACAAGCAATAAAAGCTTAGTTTGAGGTTCGAGGATAGGTACTTACATCCATGATTGTATAGCCAAGTATGGTTGCCGAGGAGTTCGAAGTCCCATTCCTCATCGGGCATCTTGCTGACGAATTGTTTGAACTCTCCCAAGCGGTCGGACGGGAAGGCTTCAATATTGTTGGTATTTTTGCTGAAGCCAATCCAATCCGATATTAGGCTGGTATCGGGTCCTTTGATGTAGAACCATTGGGAGTGCCATCCCTTGTTGCTGGTCGGGGTCCTCATCAGGGATTTCTTTTGAGCCCCCTTGACTGGTACCTTGCTGATTTGCCGAAATCCTGCTTCGCGTGATCGAATTACGGTGAATAGGGCAAAGAAAAAGTCCATGGTCGGTTCGACTTGGCATTCGTGGCAGAAAGCTATATAACAGATCAAATGTATGAAGGAATTAGGAACCAATTGGGCGAGCCCGACCCCGACCACGCTGAGAAAAGTGAGGATGAAGTGATTGAGGGGGAATCTGAGCCCATACTTCAGGGCTTGGACGGTTACAGCAGTCCAGCCGTTGGGGCGTTGGTACATTCTTTCGTTGAGGTCGGGTGTGCGGATCTGGTAAGATATGGGAATCTGGTACAGTTCACGGATAGATGCTAGATCTTTGGTTTGGAGCGAGGACATGGTGTTTATATGGTAAAAAGTCTTGTCTGAGGAGTATTCTTCTAGCATCTTTATATTTTGAAGTTCGGCTTCGGTTCGGGGTGATGGAGTAGAGAAGGGGTTGCTAGGAAAATCGGAGCTTGTGATAGGATCTTGGGAAGAAACGCTGAGTCCTCCGGAAGCGGAACTGGTTTTAATGGCGGAGGAAGGAATTGGTGGTGCGGCGGCGGTAGAAATTGATGCGATTGCGGTGGTGGTGACTGTGGTGGCTTCCGTTGTTATCGCTGCTATGGGAGGGAGGATCTCATTAGCAGCTGCCGCGGATGCACTGGTTTTCGATGGGTTAGAAGAGCTTGAGGCGTCATTGGTTGCCATTGAAGGATAGAAGAACGAGATGCGAGATTCAAATGATTGGACAGGTAGGGAAGCGGTGGTAAAGGTTGCAGAAAGGAGATTTGAAAATTAGGGCTGAAAGTGGCGGTTAATTTTGGAAGGGTGTTGTCTTTATTGGACGCGGCCCTTAAGATTCGGCCCATTTTCCCACTAACGGTACTGTTTCAATAAATGTGGTGGAACCGTTATTGCCACGTGGTAACTGGGGTATTAATGGATGTGATGATGTGGGGCGGTTATGTTCTAAAGGATTGTTTGGTTCATTGTTTGGAGATTAAGATTCATTCTTTATACTCTTTTATTATAATTCATTTTTATAATTAAAGAGTAAGGGGCAATGTTGGGTTCTGGGTTCGGGACTCCCGACCCGATGTGTTAGATCCGACCCGGGGTGTGGGTTCGGGATGCAGAGAAGTAATTTGGTTAAAGAAGTTATCTCTTAACTAAGTTGACTTATATTCTGACTAAAGCATTTATTATGATTTGGTTGATGGGATGTATGCTTTATGCTATCATGTGGGACCTGGCGTGATGATGGCAAGTGGGAGTGTATATATGAGGCTTTCCTCTACATTTCAAAGGTAATGAAAAACTAAACACTAAAGCTAAAGACCTCCATTGTTATCAAAACCTTGATAGAGCTTGTACTAATTTTCACGCCTGAGCTATCCCCCGGTGGCAAAACCACCCGGAACTTTGAGTGAGGTTTCGTTATTGTGCAGGATCAGCGCATTTTGTAGTGACTGAAGTGCGCAGACAAATCTTGGCGTTAACAAATATAATGGTGGAGAATGATAACCTTTGTATTATTGATAGACTTACTGATCTGATTTCGGATAATTCATATTTCTCCTCTATTCTACAAGATTGTCATTGTTTAGCGAATAATTTTGAGTGTGTCACGTTTTCTCATGTATAAGGAGGGTAATAGAGTTGCTTATGAATTTGCCGAGTTTGTTCAAGTTTTTTTTTTCTTTTATACCCGGTTGGATATGCTCATGTTAACATCATTCTTATTGTTATATCCGATATTTTGAAGCAATAAAATTTACGATTGATGAATTATTTCAAAATAATAATAATAATAACAAAAATAAAAAGTTGATTTAAAAATTAAACTTGCTTCAAACTGTGGCGCCAACTTGAAATTAACTCCCGAGGACTTAGGAATAGGATCATCTCCCTTTGGGTTTCCCTTCGTTTCCATCAAATTTACCAATTTTTAATAATAATAATTTTGTTAGTAATGATCAAAATATGTTAATAGATAGTTAATGATATTAAGATCAATCCTAAAAAAAAAATTTAGTAATCCGACACTTTTTTACTATTAAAAGTTTAAATTTTTTACTATCTATTAACATATTTGAATCATTACTGACAAAATTATTATTATCAAAAATTAACGAAGGTAATGAAAATGGAGGAAACCCAAACGGAGATATCCTGTTCCGAGGATTTGAGCTACTCCATTGCACCAAAAAACAGAAAAAAAAGACAAAAATAAAATAAAATAAAATAAAATTCCAACACAGCCAATACAGAAACAAATGCACAACCCCTTAACCGACCGGCACCCTTCGCTGCTTACCCTGCTCCCACCTCACCGTCGGTAATTCCTGCCCGCGGTGGTGATATATTAAGCATTGTTCAGAATTCATCCTGATCAACGTCCATATTTATCAGATATGAGGTATATTTCGACACTTTTTTATCACTCGCTCACTTCAATTATGGTACCGAGTTCACAATAAATTTCTCTTCACTAAATTAATGTTGTATGTGTTTGATTAGGGATTGAGATTTGAATTAGGGGGAAACGATGTTGACGAAATTCGAGATGAAGAGTAATAGAGTAAAAGGGCAAAGTTTTCACAGCAAGAGGCCATGGATCTTAGCAAGTCTACACAGCTGCGTGGTCCAGCTTTGAGATTACAGAGTTGGAACTCTCATCGATCGATTCGACGAGCACGATGGACCTGTTCGAGGAGTCCATTTCCACAATTCTCAGCCACTATTTGTTTCTGGAGGTATTAATTTCACCATTATTTCACTCATCATCATGCTTCAATTCAATTTGTTACATTATGGAATTTAATTCCATTGAAGTTGGAGGATACCAGTAAAGATTTTTAATTCTTTATGTTTTTTTTAATAGTTTATTTTCATGCGCAATTCTGCTGCATATTTTTTGTTTTTTGATCAATGTGGAATCTTAGGTTGTTTACTACTTGGAGCTCTCAGATACTGACATTTCGCAAGTAATGCAACTTTGGAGGCAAAACATAAATAATTGTTTTTTTAAGGAAATTTAAACTATGCTATATACATTTCTATTTTAATTTAGAAAGAGCTTGGGAAAGCAAGCGAAGTAGAGAAGGAAATGAAGATAAAAAAAAAATTAAGGATTTTGTCAAAAATCCATTACGCCTATTGCGCCCTACAAAAGTATACATGATGCGGAGCATATTGCAAGGGTTTTTGTAGTTAATTATTTTGGATTGGGTATTTATGAATTAGTTGATTGTTATTAGAAGTTTAAGAAACCATGGGGATATATGTATTTTAGTTACTTAATAATAGATCTTTTAAATCTTTTAGTTATGGTAGGTAGTAATTAGGAATTTATTACCTTGAATGCTTGAAGTTTATTTTCCTGTAGAATTCATTTTCTCAATTATATTAGAATTAGCGTTTTGTAATTCTTATATAAAGTGATGTAACCCTATCGTTGAATGAGATTTGAGTATTGATTAGAGAATTGAGGCATATTGATTAGAGAACTGAGGGGAAAAAAACGGTTTCACCTGCTGATTCCAAGACATATTTGACGACAGCATCAGCCCCACCAAAAAAATCTGTAGTAATCTGACTCAACCGTAGGATAGGAAGGAATTGGGTGAAATCAAAATATATCAGGAACTTTTGGCTCTTTGATATCATTAATGTAGGACAAGGATGGAGGAAGGAAGAAATGGAATTCAAAAAAGATAATTAGGCTAAAAGCCACAAGCACAAGGCTTAAAAGTCAATAATATCAATCATTCAATAATAATAATAATAAATATAGGAATAAGTAAAATCCTAAAACTTGGAGGCTAAGTAAAATATTAAGTAACCTAATTAAATAAGGAAATAAAATCCTAGTAATTATCTACTAACTTAAATAATTAATATTCTAGAGTATTCTAATAATATAATTAAATATATCTTAATATTATCTTCTAAATAAACTAATTACATTAAAATCATCCATAAATAATAATACATAATAATAACCTAGTAATATTAAATTTCTAATGCTTCCATCCTCGTCAACAACCATTTTGGCTGTATCTGAAATGATAACATGTTTTTGGTGACCCATCTAAACTTGTTTTCATTGCATTTTAAACCAAACAAGTTTTTCAGTTTTCTCCTCCTTTTTTTGTTTTGTTTTATGCTTATCAATCATACTTGGCTTATGCTTCGAGACAAAACATGTAATTCAGTCTATAATCTCAATTGTTCAAGGTATTGCAACCGGAAGGGGGAAAAAAATGAACCTTCTCTTGGACAATTAGTAGAGAATGAGTTTTGTAGTAGATTCAGCCTTTCATATTTTTCATGATCCATCGTTCTAGATTTCTGTTATGAGTTTAGAAAAATTAAAGGCCTAACATGGTGAGCTGACTATTATATTTTTCAGATACAAAGGCTTGAGAAGTGGACACCTTAGAGGGCACATGAACAATGTGTCGTGTGTTCTGTTTCATGCGAGGCAAAATATTATAGTGTCAAATTCAGAGGATAAGAGTATTGGTGTGTGGGATTCTACTAAAAGGACTGGCCTTCAAACTTTTTGCAGAGAGCACGACAGATTTTGGATTCTTGTGTCCCATCCTGAGATGGCGGCAGGTCATGATAGTGGCATGATAGTTTTCAAGTTGGAGAGGGAACGACCAGCTTTTTCTATTAGTGGGGATTGTCTGTACTATGTGAAAGACCGTTTTCTGCACTTTTATGAGTACTCGACTCAGAAAGAAACTCAAGTTATTCCAATTCGTATGCCTGGTTCTGACTAGTTTGAACCAAGGCCCCAAGACTCTTTCTTATAGCCCTACTGAAAACGCAGTTTTGATCTGTTCAGATGTGGATGACGGATCTTATGAACTGTATATTATACCCAAAGACAGCTATGGTAGAGGCGATGCAATTCAAGAGGCAAAAAGAGGTATTGGGGGTTCAGCAGTATTCGTCGCCCGAAATAGATTTGCCATGCTTGAGAAAAGCAGCAATGAAGTTTTAGTCAAGAATCTTAAAAATGAAATTGTCAAGAAGAGTGTCCTTCGTGTTGCTACTGATGCAATATTTTATGCCGGAACCGGAAAATTGCTATGCAGAGCAGGGGATAGAGTTATCATTTTTGACCTCCAACAAAGGATTATTCTTGGAGATCTTCAAACTTCTTTTGTTAGGTATGTTGCTTGGTCAAGGGACATGGAAAGTGTTGCTTTATTGAGCAAGCATTCTATTGTTATTGCTGATAAGAAACTTGTGCATCGTTGTACTCTTCATGAGACAAAGAGTGGTGCCTGGGATGACAACGGTGTCTTCATATACACCACGTTAACCCACAATAAATATTGTCTTCCTAATGGGGACAGTGGAATAATAAGGACTCTTGATGTACCAGTATACATTACCAAAATATTTGGAAACACAATTTTTTGTTTGGACCAACCGAGATGGGAAAAATCGTCCCATTATTATTGATTCAACAGAATATGTTTTCAAGCTTTCCTTGCTGCGGAAGAGATATGATCAGGTTATGAGCATGATTAAGAACTCAGATTTCTGTGGGCAAGCCATGCTTGCATATCTCCAGCAAAAGGGGTTCCCAGAAGTTGCTCTCCATTTCGTGAAGGATGAGCGTACTCGTTTCAACTTGGCCCGAGAAAGCAGGAACATCCAGATAGCCGTTGCTTCTGCTAAAGAGATTGATGAGAAAGATCACTTGTTTAGATTGGGGGTGGAGGCCCTACGGCAGGGTAATGCAGGTATGGTGGAATATGCTTACCAGAGGACAAAGAACTTTGATAGATTATCTTTCCTTTTATCTTATAACAGGAAATATGGATAAGCTTTCTAAAATGATGAAAATTGCTGAGGTTAAAAATGATGTTATGGGTCAGTTCCACAATGCCTTGTACCTGGGTGAGCGCGTTAAAATTTTGGAAAACGCAGGTCATTTGCCCCTTGCGTATACTACAGCTGTGGTCCATGGACTCCATGACTCTGCAGAGCGTCTTGCTGCTGAACTGGGAGATAATGTTCCTCCTTCGCTGGAAGGGAGGTCAGCTTCTCTTTTGATGTCTCCAAGTCCTATCCTGTGTTGTGGTGATTGGCCTTTATTGATGGTCAGAAAGGGATCTTTGAGGGTGGTCTTGACAACGTTGGCAAATGGCAAGCGTGGGCAGGAAGAATATGAAGATGCTGCAGATGCAGATCGGGGTGAAGATCTTGATATTGTGGATGTTGAGAACATCCAAAATGGAGACATCAGCATGGTGCTAGAGGATGCGGAGCCACATGAAGAAAATGAAGACGGGGGATGGGATCTTGAGGATCTTGAACTTTCACCTGATATGGAAACACCTAAAGCTTTTAGCAATGCCTGTTGGCCAGATTTGGGTCCAAAAATCATCTCTTGCTGCTGAGCATGCTGCAGCTTGCAATTTTGACACTGCAATGCGTTTGATGAGCCGGCAGCTAGGGATAAGAAACTTTGGTCCCTTGAAATCATTATTTATTGATCTTCACATGGGCAGCCATACTTACTTACGTGCCTTGTCTTCGGCTCCGGTTATTTCCATGGCAGTCGAGAGGGGATGGAGTGAGGCATCAAGCCCTAATGTGTGGAGCCCACCCCAGGGCCGGTCCAAACTTTTTAGGGGCCTTAAGCTAAATCTTAAATTGGGGCCTTTTTTTAATTATTTAATATTAAATTAAATTAATATCTATGATTTTTTTAACTAGAAATTAATTTTTCTACTTTTTTTTTGAAGTTTTTGATATCCAGATTCATATTTTCGAGTAGCCATATAGTGCTAAAAAAATAAGATACAAGCCAAAAAATAAATAACAAACAAATACTTTCCAAATTCCAATCAAAAAACAAATAACAACAGTCAATAGATAATACTCAACCAAAAAATAAATAACAGAATTTTTTTTAGCCAAAACAAGTAACAATAGTACCTAATTAACAAATAAAATTTAATAAAATTAAAATAGAAAAATATAGAACAATAAAACCTGATTATGTTGATTAATGATTTATCTAAAATTAAAATAGAAAAATATAGAACAATAAAACCTGATTATGTTGATTAATGATTTATCCGAAGAGGCCAAGATTAAATACCTGAAAAGTGATTAATGAACATTACAAATTCATAAATTAAGAAATATTAATTTACAAATCCTAATTGTGAAGAATTTTTTTTACAGAACTTTAATGGAGAATTCAGGTCAAGCAACACTGAGTGTACGAAATACTGGAAAATCAATGATACAAAATAAATAGCTTTTCATTGGACAACCAAATCCTACCCCGATGAGGGTTTTTAAAGTTTCAAAACTCAAGGTTTAAACTCAACATTTAATTAGAAATGACTAGAGAATGAAGTAGCGCAATGTTATTTTCCAATTTTATCAACCCAAAAAAAAAAGCTACTTCCAGATAATTCCGAAAATCCTAATTCATAAATTAAGAAATATTAATTTACAAATCCTAATTGCAAAGAATTTTTTTTACTAAACTTTAATACCTATCATCTAAAAAACAGAATTGAAAATGATTCAAAATTATCTATTGATGTAATGTAATGATGTGTTGATGAAGAGATTAAGAGAGAAAGAGACAAAGTGATAAAGAGATGAAGAGACCAAGAGAGAGAATTAGAGAGAGATTACTAAGGCGGGATGAGAGAGTCTGCAGATTGAGATTGTGGAGGCAAAAAAGAAAAGAGAGAGAGGTCTAATTGTTAGGGTTAGGGTTTGAGGAATAAATTGGGCCTTTTTTAAATGAACTTAAGTATAAGGCTTATTAAAATTTTTGGGCTTCTTAAATTTTGGGGCCTCTTAATTTTTAGAGCCTTAAGCCATGGCTTAATTCGCTTAACTATAGGACCGGCCCCGGGGCCCCACCCGCACTTGTGTTCAGTTTCACACAACTGGAAGAGAAGCTTGAGACTCGCTTTGTTGAATGCCATGACTGTTTGCTAGAAGGCTAAAAATTTAAACACGGCTGGTAACTTTGCTAGGCGACTGACTATTAGAGAATAATCCAACAATTGAAAACCAAACCAGAACAGCCCGACAAGTTATGCAGGCTGCAGAGACTAGAGGAACATGAATGATGCCTCTCAGCTGAATTATGACTTTAGAAATCCATTTGTGGTTTGTGGAGCGACGTATGTCCCTATATACCCGGGGCTAATGGATGTATCTTGCCTGTACTTCAGTTCACGGTTTGTTCCGAGTATAGAGTAAAGATTTTGACTTGGGCTATTCTTATGTTCTGAGTATAGAGTAATCAGTTTGAGGGGGAAAATTCGTTGCCTTGAACTGAGCTAGCTAGCAACTATGCAAGAGTGTAGAGAATCCCTTAAAATTTTCAAAATTTATCTTATAAATTATGACTCCTATAATCTTATTATTTGGACCGAGGATGATACATTTAGTTCAATTGATTGGACGGGGCCTGTGCATCTGAGCTCAATTAAAATCTACTACACTGGGCCTCCATTGCTTTTGGATTGGGCTGAGCTTCTTCAGATTACAGTGGTAACAATGGCCTGGGTTCATATGAAGTCTATTTTTTTTTTTGGGAAGGTGGACGATGGTGACTTCTTACAACACACCTTAATACAAGATACGTTGTAAATGAGTTTTTTTAGGTGAACATGAAAATTAGATATTAGTGTATTTGAATTTCACATATTTATATTTTTACCCACCATTGGGGGTCAAAATACAAATAAGTGAAATTCAAATACATTAATGTCTAATTTTCATGTCCACATAGCATTTTTGGTTGTAAATTGTTCATTTTACTGAAAATTAATCTTGTCCAAGATTAGTCCCATATAATATAATTTTGTCCAGAGATGAGAAAGAAAACAAGGAAATATAATTTTTATCCACATACAATTGCAAGCAAACAACAGTAATTACAACAAAAGGGTGCCAATGTCAATATCTTTACTAAACTAGTAGTCTAGCTGTTGATTATCTGAACTTTTTTTTTTTATTAATTTTATTACCAACTGTAATTACTCCTTGATGTTCAGGCATAAATAAAATTTAAGCCTTTCTGGCTGTTTCTTGAAGAATTTTTTTTTTTTTTTATTTTAAAAAAAAGAAATACTTGGCATCTATTTAAAATCAGGAAGTAAGAAGTAAAACTTGTGAATTCTCTTACATCAATAGTTGCATTCATACAACGAAAAAAATATGAAACACAATTGGACCGCATACAAAGATATTGAGATTTAGTGTACAAACTCTTTCCGTGTAAAAGTGAATCTAACTTGAGTTTAATTTAAGCTAGCTAAGGAGCTTGAGTCGAAATTAAGTGAGTTAAGTTGAATCCAGCATAAACTTGACTATAATTATAAATAAATAAAAAATAATATTATTTCCATTTCACATTATTTGATCATCGTTAATTGTTTAAAGTCAATTTATGAGATTTTTAAACTTAAAATTAATATAATTTTTTTAAATTTTAATCGATAAATTATCTCAAAAGTATTACTTATGATAGGTTTTATTGTTTCATAATTCTATTTCGATTTTAAATTTAAAAATATTTTAAATTGATTTTTAAAAAATAATTATAATTAATTAAATGTTTAACGGGCAAAGGTCACCAACGTGTAATTTACTCCAAATTTGATCATTCACTAACGCTCAGATCCAATCCAACTCAGCCATTGCGGAGTAGGATCCACCTGCACCTTCCTCCCTGTCTTCCTACGTAGAAACAAATGCACAACCTCATAACCTACACCCCTTCTCTGCTTATCCTAAGCCCACCTCACCGTCGGCGATTCCTCTTTGCCGCGGTGATCCATTAAGCATTGCCCAAATTCCTCCTGATCAACTTCCCCATATTCCTCCGATCTGAGGTAATTTCAACACTTACCGATCACTCGCTAACTTCAATTAGGTATCTGAGTTTTCGATCAATTTCAAGTTACTCAATGTAATGCTGATTGATTAGAAATTGAGATTTGAATTAGGGGAAAAGATGTTAACCAAGTTCGAGACGAAGAGTAACAGAGTAAAAGGGCTAAGTTTTCACAGCAAGAGGCCATGGATCTTAGCGAGTCTTCACAGCGGAGTGATCCAGCTTTGGGATTACAGAGTTGGAACTCTCATTGATCGATTCGACGAGCATGATGGACCTGTGCGTGGCGTCCATTTCCACAATTCTCAGCCACTATTTGTTTCTGGAGGTCTTACTTTCTTTCTCCATTATTCATTCATTATCATGGATCAATTCAAGTTCTTGCATTATGAATTTTAATTTCACTGAATTTGGAAGATGCTGATAAAATTTTGTTAGTTATACACATTTCTGTTGTATCTTTTCTGTTTTTGGTTTCATTACTTTTAACTTGTAAAATGGAAATGAACTGCAATGTCGAATCTTTAATTGTTTACTAGTTGCAGCTCTCAGTTCTCACTATAAGAAAGTAACGTAAATATGGAGGCAGAATAGAACTAATCAGGTGTTAATAGAAACTTAAACTGTGCTACATTTACATGATTTTCTTCCTTTATTTGTTCCTGCATAGTTCAATCTTCAAAGAGCCGAGGGAAAATAAAAGTAGAGGGAAGGAAATGAGGATAAAGAAAGCTAACGATTTTGTCAACAGTCCATTACACCTGATTTTAGCATTATACTTGATATTGTGGTTGAGAAGATGTCTACATTGACTTTACTGTCCCCAACTCTTTCTGGATCCAACATAAATTTCTCTCTCTTGTAAATTAAACATAAACTAATGCGAGCTTTCATTTTTGCATTAAACAATTAGTTGTGTTACATTGACTCTTCACTTTTCCAAAAGTACCGGTGTCCACAGGATACAACAGGGGTGTGGGTACTAGACACTTCAAACAATGAGAAATAGTGAAAAATGTCCTAAAAATTGGAGAGTCTAGTGCCAGACACTTTTTGGGATACTTCTAGGGATCCTAACTCCATGTTACATAGACAATTAGCACCCTTTGTCTCTACTCAATTTTGGAAAACACTCGCCTATAGTTTTTATATTTTAAAACAGCACATATGAGTCATGTTTTAAGTTACTTATCAATAAAAATATAGGGGAGTGAATAGTTGTAACACCCCCTTTCCGAAAAATAGAAAAGGGAGGTCACGTGCAAAACACAACAGAAATATAAACTAATACCAAAATTATAAACCAGAAAAGATTAGTCTAAAGAGATATTAATAACTGCAAAACCGGCTCAAAATATACACTGTTTAATACAACCTAATCTTAATAAAGGTTCAATACAACTCTAAACAGTAACTCAAACATCAAAATATAACCAAAATATCTAAACCATCTAGTTGAGGAGCTCTCATCACACTTGCCCATGATCCCCTTGAGTACCTGCCGGAAGAAAGACACAGCATGAGCCAAATGCCCAGTACGGATATAGAGCACAAAATTACGAACTGAATTTAACTAAATCAATTAAGGAACTGAACTGAACTGAAACGAATTAACACAACGAAGTAATAGGCTGAATCAAATGGCTGGGTGTTATTTCATACCGAGCTCAGAAATATAGCTTGCCACATAGACAAGTCAATAATGCTACATAAGCAATCACACATTGGACCGCGAATCCAAATGCATGCAGAATCAGAAGGCGTGTTTGGCACAACATCACCAATCTGCAGAACAGAACAGAAAACTAGGGCCGACCCATACGCCTCTCACAACAAATCACCAAACGGCCAACTCCCATCGGAGCACAGAACAGAGACGCCGTGGACTAATCACACTGCCACGGAAGTGTCATGTCTCTCGTGCCAAGACGACATGCCTGTGGTACCCCCACAGGTGGTTATAGCTCAGGTATACCCTACGGTATATTCTAACAAAATACCATGTCACAACACATGTGACACAATACCAACAAAAAGGGTTCTATACGTACATGTTGAACCAAATCAAATCATAATTATAATATCTCAAAAGAAGGTAACAACCTGTACCGTTTTACAGATATCAAAATAATTAGTAGACATGATAATCCAACTCAAAGAGTACAAATACGAGTCATATGTATCAACTCAAAATGAAAGAATTATATGAATTTCACAAAAACAATTATGTGAAATAATAGCAGAATTCAAAACACGAAACAAAACGAATTAATTAAATTTCAGAAGACTATCGCTGAAGGAGTACGGAATCCGTACCTGGAGTACGTAATGCAATACCCACAATTACAGATGCAATTAGTTAGGCTCGCTCAAAGTAATCTATTCACAAAAATAATATATTTTATTAAATACTACAATATTAGTATTTAATAGTTTGTATGCATATATTGAACCCCCATAATATTTATTAAATTAATAAATTAAAGAGATACATAATATCTAGCCAAAATAATACTAAAATATTAACTAACAAACTAACTAAAATATATTAACTAAAGTTATAAATAGAAATACAGAAAATTAAATTAAATAAATACACGAAAAATAAAGAAAACATACCCGAAATTATGAGGTGCGTAGTCTGCCTATGCCCTCGTTACTGAAAATTTTTAACTAACGAGGTCCTTACTAAAAAGGAGTTCACACAAAAAGTATTTTCTTAAAATAAGAAAATCCTTATTGTTTATTAAATAAAATAAAATATTAGTTATATATATATAGGTAAGGAAAGGGAAGGAACTTTAGTGGATGAGCGATGTGGGAAGCAGAACATGTGTATTACATTACTTCCCCCTTAAAAAGGATTCCGTCCCCGGAATCAAAAGAAAATGAACGTGCCTAATTATCAAAAAGATGCGGATACTCCGCCCGGATAGACTCCTCCATCTCCCAAGTTGCCTCTCGTTCCGAATGATTTTTCCACAAAACTTTAACAAACGAAATTGTTTTCCTCCTCATAATCCGCTCTTGTTGATCTAAAATTTTCTCGGCTTGTTCTTCACAAGTAAGATCCTTCCGAATTTTATCGAACGAATATTGTACCACATGCAACGGATGATAATGATAACTCCTCAACACTGACACATGGAACACATTATGCACATGAGCTAATTGTGGAGGCAGAGCTAACCGATATGCAACTTCGCCAACCCTTTTCAGAATCTCAAATGGCCCAATATAACGTGGACTAAGTTTACCTTTCAATCCAAATCGTCGAATACTCTTCCAAGGAGACACTTTCAAAAACACGTGTTTACCAGGTTGAAACTCTAAAGTCCTCCTATGCTTATCAGCATAACTCTTCTGCCGTGATCGAGCCGACTGCAATTTCTCCTTAGCCACCGCCACCTTCTCCGTAGTAATCTGAACTAACTCAGGCCCTTCTATAATCTTTTCACCAACCTCATCCCAACAAGTTGGTGCCCGACACTTCCTACCATATAATGCCTCAAATGGAGCCATATCAATACTTGCATGCCAACTATTGTTATAAGCAAACTCAACAAGGCTCAAGTAATCATCCCAATTACCCGACCATTCTAATGCACAAGACCTCAACATATCCTCTAATGTCTGGATAGTCCTTTCAGATTGCCCATCAGTCTGTGGATGGAAAGAAGTACTGTATTTTAGTCGAGTGCCCCAAGCTCGTTGAAACCCTTTCCAGAACCGTGAAGTGAACCGTGGATCTCGATCTGAAATAATTGACACTGGAGTTCCATGAAGTCTAACCACCTCCTGTTGAAAGATTTGTGCTAACTTGTCTACAGAATAACCCTCTTGGATAGCTAAGAAGTGAGCTGATTTGGTCAATCGATCTACTACTACCCAAATAACATCATTTTTCTTGAACGTTTTTGGCAACCCACTCACAAAATCCATTGTAATATCCTCCCATTTCCAAACAGGAATGTCTAATTGTTGCAGTAATCCACTAGCACGCTGATGTTCAATTTTCACTTGCTGACAAGTAAGACACCTTCCTACATATTCAGCCACATCTCGCTTCATCCCATTCCACCAAAAAATTCTCTTTAAATCCCTATACATCTTCGTAAAACCCGGATGAATAGAAAATGGTGAACTATGAGCTTCAGCTAATACTGCCTCCCGAATAGTTGGATCTGACGGCACACACAACCGCTTACCCAACCAAATCACACAATGGTCATCAATACGAAACTCAGGCTGATTTCCCCCCTCCAAATTTTGCGCTATTGCCCATAACTCGCCATCTTCTTTTTGAGCTTCCTTAACCTTCGAAATAAGAGAAGACTCCACTCTCATACCTGCTAAAAGTCCATCTGCACTTTGTACATACAACTCCAACTCCAACCGTTCCATATCCGAAATAAGTTGTGGTTGTGTAATAAGGGCTGCTACACTCCCTGAACTCTTTCGGCTAAGCGCATCTGCAACTATATTCGCCTTCCCAGGGTGATATTGAATTCTAGCGTCATAATCTTTGAGAAGCTCCAACCAACGCCTCTGCCTCATATTGAGCTCCTTCTGAGTGAAGATGTACTTAAGACTTTTGTGATCGGTGAAGATATCACAAGTCTCGCCATACAAATAGTGCTTCCAAATTTTCAAAGCAAAGATTACTGCTGCCAACTCCAAATCATGAGTGGGGTAGTTTACTTCATAAGGTTTAAGTTGTCTAGAAGCATAGGCAATCACTTTACCGTGCTGCATCAAAACACACCCCAAACCCTTCTTAGAAGCATCACTATAAATTTGGTAACCTCCTGTCCCTGATGGTAATGTAAGTATTGGAGCTGTCACAAGTCGTTTCTTTAACTCCTCAAAACTTTTCTCGCGCTCCTCATTCCACACAAACTTCATGCCTTTTCTCATCAACTGAGTCAATGGCAAGGCAAGTAAAGAGAACCCTTCTACAAATCGCCTATAATACCCTGCCAAACCCAAAAAACTCCTAACCTCCGTCACCGTAGTAGGTCTCGGCCATTTAGTGATAGCTTCAACCTTCGCAAGATCCACCTTAATGCCTTCAGCAGACACAATGTGACCCAGAAATATAACCTGTTCCAACCAAAACTCACATTTGGAGAATTTAGCATATAACTTCTCTTTTCGTAAAATTTTCAAAATTATGCGAAGATGTTCCTCATGCTCCTCCTTACACTTAGAGTAAATCAAAATGTCATCAATAAAGACAATGACAAATTTATCCAAGTACGCCCTAAACACCCGATTCATCAAATCCATAAATACTGCCGGAGCATTAGTCAATCCAAATGGCATCACCAGAAACTCGTAATGCCCATAGCGAGTACGAAAAGCTGTCTTAGAGATATCCTCATCTCTCACCCTCAACTGATGATAACCTGATCTCAAGTCTATCTTCGAAAAATACTTCGCCCCTTGAAGTTGGTCAAATAAATCATCAATCCTCGGTAAAGGGTACCGATTCCTGATGGTAATCTTGTTTAACTCTCTATAGTCTATACACAACCTCATAGACCCATCCTTCTTCTTTACAAATAAAACCGGAGCTCCCCATGGTGAAACACTCGGTCGAATAACACCACGATCTAATAATTCTTGCAACTGCTCCTTCAACTCTTGCAATTCTAATGGTGCCATCCTATACGGTGCCTTAGAGATAGGCTCTGCACCAGGAACAAGCTCAATAGTAAACTCAACTTCCCGTTGTGGTGGCAACCCTGACAATTCCTCTGGAAACACATCAGAAAATTCACGAACAATCGGAACATCCTCAATACGAGACTCTCCTATAGAGGTGTCATTCACAAATGCTAAATATCCCTCACAACCCCTAGCCACCAATTTCCCAGCTTTTAGAGCTGAAATTAATTTTACCACCTTACCCGGTCGTGAACCTTGATACACGAAATCCGGGGACTTCAAATCCCCAAAGATAACTCTCTTCGATTGACAATCGATAGTGGCATGGTGTTTATCTAACCAGTCCATACCAAGAATCACATCAAAATCGTGCATACCTATCGGTAAAAGATTTACCCTACGAATCTTATCTCCAAAACTAATAGGACAATCTCGATACAAATCAGAGATAACAATAGAAATTCCCATCGGGGTAGTAATAGACATAGCAGAATTTAAAGACTGAGATGACACACCAAGGTGTCGAACAAAAGAATTTGCAACAATCGAATGGGTCGAGCCAGTATCAAATAAAATGGAAGCCTCACGATTGCCAACTAAAAGAGTGCCAGAAACAGTACCTGACGCACCTGCTGCCTGATTATGTGTCAAGGCGAAGACTCGTCCACCACGGCGCTGACCAATATTGCCACCATTATCACCACCTCCACCATTACCACGTGGTCGAGTACAATCTTTGGCAAGATGGCCTAACTGACCACACAAAAAGCATGCACCAGTAGCTCTATGACAAGGTCTTCCTGGATGATTAGCCCCACAAGTGGCACAAGGAGCTATTGGAATGAGATTAGGGTTATCCCCACCTGCTGGTCCTGGGTAACGACCCTGATTTTGCCCTTGCTGACGATTCTGCCATTGCGGACGATTATGACCTTGCTGAGGCAACTGTTGATAGCTTATGTTCTGATTCTGGCCACGCCACTGTCCCTGTTGACCACTTCGGTTCTTGTTCCACTGACCATTCTGATTTCTCCCCTGCTGACCCGACACTTGACTCTGCTGGTCATTTCTATCCCTCTTTCGACCTCCCTCCGGTTTAGAAGCTCGAAAGTCTTGTCGCTCCATCTCAATATTCTTGGCTGCATTAGCCACTGCTGACACATCTTCGAATTTAATGTTAATGAGATATTGGCGATACTTATAATGAATTCTCCACTTAAATTTCTCAGCTTGTTCTGATGCAGTCCCTGTTGAGGTTCCTGCAAAACTTGCCAACCTAGTGAACCTTGTCATAAAATCCGTAACAGACTCATCCTCATTCTGTCGAATAGACAGATACTCTCTACCATAAGCCTCTTTATCAGCAGCTGAGAAGTATTGTTGATAAAAGATATCACAAAACTCTGCCCAAGTAAGTGCCTCTACAAATCCATCACCCTTTGTTACTTTCATTACTTTCCACCACCTTTGCGCATCCCCCTCTAATTTATAACTAGCTAGTACCACTTTCTGGTTATCCGAGCATCCTAGCACATCAAATATCTTTTCTAAATGGGAAACCCAATTCTCTGCATCAATTGGAGTTGGAGCTGAAGTGAATGAATGTGGTTTCTGTTTTTGGAATCTTTCTAACCACAAATACATCGGAACAATGGATGGATCAACCCCAACAATATTCACTTCTTCTTCATTTGTCTGCGAACCACCATTTCCGGGGTTTCTTTGATTAGGAATTTCTGGTGTCGGTTGTTGCATTGCCTGAACCACTTGTGCCACCAATTGCGGCAAAGCCTGATTAATCGCCTGATTTACCAAAGCTGCCAATTGAGCATTATCTTGATTATTAGGCTGCGCATCACGCTGCATATCAGAATGTACATCGGTTTGGCGCACGCCTCTTCCCCTACTATTTCCTCGTCTACCAGCAACTCTAGCGGATCTACGAGCCATCAAATAAAGAAAACAATGGACTAAAGCAAAATAATTCGAATCCGATTAATATGATAGCTGAACGACATATCAAATGGAACAAAAACCTAACCCAAAGTCTACCCATAACTCACAGGTCAAACCTAAATAGGTTTTCTACAAGAAAGAACCTAGGCTCTGATACCAACTCTGTAACACCCCCTTTCCGAAAAATAGAAAAGGGAGGTCACGTGCAAAACACAACAGAAATATAAACTAATACCAAAATTATAAACCAGAAAAGATTAGTCTAAAGAGATATTAATAACTGCACAACCGGCTCAAAATACACACTGTTTAATACAACCTAATCTTAATAAAGGTTCAATACAACTCTAAACAGTAACTCAAACATCAAAACATAACCAAAATATCTAAACCATCTAGGTGAGGAGCTCTCATCACACTTGCCCATGATCCCCTTGAGTACCTGCCGGAAGAAAGACACAGCATGAGCCAAATGCCCAGTACGGATATAGAGCACAAAATTACGAACTGAATTTAACTAAATCAATTAAGGAACTGAACTGAACTGAAACGAATTAACACAACGAAGTAATAGGCTTCAAATGGCTGGGTGTTATTTCATACCGAGCTCAGAAATATAGCTTGCCACATAGACAAGTCAATAATGCTACATAAGCAATCACACATTGGACCGCGAATCCAAATGCATGCAGAATCAGAAGGCGTGTTTGGCACAACATCACCAATCTGCAGAACAGAACAGAAAACTAGGGCCGACCCATACGCCTCTCACAACAAATCACCAAACGGCCAACTCCCATCGGAGCACAGAACAGAGACGCCGTGGACTAATCACACTGCCACGGAAGTGTCATGTCTCTCGTGCCAAGACGACATGCCTGTGGTACCCCCACAGGTGGTTATAGCTCAGGTATACCCTACGGTATATTCTAACAAAATACCATGTCACAACACATGTGACACAATACCAACAAAAAGGGTTCTATACGTACATGTTGAACCAAATCAAATCATAATTATAATATCTCAAAAGAAGGTAACAACCTGTACCGTTTTACAGATATCAAAATAATTAGTAGACATGATAATCCAACTCAAAGAGTACAAATACGAGTCATATGTATCAACTCAAAATGAAAGAATTATATGAATTTCACAAAAACAATTATGTGAAATAATAGCAGAATTCAAAACACGAAACAAAACGAATTAATTAAATTTCAGAAGACTATCGCTGAAGGAGTACGGAATCCGTACCTGGAGTACGTAATGCAATACCCACAATTACAGATGCAATTAGTTAGGCTCGCTCAAAGTAATCTATTCACAAAAATAATATATTTTATTAAATACTACAATATTAGTATTTAATAGTTTGTATGCATATATTGAACCCCCATAATATTTATTAAATTAATAAATTAAAGAGGTACATAATATCTAGCCAAAATAATACTAAAATATTAACTAACAAACTAACTAAAATATATTAACTAAAGTTATAAATAGAAATACAGAAAATTAAATTAAATAAATACACGAAAAATAAAGAAAACATACCCGAAATTATGAGGTGCGTAGTCTGCCTATGCCCTCGTTACTGAAAATTTTTAACTAACGAGGTCCTTACTAAAAAGGAGTTCACACAAAAAGTATTTTCTTAAAATAAGAAAATCCTTATTGTTTATTAAATAAAATAAAATATTAGTTATATATATATAGGTAAGGAAAGGGAAGGAACTTTAGTGGATGAGCGATGTGGGAAGCAGAACATGTGTATTACAATAGTGATCCATAGCCAGTGTTAGATAGAACAATATTCCATCTAGTGCATCTATGACCCTCCATAAGAGAAATGGACGGTTCAGATTTCAAAATTAAAGCACCTTCCGGGCCTCTTACCTCCGGAAGGCAATACTTTTTAAAATCTTGAGCGCTCATTTCTCCTATGGACGGCCATAGATGCACTAGAAAAAATAGTGTTCTATCTAACACTAGCTATTAATCAAACCTTGAATATACATATGTGTGAGTGTGTGCATTTCCTGCTAGACAATTTTGAAGTACTACTTTTTTTGTGGAAGGATTTTGGCGCTCTACTTTTTGGTTTTTTTGGTTTATATATGATGAACTGTGCAGGTGATGATTACAAGATCAAGGTGTGGAATTATAAGCTGCATAGGTGTTTGTTTACTCTTCTTGGACATCTGGATTATATTCGTACGGTCCAATTTCACCATGAGTATCCCTGGATTGTTAGTGCGAGTGATGACCAGACCATCAGGATATGGAATTGGCAGTCTCGTACTTGTATCTCTGTGTTGACAGGACACAACCATTATGTTATGTGTGCTTTATTCCATCCAAAAGAGGACCTCATTGTTTCAGCATCTTTGGATCAGACTATTCGGGTTTGGGATATTGGTGCCCTGAGGAAGAAAACGGTATCACCTGCTGATGACATCCTACGGTTGAGTCAGATGAATACGGATTTTTTTGGTGGGGTTGATGCTGTTGTCAAGTATGTCTTGGAAGGTCATGATCGAGGAGTTAATTGGGCATCATTCCATCCGACTCTCCCTCTCATTGTCTCTGGAGCAGATGATCGCCAGGTTAAAATCTGGAGAATGAATGGTATGATCTTGTTTTCTATCTGTCTTTAACTTTATTTATTGCACTTCAGTTTATTTTGTCTGATAACATACAGACTGCCCTAGCCTCCTGCCCCCTTCCCCCACCAAAAAAATAAAACATACTCAATTCAAAAACATATATAGCATACCTCCCCAAAACCTTTTTTGTGAATCATACTTTTTTTGTGCTCAGATTTGGATTGTTTTATAAATGAATTGGAATCTTGCTATATTTTTTTTTTCTGAATCAAACTTGAGCTGTTTGGTTCGATTTTCATCCCTTGTGATGATAGAAATTGGGGTCAAAACCAATTTACTTATAAACTGACTGGTGAACTGGTGGTACTGAGGTGATATGACAGGCTTGTTTTTCTTTCGTCAGCTTTATTGCATTTTACACCATACAAAATTTCTAGTTTGCTAGTACTTTTTGTTTTTTCTTTAATCATGCTTTAAGTTGGGTTATGCTTCGAAACAGTGCATGTCATTCTGTCAAAAACTGCAATTGCTCAAGCGTTGAGCAACCTGAAAAAAAAATGAGCTTTCTCTTGGGCGATTAGTAGAGAATGACTTTTTTAAAAGAATCAATCTATCCTTTCTATGATTCTATATTCTGTTATGAATTTAGAAAGATTAAACACATAACATGGTGAGCTGGCCATTATATTTTCAGATACAAAAGCTTGGGAGGTAGACACCTTGAGAGGGCACATGAACAATGTGTCGTGTGTTCTGTTTCACGCGAGGCAGGATATTATAGTGTCAAATTCAGAGGATAAGAGTATTCGTGTGTGGGATTCTACTAAAAGGACTGGCCTTCAAACTTTTCGCAGAGAGCAGGACAGATTTTGGATTCTTGTGTCCCATCCTGAGATGAACCTTCTGGCGGCAGGTCATGATAGCGGCATAGTAGTTTTCAAGTTGGAGAGGGAACGCCCAGCCTTTTCCATTTGTGGGGATTGTCTGTACTATGTGAAAGACCGTTTTCTGCGCTTGTATGAGTACTCAACTCAGAAAGAAACCCAGGTTATTCCAATCCGTAGACCTGGTTCAACTAGCTTGAACCAAGGTACCAGGGCTCTTTCTTATAGCCCTACTGAAAATGCAGTTTTGATCTGTTCAGATGTGGATGGGGGATCTTATGAACTCTATATTATTCCCAAAGACAGCTTTGGTAGAGGTGATACAATTCAAGAGGCAAAAAGAGGTATTGGGGGTTCAGCAGTATTTGTCGCTAGAAATAGATTTGCCGTGCTGGAGAAGAGCAGCAACCACGTTTTAGTCAGAAATCTTAAAAATGAAATTGTCAAGAAGAGTGCCCTTCCTATTGCTACTGATGCAATATTCTATGCCGGAACTGGAAACTTGCTATGCAGGGCAGAGGATAGAGTCGTCATTTTTGACCTCCAACAAAGGATTATTCTTGGAGATCTTCAAACTTCTTTTGTTAGGTATGTTGTTTGGTCAAATGATATGGAAAGTGTTGCTTTATTGAGCAAACATTCTATTGTTATTGCTGATAAGAAACTTGTGCATCGTTGTACTCTTCATGAGACAATTCGTGTTAAGAGTGGAGCCTGGGACGATAACGGTGTCTTTATCTACACAACGTTAACCCACATTAAATATTGCCTTCCTAATGGGGACAGTGGAATAATAAAGACCCTTGATGTCCCATTGTACATCACAAAAATATTTGGAAACACAATTTTTTGTTTGGACCGAGATGGGAAAAATCGTCCCATTATTATTGATTCAACAGAATATGCTTTCAAGCTTTCCTTGCTGCGGAAGAGATATGACCAGGTTATGAGCATGATTAAGAACTCAGATCTCTGTGGGGAAGCCATGATTGCATATCTCCAGCAAAAGGGGTTCCCAGAAGTTGGTCTCCATTTCGTGAAGGATGAGCGAACTCGTTTCAACTTGGCACTAGAAAGTGGGAACATCCAGATAGCTGTTGCTTCTGCTAAAGAGATTGATGAGAAAGATCACTGGTATAGGTTGGGGGTAGAGGCCCTTCGTCAGGGTAATACAGGTATCGTGGAATATGCATACCAGAGGACGAAGAACTTTGAGAGGCTATCTTTCCTTTATCTTATAACGGGAAATTTGGATAAGCTTTCTAAAATGATGAAAATTGCTGAGGTTAAAAATGATGTTATGGGTCAGTTTCACAATGCCTTGTACCTGGGTGATATCGAGGAGCGCGTTAAGATTTTGGAGAATGCTGGTCATTTGCCCCTTGCATACATCACAGCTGCGGTCCATGGACTCCAGGACACTGCAGAACGTCTAGCTGCTGAACTGGGAGATAATATTCCTCCTTTGCCAAAAGGGAGGTCAGCTTCTCTTTTGATGCCTCCAAGTCCTATCCTTTGTGGTGGTGATTGGCCATTATTGATGGTCATGAAAGGGATCTTTGAGGGTGGTCTTGACAATGTTGGCAAGGGTGGGCAGGAAGATTATGAAGATGCTGCAGACGCAGATTGGGGTGAAGATCTTGATATTGTGGATGTTGAGAACATCCAAAATGGAGACATCAGCATGGTGCTAGAGGATGAGGAACTACATGATGAAAATGAAGATGGAGGATGGGATCTTGAGGATCTTGAACTTCCACCTGATATCGACACACCAAAAGCTGCTAGCAATGTGCGCTCAATTATATTTGTTGCTCCAACTGCTGGTATGCCTGTTAGCCAGATTTGGGTCCAAAAATCATCTCTTGCTGCTGAACATGCAGCAGCTGGCAATTTTGACACTGCAATGCGTTTGCTGAGCCGGCAGTTGGGGATAAGAAACTTTGATCCCTTGAAATCATTATTTAGTGATCTTCACATGGGCAGCCATTCTTACTTACGTGCCTTGTCCTCGGCTCCGGTTATCTCGTTTGCAATCGAGAGAGGATGGAGTGAGGCAGCAAGCCCTAATGTGCGGAGCGCACCTGCACTTGTGTTCAGTTTCACACAACTGGAAGAGAAGCTGAAGTCAGGGTACAAAGCCACATCTGCTGGAAAATTCACTGAAGCTTTGCGGCTTTTTCAGGGTATTCTACATACCATTCCGCTGATTGTGGTCGACTCACGGAGAGAGGTGGATGAAGTCAAGGAATTAATAATCATTGTAAAGGAGTACGTTCTGGGTTTACAAATGGAACTCAGGCGTAGAGAATTGAAGGACAATCCTGTTCGCCAGCAAGAGCTAGCAGCTTACTTCACCCATTGTAACCTTCAGCTGCCTCACTTGAGACTTGCTTTATTGAATGCCATGACTGTTTGCTACAAGGCCAAAAATTTGAACACAGCAGGTAACTTTGCTAGGCGACTCTTAGAGACTAATCCAACAGTTGAAAGCCAAGCCAGAACAGCTCGCCAAGTTTTACAGGCTGCAGAGAGGAACATGAATGATGCCTCTCAGCTGAATTATGACTTCAGAAATCCATTTGTGGTTTGTGGAGCGACGCATGTCCCTATATACCGGGGGCAAAAGGATGTATCTTGCCCTTACTGCAGTTCACGGTTTGTTCCATCACAGGAAGGGCAGATTTGTACTGTTTGTGACCTGTCAGTTGTAGGTTCCGATGCTTCTGGTTTACTCTGCTCTCCATCGCAGATTAGATGATTTGAACTATTTCATTTGAATGATTTTCGGCTTCAAGTGGCAGCAGGGTCAGACTTGTTGTTTCTTTCCAAGGAAGAGGTAGGAATATTGATCGACTAGTTGAGTTTCAGTTAGATTGTTTTTCTGTTTCATTTTAAATTTTACAATCAGCTTTTCATATCTGTCTCATTCCCTATATCTATAGTTTGATGATTAGAACATTCATTGTAATAATCTTTACTTGGGCTTTTTTTATGTTGTGAGAATATAGTAATCAGATTGAATTGGAAAATTCATTCCCTATACTTTTGTCTTGTGAAGAGGGTAGTGAATCTCTTATAATGTTTCCAAAATGTTATTCTATAGATTAATTATTTCTGTGATCTCATTCTTTGGGCGGAGATTGAGTTCGGTTTATTGATCTCATTCTTTGGGCCTTTACTGCTTCTGGATTGGGCTTGAACTTCTCTCGATTACCAAGTTGTCCCCCTGATTTAACTGGACTCTATTTAAAAGACGGGGGGAGGGTATCTTAGTAAGAATCGAGTCAGTCATTAAGAGAAGATTATATGTACATTATCATCTTCCTGAAAATTAATATCGTCCAAAAATGAGAAAAACACCAAACAAAATTCCTACTTTTATAAGTGGAGACTAACAAGGTTGTCAAAACGGTAACGACTAACTCTTAGTATTGTAAGAAAAATGGTAAGTAATTAGACAAAAACTGTCAAGTTTACTTAAACAAAGTATTACAACTAGCATTACTGAGTTGTACAGTACAACCCATTAATATTTTGTTTAGGTAAATTAAATTTTTTTTATCTAGTTACTTAGTATTGCTCGTATTGTGGTCTATTGTAATTTTTTCTCAATAGTATCCAAATAGTAAAAGCTCAAGGAGAAAGCTTATTTCTACTCATGCCATGCATATAGTACAAGACACGGCATGGGGAAACATACTCACCAAGTTGAAATAATAAAAGATAAAGATGTGAAGCCGGGCTAGCTAGGTTTCTAAATTTCGAACATATATAATGGAAAATGGAGAAAAGCAGTAGTAGTGAGAAGAAAGCTATAGCTTAGCTTAAGCTCTTTGGCATAAACTTGAAGCTAAAGGGCATGTTTAGCTGTTTTGGGGTTATGGCATGAATTGCTTTTAGAAGGGCGGTTGATGCTTTTACTATGACAATCAGAATTACTTTTGCCATGAGTGGAACCTACCAACCTAGCTATGGCCAATCTTCACTCGAGTGACCTCTACCTATATATTACTATCTCTTTCCAATAATGAACCTCTCATTTTGCTTTCTACATTTTTCTAACATGTATTAATGTCCAACCAACCTTTAGAATTTACACTAATTATATCTATAAAAAAATTAAAACAAAATTTAGAGTTAAATAAATAATACCTAAAAAAACATGTCCAATATGTCTACATGCTACAAATCTTAATATATGTGGAAAAAAAGAACAAGTCAAAAATGCATATCATTATTCAATTTTTGACAAAGGGAGTATTTATGCTAAAGTGTTCATTTGGTAACCGTTTCTACTTTCAAGGTCACAGATAGATTCGAGTCTACCTTTCAGTAGCAAGAAGTCAGATTTCAGCATGTGCTTCAGAGATTAAAAGTAAATTTCCCCTCTTAAACCCCTAAGATTGAAATATATATAAATATATTCCTAGACTTATTATATTGTAATAGTGTAGGTTCTTAAAAAAAAAATACTTCCAAGGTTTTTGATGTTTTCATTTCTTTTGCTATCAGAAAGGAATTTGTTTCTACTTTTTTGGAAGCAAAAACAATTAATAAACTACATATATAATCCACTGCTAATTTCAAAAAAGTAGAAACAGAAACAAACATTAAAAATAAAAACAGTTACCCTAAGCTTCTTCCATCCACAATTTTGCTAAGAATTAATTGTCAAAAGTGGATGGCATGCATATGATAAAAGGGAGAGCCAACTTCTTCAATTCTCCAATAATACTTGCCACCAAGTGATATAGAGAGGCCTGTAAAGAGCAAACCTAAACCTACATGGTCTAATATATGATGACATATAATTGTTTGTTTATAAATCATGTTGTGCATTTAGAAGGCGAGTAGGACCCACACTAACTAGGTGAGTGGACTCACTAGGATGAGGACCGTCTCTTTCTTTCACTCTGTGGAGCAGTGTTGTTAAGTTTTTGTTAAACAGAAAGTTGTGGGTCGTACGATGACTGAGACATGATATCAATAAACTTTCCTTTTTTGGATTGAAATTAACGGTGCTTTATGGGTATAAATATATACTTAAAGCTAATAAAATTATTACTAATACAAATCTGTATACTAATTATTATGAGCTTTAAGGCTAGGGCTACATTAGGTATCCGTACAATCAATAAATGTAACAGTGGCACCAAAAACACTGGAGTATAAGAGAACCAAAAGGAAAACACTGACCAAAGCTTTCTGCTACTTTGTTCCCCTTAATTGGCCCTTTCTTTCTGTATTGGAACTTGTTGGGGCTCAAGTAAGAGTCTAGGGTTTTTCATTTTCAAGAAGCATTAATTATTTAGGCTATATATGTTTACAAGGATTACATTTGGGATTAAATTATTAATCTCAAGTCTCTTGTTTATTTTTAAAATAAACTTGGGACTATTAGTCCTGAAATAATAAAATGAGTTCAAAGGGGATTATTTAATGTAGTATCATGTCTAGCTAAGTATTATAATCCCTGTCATTTGGGACTAAAAATTTATGGACAAAATTAATATTTAACTTTGTTTAAAAAGACAGATGTATTTTATCATATCTATCTATACTCAAACTAATGAGAATATGATATCTTTGTTATTAATGGTAAGGTAACGGTAAGTTTTTATTCAATTCTTTAAATAATCATGTACAAAACAAATATAACATAGATTATTTTAAGTTATCTCGTGAATAATCTCATAAAAAAACAAACATGCGACTAAGATTATTTAATCATATGATTAATAGTCTTGGGATTATAATCAATTGGAATATAGTCCCGGAATTATAATCATCGCAAACAAGCATGGCCTTAGTTCATAATATTATCCCAAGAATTTATAGGATACATATTTATTTCTCACATATTTACAAAAGGAGAGAAAACGAGCCTTCTAATGGAATGTTTAATTCTATGTTTAAAAGAATACTTGTTTCATCAGAATGGGTAAAGGTTGAATAGGAAATTAGGAATGCTCATTTCCATTCTCATTCTCGTTCTCATTACAACGTTGTAACCAGATGGATCGTATTTTCATTGAGTAATATTGATTGCTAACATTTATTTTAATTAATTGAAAAAAATATTAAGTATATTTTTTAATGGGTCCTCTTAACATGTGCCCTAAGGGCACATGCTAAGCACACATTTCAAGAGAATATTCTCTTGAACTGTATGCATATTCCATTGATTTCTGCATTTACACCAAGTTCAAGGGAATATGCACACATTTCAAGAGAATATTCTCTTGAACCTTGTGTTTAGCATGTGTCCTGAGGGCATTCCTTTTTTAATTTATATATGTGGAAGTTAACCTAAGTGACGAGGCAATTTGATGACCGAGAGACTACCAACCTCGTCTTTGTGATCATCATTAACAAAATAACAGCAAACAACCAAGTTTACTACGAATTTTCTTTTTGATAATTTTACAAATAAAATTGATATTTTTATAAATAAATAAATCGCATTTATAATAAATAAATCTTACATTTATACTAGAGATTTTATGAAAATAACAATATTCAGAAAATAAGAATTCCCTTTATCCCTCTTTCATCTCCTCCTCCTTCTTCTTTTTTTAATCAAATAGTTTAAAAGACTGAAATATATTAAAATTATTATCTGTTATAAAAAATAAAAATTTTATATTAAAAAAACTGAAATAATAATATTTTAAAAATAAATAATTAATAATTCAAAAAAGATTAATCTTAACAATAACACTAATCTTAATCGATAACAGCACATAATAGAGTACTACTAGTTTGACATAGAGGCATAGAAGTATTGACATTCGTGTGCTCAAGGTTTTATGTACTTTTACTAATTCTGATTATTCACCAACCACCACATAATTTATATCATGCTTAATTATTTCGAAATGAAAAAGTACATGAACATGAATTAACCCCCCCCCCCCCCCCATTACTAAATACTCTATATATGGATTCTTCAACAAATCAAACTTCATTTTGTTGTCATGCACATTATCTGATTATCATATTAATAATTCAGATCTTTATTATTTAATGAAACTTAATTTCCTGTATATAGTCACATGATTTATCTAAAAAGAAAAAGTTTGGAAGGGCTCTCTAGTCTTTGGCCTAATTGTTAATTATTTTCCATTTACAGTAGAACCTCTATAAATTAATACTGTTGGGACTAAATTTTTTTATTAATTTAAAGAGTTATTATTTAATGATAAATTAATAATTTATTAATTTAAAGAGTGTTTTTTTATTCGGTGAACATAAATTTAATTACATTAAAATTATTACATTTTATTGATGTTTATATCATACTTTTTTTGATGCAATGTATCATACTTATTAAATTAATGTAATAATAGAATTCATTGTAAGTGATATTAATTATTTTTAATAATTAAATAATGTTCATTGTATCCACTTTTCAAATTACATTCACATTTTATTTCAAAAAAAATTTATATTCACATTAAGTTTAATTAAGTTGTATATATAAGTTCATTGTACTAAAATTTAATACATTCTAATAACGCGAAAGGAAGCACTCATAGCGTCAATAACTCTTCACAAGTTTTTATTACAATTCGAGAATGCGACACCTGAAATTTTGGACGCAATGAAAAAAAAATTAAGGATGAAATTTAATTATATTTGAATTTCAAGACAAAACAAACGAGAATATAATCATATTTTATAAGATTATCCTAGATATATTTGTAATTTAAAAGAATTATTAATTTATGATTTTGATGGGACCATATATTTATATAAGGGTCTTTTTAAAAATTATTATTTTATCGAAATTATTAATTTATCTCATTAGCCCAAGTCGGGACTGAGAAAAAATATTATTTTAAAGAGATTATTAATTTATTGAGTATTAATTTATAGAAGTTCTGCTCTTTAATGCAGTTAAGTGTTAATTCGGCCACAATTTTCACATGAACTAAAAAAAATACAATCAATCAGGCTCTTATACATTACTGTCAAAATTGTCATAATACTGTTCCCAAAAACACATCTTAATGCTGTTCGCATATTGAGGTTTTGGGAGTTATTGAGGTTTTGGGAGTTATTTATTCGTCTAAACATAGTTTATTTTAATCATAAACATAACTTTTAAACTCTAACTAATCGTATCATTTTTTTGCACGGCCAAGTTTGGGTCTTAAAAGTTGTGTAAACATATTTTTTAAACGCATTAAAACAAACTAGCTTTAATTTTATCCATAACTAACTCCGATGTCTGCTTTTAGTTTTCTAAATAAATTTGACATTAAACTTAAATTTAAACCCTAAACTTTATATAACTCTAAAATTTATTATTACATTTTAAATTAAATACACCCTATATGTTTAATTAGAAAACAAAATACACCCTTCGCATCATTTTTTGGCCAAACATGCACTTAAAAACACACACTCTAACTATTTTTTGAGAGAACTACTCTCTTCGTTCCATAATAATAGTCTTTTTAGTTTCATATACATAGATTAAGAAAGTCATTTAACACTTCAAATTTGTGTAAAGTTTCATTACTACCCTTATATGGAAGTAATACAGAAAAGAATGTTTTGAAATAATGAGAGAAGTTAGGAGTGATATAGGAAAATAACTAGAAAATTGTAAACGACAAATAAATTAAAACAATTTTTTTTTCGAAAATTAAAAATTACTAATATAAAAGAGAAAATAATTTTTTTTTTGAAAATTGAAAACTACTAATACAAAAGAGAACTTCTTGAGACAATGAGACAAGTTATGAGTAATTTAGGATAATAAATTAGAAGTTGTAAACGACAAATAAATTGGAACAAAATTTTTTCTTTGAAAAGTCTATTATTATGGAATGAAGGAAGTATCTCTATAGCGTGGAAGTCTAAAGGAATTTTCCTAATATTTTATATGCTTGCATTTTTTGATGAATATCTAGTTGAAAAATTAAATGATGCATAATATGCATTTTATTTGAAACATTCATCTTAAAATCAATTGATTACTAAGTGAAGAGGTCTCTCAAACGTATATAATGAGTTTTTGAATCTAACTTAATCGATGTGAGATTTTAACTCATTACTTGTTAAAAATATAATGTATATATAATTTAAAATAAAATTTAAAGAATAAATTGATGCTAGGGTTAAAATTTAGGGTATAAATTAAAATTTAGTCAAAATTTGACAGATTTCCTTGGTATGTAAAAAAGTTTTTTTAAAAATAAAATAAAATAAATGAGAAACGCGTTTTGATGGACGGATTATATATATATATATATGTATGTATGTATGTATGTATGTATGTATATACGGCTGTAATTTAAAGGGGAGAGTCAACCGGGACTGGGAGTAAAGGGGCACACAGGGCTCGAGAATGACAGAAAGGAACCCCCAATTATTGGGAGTCGCGCACATCCATTCACAAGAGCAGCAGCATATTTTTCACGTACGCAAAATCAAACTATTAATAATTAAATAAATTAATAATTATAATAAGTAGTACACTGATTTTACTCTTACAGGATCCAAAAATACCTAATATTAAACTTTAGATTCTCATCAGATCCTAGTTTTTTTGGAGGGAACATTCATCAGATCCTAGTCAACAGGACAACAGCCTATGATATTTTTATTTTTATTTTAAAGTAAGGACTATTAGACCATTCTTCAAGTGTTGGCTTATAAATTTTGGTAATAATTATTAACTCAATGAATAGCAAAAATAAAGTTCTGAATTTCAATTTTTGCTGCCCATTTAGTGTACTCATTAATTTCTTTAAACAAACAAAAAAATGGTTGTACTGATACAAATTTCATGAATCTGGATTTGGCTATCTCTATTACACATTCTTTTTAATTTTATTAGGTACATCAATTATTTGATTTTAACAATTTTGTTAGTAACGATTGAAATATGTTTATAAATACTAGTTGATATATAATATTAAGATCAATGCTACAAAAAATAAAAATCGTTAGAAATATTTTACCGTTAAAAGTTTAAAAGAATTTTTAACAATTGAAATTTTGAAAAAAAAAATCACATGTTTATCAAAACAGTAAAAAAATATCAGATTACTTTTATTTTTGAAATAATTATACTACTTCATATTATAAACCAATTGACCAGGGTTAATTTCAATTATATTATCTAAAATTTTAAAAATATAATGTATTAGACGGAACGTGTAATGGAAGGGAGCCAAATCTATCTTTAGATAACAAATTCACAACTGAATAAGTTGGTAGTGATACATGTAGGGGTGTAAACGGATATATACGGATCATCCGTTTGTTAATACCTTTAAATCGAATATGGATAATATTCGTTTTTTCCCGAATGCGAATAATATCCTCTTTTTTTCGAATACGGATACAGACCAATACGAATTTTTCAGTTACCATTTACAGCCCTAACTATAAGTAGAATAAAAAAATAATGAGTTTTAAAATATAGTTTATTAATGAATGAATGTTAATTTATTTATTTTTAATAAATATTTAAATACAATAATCAATGTTCTAAATTACAATTCAAATAAGTTTTCATCATTTTTGAAATCCTAAATTTCAAAATGAATGCTCTACTTATTAATGTTTAGATGTCCATTAATAAGTAGATGTCCATTTTATGTGTATGGAGTACTACTGTAGTGTGTATGAATATTTATAATTTATAATTAGATTCAAAAGTTTACATTGAATATTTAATTATTTTTTTTCAAATACTTGATTAAAACTTTAATAATATGTTTATGGAGACTTTTATTTATAATTTATCCTCAATACATAGATTACAATTTATATAGTTATAAAAAGTTTATTTTATTTCATTATATTTATGGAGAGTGCGAGTTATAATGTATATGTGACAACTGACAACTAATTAATCCAACTTGATCCAAAATTTACTTTGGACTTACTTTAAATATTTGGACTTCTAATTTCTAAATAATTTGGCAAATGAAAGTGATAAATACTCCCTCCACCCGAAAATTCATAAACGTGAATTAATTATTCAACCCCCTTCTAGATTAATTCTAAATTAATTCGGACTTAACACATTTTAATAATAAAATTATATTGTTCATTGTTCCCGCCTTCCTGCATTACAAGTAAATTTTGAAAGTAAAAAACTTATAACAAGCTAATAGCTATAGTTTTGTTCTTATAGTATATAATTTTCTTGTTAAATGATACATTTTAGATATTTTAACTTTATAATAGTAAAAATCCATTAACTATACTTAAATCAATTTATTGCAGTTTATTAATATTATAATAAAAGTGTTATTTTCTACTTTTTAGAAGTGAAATGATATATTTTTAAAATAATTTTCATATGATAGTGAAAACTAATTATTATATAAGGAATGCCACTTCAAAAAAATTATTTTGCTTACTATAATATATATATATATATATATATATATATATAGATATTTGGATACGAAGTCAGGATACGATCCGAATCCGGATATTCGCTATCTGCCAGATATATTTTACGGTCGGATGTTAAATGAATACGAATACGCTTATATCGGTATTCGCATCCGTTTATTTACGGATACCTTTAAACTGAATACGGATATATTCGTTTTTTTTTAATATGAATAATATCCGATTTTTTTTTGGAATACGGATGCAGACGAATACGAATTTTTTAGTTATCATTTACATACATGTATAAGTAATAAGATCAGACCCTCTAGGCCTATTGTAATCATTTACTCCTCCGTCCAGGATAAAAATTTTAATTAACTTTTTACGTATATTGAGAAAGAGAATAAAATGATAAAATTATTTAAAAACTTCTCATTGGAATCAATTCCATTAAAATATTTAATACTACTTTCAACTCGAAATATTTAAATTTCTTCAAAAAGTCATTATAACTTCTCGTCTAATTGCATAGTTTTTTTTTACATGACAAATAATATTCCATAAATATACTTAGAGAATAGAAATATAGAATAATTAATATTAAAACTACTGTTATAGGATTTTTTTTAAAATAAAATATTTAAAATAAATAGATATTTAATTTGGAATTACTCAAAATAATAATAAAAACTTTTATCTGGCTAGAAACGGAGTATTTGAAGTTTATGGACACAAGATAACTGATAGTCAAATTAATGGTACATTGTTTTTCAAGACCAGTGGTTGAGCTTGTGTGTGAGAAAAAGAGAGACTAACTTAACCAAATTCAAGAACAACTTAACCCATGCTTTTTAATCTAATCTAAAGCAAATAGTGATTTTGGCTTTTGGCAGAATTTATGTGGTGCCCATTTTATAGTATTGTCTTTATAGGGAGTCAAATATAGGCCAAAGTTTGGGAAACGAAATTACAGCCCTAGAGCAGCTACAAACCAATCTAGCGCATGCAATACAAGTATTGCGTACGTAATTGTATTATATGCATAACATATATATATTCCATCCTTCCCAGGATCGATTTCTGAAATTAATTTGAGGTGTTTTAAAATTAAAATAAATTAATTTAATATTAAATAATATAATTATGAAAAATAAAAAAATATCAAATTAACACTACTAATTAAAATATTTATAATTTTCAAAAATTTATAAATAAATTTAAAAATATCTCAAAAATTAATTTTAAATGTGTATATTGTGTAGGAACAACGAAATGACATTCAGCAAAAAATATCAATCTCCTAAAGTTTTTTGTGACAAGAGAAAGATCAAAAAATTTCCCCTAAAAAAGGAAAAAAAAAAAGAGCAGAACAACTATTTATAATTCTCATATCATAATGCAGGCTTCCTATGTATGCCATGCATTCATTATCCATGATTACTGCTTGTAATATTAAACCAAAATAAATGCGTAGGTATACTGCTCCGTATTAAACGATAACAACGCAGGACAAAGGTACCAGAGGTCCAGAATTAAGGTCAAATAATAAAAGAAGAAGGGAGCCTCGGGCCCCTAAATATATATTCTACTTTATTTAAATTTCTCATTTAATTTTGGTACATAAGTAACATAATTATTGCTGCTCACGTTTCATGCTCAATGGTAAAGTAGTAAATTCCTGATTAAAGATTAAACTAAATTATGTTTAATGTGGTCAATATATATACAATAAACAATGTTCAAGTAAGTACGTGTGTGTATATATATATATATATATATAACATGACTCGCATTATTTTGAAACAAAAGTGGTATTTTCTTTTGATTATAACACTTAAATAAATTTAAAATTTCTGGATGAGGTTGGCTTTGGGCCGACATTGGCACTTGACCTTTTGTTATTATTGGAATTTAAATTTTTTAAGGCCATTAATTAGGCGCTTCACGTGCTTGATTGATAACAGTTTATAGCCTTGTAATTACTACTACTACATGTCAATTAGTAGCCCATAATGGAGTATCAAATACTATAGGTTAGATTAGAGTCGTAGCATATATATATAGATATAGATGTATGAATCCCAAGCCATTGGAATAATTATAAGATTAGGGATGGTCCTCCTATTCTATCCACTGGTGATATAGGAGGAGTAACAATTTTTAAGGTAATGATTAGGCATGTGAAGTGAGCCAAATCAATTCGAATTTTTTTGATTGATTCATCAGCTAGATTGATTCTTTTATTCAACCTATATAAGATAAAGGTTTAGGTTTAAGATGTTAATTAACTAACCTAGTCAAAATCAAGCCATTAATTCATACAATGGTGTTGATCTTGACTTGTTTATCAATGGATCTTAACATATTTTTATTTTTATGAAATAGTCCAAATAAATAAAATATATTGAAACTGTAAATTTATTATGATGATGAAAAAATTACAACGATAGAAAAATTACAAATAAAAATATTTCCAAAAAAATACTAATATTAGGGAGATGGTTAATTGTAATAATAATTAGTGGACACCAAAATACTTGATATATTGTTAAATTTCATTAAAAAAAATAGAGTATGGAGATCTGAGTATTTTTTTCAACATCTGCAACGAAATAACAAGTCTCTGTGATAACTCTATACCCAAATCTGAAAGACTGAAAATATCTATCACAATCAGTAGAATAAAAATTAAACTCATCCAAAAAAGCTCAAAAATGGAGAAAACAATATCAACTATCTCACAAAGAGAAAGAAATCAATTGTCTCACACACAAAACAAAATCCCACACACAAAGGAAAAAAATAAGCTCTCATATAAACAGAGAATACATAAATAACATTAATTTTTTATTTTTAGTACTATCTTTTGCTATTTTGATAAGAAGTATATAATATCACGTCATTATTTGTTTACGGAATTGAGATATATATATATATATATATATATATATATATATATATATATATATATATATATAAACGTTTCATTTTCTTCAAATCAGACTTCTTGGTATAGTCATTAGTCAAATTTATTTATTTAAAATTTGCAGTTGAGTTGAAGCGGTGAAAATGAAAGGGACAATAATCCAATGTGGCCTGTGGGGTTTCTTTTTCAACGAATTGCTTGTGATCGAGCGCCCGTGAACATAAACATTAATTACTCTCTTAGATCCTTTTTATTTGAGGTTTTGCGTAAAAGCATGTAGATTAATAAAAATAATCTACATTTTATTTAATTGATTAAATTTAGTATAATATCTAAATATTATCTTTATAAAATTTATTGAAAAGATGAAGGAGAATTTAGGAATAATATATGAAATTACGTCATTAGTTATTTCTTAAAATCTTTAAATGGACAAGTAAAAAAGGATGAAGGGTAATACAGTATTCCTAACATATACTCCCACTCCTTCAAAGTTTGACTTATATTAATTTCAATTAATATTACTTCCTCAAATTTAATTAATAATACATCCTCGACTTTAAATTTAGAGTCAGATTTAGACTTTTTAAAATCTATTGCAAAAATAAATTCAAAAGTACTACTATTTGTTATTTTTAAAATTTAATTAATTACTACTCGTTTTGGAATATAAAATTTCATAAGTTAACTTCAAAATATTCAAATGGACCTCAAATATTAGAATGATTAAAAGAAATTTTAACTTGACTTAACTCATTTACATCTGATCGAACCGCTAAAATGGCAGCCACGATGGATGATATGAAGTTATAACTTTCAAAAATTGATAAAACTTCACCTCAATAGTTTTGCATCCAAATTATAAAATTTCACTTCTTTCATATTTCATTTTTATAGTGATATTTTTTGCACAATATTTTTTTCATAAGCGATATTTTATGGACAATATATGTTTAATACGGTGAATTGAATATAAATTATGAGTTTTTTTTTTAATGATCTTGTCACATTTGGTTTATAAAATATGAGCTTATATTGTGTCTACTGTGTATCAATAATCATATATTGTCTTAGAAATATCACTTATTGCATAAAATTATAAATTCCATTTTAATTAATTACACAATTAGTGGTATATTAGCCCTATACAAAATAATTAGTAGATGATTAATGGGTTAAATGGCTCAAGTCTAGTCTAGTAAGGAAGTGATGTTGTTACATCAGTTCTGTTGCTGTCAAAAGGTGTTGACCTTTAAACAGAAACAACTGTACTGTACATATATAATTCTTCATTCATTGATCCTATAATTATTCTTGAATCTTGAAAACTAAACCACCCCCCATGGCCAGGCCAGGCCAGGCCATGCCATGCCATGTAGTATAAATACTACAAGTCAAAAGTGAAAATGATTACACAAAGAATTAGAGTGGAATTCGAGGAGTTTCCCTAAAAAAAAATAAAAAAAAATAAAAAAAAATACGAGGCCAGACAAAGATATTGTTCAATAATTTATACACTCGAGAAAAATTCATTTACTTACTTAATTATAATACAACTTCTTAATAAAATTGTTGGATTATAGGATGGATAGAAAAAGAACTGCAGAATTGCATGGGAATGAAAATGTATTTATTTTTTAAAATGGAGGTACATGTTCGAGTTTATAACTCAATAAATAGTTAGATTTAACAAGTGTTATAGAAAATTAAAAAAATAAATTTTTGCTAAATTTTTCTTATTCAAATTCGTACCAAGTAAGATGAAATGCATACGTAAAATAGAATTGAATTGAAATGTTGATAGATTTTGTTGGGTTGATTTAAATTAATAAAATAAAAACACCTTTTAATTAATTTGTTTATTAAAATGAATAGTCAGAATGAAAAAAAAAAGCAGAGCGTGTTTTCCGGTGCAAGGACGAATAAGCAACAGCTGGTGCATTGCCACGTGGCAGGCGAAGTGACCGTCTGATTGACATGCAACGGCTGAGATTCGATCTTTCTCGAATGAGATTTTATTACAACTGCAAGAGAACTGTAGAAAGAAGTGGTGAATGAGTGTGAAGAGAGAGAAGGATTACACAGATTTTCTGTTTTGGAGAGGGAGAGGGAGAGGGAGAGAAAGAGGAGAGAGAATTAATTAAATTGAGGGTGCAGGTGTAGCAGCAGCAGCAGTATCAATGGCGGCGTAGCAGGGGAAGGACTTTAATGCATCAGAGAATTCAAGCGAAGCCGTGGTGAAAAAGTCAATTAAGAAGAAGATATAATCTTCTCTTCAATTCAATTCAATTAAATTCCCTGCCCTAATAATATTTTGTTTGTTAATTACTCAAAAAGCTGCAAAAACAAACAATAACAAACCCCAAAAACTTGAAATACTTTTTTGTTTCACATTCTTACTCCAAACCCAGAAATTTAATCCACAGATCTAACATATATATATACCCATTTCTCAAAAACAGTTTTTAATTTGTTTTGTTATGGATTTTCTGTCAAAATTGAGGAGCAAAAAATGTCAGGGTTCTTCACACTAGGTGGAAAAGAGCAGGAGCAAGAACAAGCTGAAGATCAAGAAATTATCAGTACCACAAACAACAGCAGCTTGTTTTTGTTCAAAAACGAAGAGATCTACAACAAGGGTTTTGAGCTATGGCAACAATATTACCAGTTACATCAACAGCAAAAGCTACAACTTCAAGATCATGTGGATCTTTCATTAGTGGGTAATTATTCATCAGGCCCTTCTTCTTCTAATAGAAGAACAGGCGACAACCACCACAATCACAACCACCACAACAACATTGTCTGTACTAGTAATACTGATGATCAGTCTTTATATCTATATAACAATACTAATAATAGATCGTCGTCGACATCATCAGGAGGTGGAGGAGGAGGAGGGTTTGGCCTGATGATGAGAAGTAATAACATCGGAAATAATTATAATAATTCTAGTAGCATGAATTGTCAAGATTGTGGGAATCAAGCGAAAAAAGATTGCGTGCACATGAGATGTAGGACTTGTTGCAAGAGTAGAGGGTTTCAGTGTCAAACGCATGTTAAGAGCACTTGGGTTCCTGCGGCGAAAAGACGCGAGAGGCAGCAACAATTGCAGCTGTCATCTTCTTCTTTACACCAAGATCAACAACCACCGCAACCACAACAACAGTTGACTCTGATGAGAGGTGGAGGAGGAGGAGAGAATCCCAAAAGGATGAGAGAGAATCCTTTGGCTTGCACCCGTTCGCATAACCACACGTCAGGTAATATTGTTCTTTACAATACAAACAAATTATTGGAAAATTCCACATGATGGATTTGATTTGATTGGCAAAAAAAGAAAGAAAAGAAATTAAGATAGAGAGATTAATTCATCTATTACTTACTGATACAACTTTTCTACAGCACTTGACCTTATTATTTTGCTTGTGATAAATTGAAGGACTTGCTTTTTCTTCATTTCATACTACTCCGACTGTTTGCGAGTAAAAATGACACAAAAAGGTCTACTGATTCATAACTAGTGATCGAATTAACATAATATATGTTCTATGAAAATTAATTTGCTGTTTGATATTTTTGTGACTAATTATTTTTTGGGTGGGTGTGGTGGCTAGGGTTAGAAGTGGGTAACTTTCCGGCTGAAGTCAGTTCTCCGGCGGTGTTTCGCTGCGTAAAGGTAAGCGCGATGGACGAGGCTGACGAGCAGTTTGCTTACCAGACAGCTGTCAACATTGGAGGCCATGTTTTCAAGGGACTTCTTTATGATCAAGGCCCCGAAACCCGTTATGCCGGCGAAAGCTCCTCGGGTGGCGGTGGAGCTCAACAGCCGCTTAATCTCATTACTGCCGCCACCACCGGAACCACGACGGCCACCACTAGCAACCCTCCTGGTGTGACTTGGCTTGACCCTTCAATATATCCGACTCCAGTCAATGCTTTCATGGCGGGGACTCAATTCTTCCCACCACCAAGACCTTGAGAAAAAAGATACAACAGTTAAGATCTTCTTTCTCTATTCACATCTCTCTTTGTTTCTAACAAAATCTTCATTTGTCTTTGGAGTAGTAAATTAAATACATTGATGTTGTTGTTAATTTTCTAATGATGTTTGTTCTAGTGTTAGTAGTAGCAACTATTGAACTAGCTAGCTAGCTAGCAAGAGAATGAGAATGAGATGTTGGTTTCAATTAAGATTTTGCTTTGGTTAATTATTACTTGACTCTATATTTGTGATGCTATATATCGTGGACCCTTTTATTGTGCTTTTCCAAGAGAAGGTTTTATGCTACAAATGGATATGTGCTTAGAATAAGTAATTAGCAAGTAAGAGCTTATTGTTTCTTCATTCAATATTTTGGGGTTTGAGTTGATTTGATTTTAAATCTGTCTGCTTTTTAGTTGGTTTTGAACTCGAAGTTGCTTTTTCCAGTTTACCCGTTTGCTTGCCGGATATTTATGTGACTAGATTGCTAGGTTTCGTGTTTTGTTTAGGACTAGATATATTATTCTTTTAATATTCATTTTTCTTTTGGGAAAAAACAAATTTTGATTTTGGCGGTCCAAATCTGCAAGCCTTTCATGCACTGGCAAATGTTACCTTGGTTTTCCAGTCCAAAAAGTACACCCCTTTAGAAGAAAGCCCCCCTCCCCTCCCCTCTTCTCTCTCTCTCTCTATATATATATATATGGCTATGTATATGTATATGATATTTATTCATAAACAAAAACAAATAATTAATTACACGTATATCTGGTAATTTGAGTTGGTGTTCATAAACTCAAGAAATGAGTTTTTTTTTTCTTTTCAAAAAAGTGGATAAAATAGACATGCATGGATGTGACCCAAAGAAGAATGGAAGGTGGCGATGATGATGATGAGCTGCTTATGTTTAATGCTTCTGCAAATATATGCATGTGATCATGAGAGTGTTATATATTCATATATGTGGACATATATATAAGGGAAAATAGTTATGATATATACATACACATATATACATATAGCTAGGTTTAGGTATAGAGATATGGTAAAGATTAAAGGTGCATGGTAGGTTTTATAGGCTACTAGATATGGTACATGTGAGGGAGGAACAGAAGGATTAAGATGGTTTCCCTAGTTTTGAATATTTTCTGATACAATACTAGCACTCTCTGTCTTTAATCGATTAAGACGCTACATTCTTTAAAGATCTAGCCTTCTTTCTTTTGCACCTTTTTTCATATATTTGACAACCAATAATATCTAGAAACACATGCATTTTTATTAAGGTGGTATATATGAAATTATGAATAGTTTGTTTTTTATCTTCTTCTTGTAGTAATTAGCAAAACAAGCTCATGGGTTTTGAGTTTTGAACTTAATGATACCTGTCTCTTAATGCCTACTGAAAGATTTTTAATGATGCCAGAATGGTCTCAATGGAGCATAAAATGTAGGTTTTATGTTCCTGAAGAAAATGAATGAATCCCAGTAATATATGCTTGTGTGCTTGTGCATATTAAATGAAAACTAGTTGCAGGAGAAACTATTTGCTTTGTGAACTTCAAATATGTGATTTCTTTCACTAATTTAAAGGCATGGATCGTGTAACTTTATATGTTTCATGTATGTGAGAAAACGTTATACCGTAACATCAACTCTTAATAATTATTTAATTAGAGAAATTTAATTGAATAATATTATGTGCACAGACTGTATACAAAAAATTATGTACAAAGAGTAGGACTTATATATTGCTTACCAATGAAAATGTATAAAACATCTGTTCGTAGGTCTCACTTTTTATTTTCTCTCCTTTTTTATACTGTTTGTGCACACTTTTTGTATATAATTTATGTCGCTAGCATTACTCAATTTAATTACATTAGTTTAGTTTAGTTTAGTTAATTTGTAGTGTAATAACAGGAGAAAAAGAACTTTCCTAACTAGTTAGGGAAAGATGAAGGCAGCCAGCAGAAGAAAGTAGTAGTTGCATATGATAATAGATTGCCAGTATGAAAATCATGCATGATTATATACTAGTATACTTTCCCTGGTTGATAGGAGTGAGGATATTTCCGCTAGATTATGAACAAGTTAATTAAGACTTAATTAATTAGATGGATAATGAGCTGTTATCACATGCTATATATAAATAGATATGAGAAAACCTAAGCAAGCTGAGTTTATCGACTTAAGGCTTAAGCTAGAGGAGATTAGAGATTAGTGCGGACTCTTGAACCAATTAATATGGAAGCAAACATACCTTCTTAATCAAGTAATGTTGCTGCCTCTAAACAATGATTTGAAATCTGTTACTAAATTTTATGCTAGAGATATATCTATACATATAACGGATCATGTGTAATAGCTCCTTCAATGTTTGTTATATATATATATATATATAAAGAAATATATGCATGAGCAATGGGATAATCTTATTTAAGTAGATGACATAAAATATTGCTGAGGCTGTCTGATTTGGAAACAATGTGCTTATTTAATTAATGGCATCAAATATAGTTAATTGAGCTGTGCAGGCCAGAAACTGGATTTCTGGGTCAACTCATTCCATTGTCTTCCACAAACGTGTGAAATGAGTCGCTTCTTTTCCCGGCAGAATGTTTCATGCATACAACCACTAATCAAATAACTTGTGCAGTGTACATATATATATACATATATATATATATATATGTATTATATTTATTTATTTGAGATCAGTTTTTTGTTTGTTGTTATACTGGTGACTGCATGCAATTGTTCTTTTGTGAATAGTGAGTCTGAAACTGGTGGTAATGCTACCTGTTATATACCATTGTCATCAAACTTTTATCAGTAGACAACATATAGAAGTACTAATTACTATGAATTATTGACTGGACACTACAGAATTATAGCCAAATTGGCTGTGGTGACCACTCTAGAGTCATGTCATTTTGATTAATAATATTAGTGCTTTAACGGGACCGTAGAGAGATGACTGTTGCTGGTGACCACACCCATACTTCATATAATCATATATAACCAAATTTATGTTTAAATTGGGAAACATGGTTATAAAAAAAGAGTCCTCCTACGCGGACATGGAAAAATGACATGGAAATTGGACATTTCCAATTTTCCTTGGTTTTTTTTTATTTTTTATTTTTGGGTTTAGTCCAAATATATTTATACTATGGATTTAAAAAAAAAAATTAGAAAAAAACATAAAAAATTAGGTCCAATTTGGATATATATCAAAAAAATGGTTGTATGGGCCCATACAACCATTTTTTTGATATATATCCAAATTGGACCTAATTTTTTATGTTTTTTTCTAATTTTTTTTTTAAATCCATAGTATAAATATATTTAGACTAAACCCAAAAAAAAAATAAAAAAAAAACCAATGGAAATTGGAAATGTCCAATTTCCATGTCCCTTTTTCCATGTCCCCCTAGACTTACTGATAAAAAAAAGAAGAAGAAGTTATGTTTAAGTGTGTTAGGATTAACCAACCTTGATATGCATGGAGAAAAGATCAAATGAAACTCATTTTAGGACAAAATTAAGTAGTATTCGGTCGTTTTAAATTATAAAATTATTATTGATTTTTTAAATAAATATAAGATATTATTCATCTCATAATTGATATGACTCATTTAAAATTGTGAAACAATAATCCCTATGATTAGTAGTACCTTTTAAATAGTTTATAATATTTATTATTTAAATTGATCAAAATAAAATAAATTTATATCAATTTGAGTTTGAAATTTTTTAAAATTAATTTTAAAAAATTAATAATAATTTTATATTTTGGATTAGTTAGAATGTTAAGTTACATATAATACTAGTAACAATTAAGTTCTTATTTGGTGTTCTAGTGGGATAAGATAACATACCTTAAGACCCGAGTTTGTTTAGTAAAAGTGCTTTAATTTCATAAGAACATAAAGCTAAAATAGTATTTGGTTACACAATTAAAAATATATTTTAAGAAATATGAAATGAAAAATAATACAAAAGCTTATTGTATGAACTTTTAATTATTTTAAAAAATAATTCCTGATGAGATTCTAGCAAAATTCGATTATTGTTTCCAATAAAGCGGACAATTACAATCCTACCCAGCACCTAGAAGCAGATGGTGGACTGAACCATTGGAGAGAGACTGGTAGGGTGGCAAAGCTGTGGAGCTTGGGGTTATTTTTGGCAATTCACATGATACGAATTGAGAGAAAGCGGTAAGATATGAGAATTTAAACCAAAAACGCATCTAAATTAGTCAAATTGCATCGAATTAGACGATTTTTGCCTTCCACTAAAAAATTAAACCGAGATCACACGATGCGGTGTTGATATTGACAGATAGATATGATTGAAACGTAAAATTTAAAAAAAATTAAAATTTATAGAAGATTAAAATACAGTTCGCACCTTAAAATTTGTAGGGTCATTGAGATTCGCACGCTAATATTTAAAACGTATCTAATTGCATCTCAAAAATAATTTTCTAAACAAAATGCATTTTAAATTGATCAAAATATACTCCAAAGTTATTTTTCACTAACAAAATATACCCTCACTTTTGCCTAACTAAAATCTCGAAAATAACTTTGGGGTGCACTTAAATACATTTCAAATATTGAGGTACAAATCTCAGCAATCCTACAAATTTAAAGGTGCAAACTGTACGTGAGTCCTTATAGAATTTGTTGTGTTGCATTAAAACTAGACATAATAATAAGGAATTAATATTTCCACATGTAAAATGATAGTTCCATAAGATTCTCCTTAAATGAATAGAAAGTGAGTCCACCGTCATGTGAGAAAGAAACTTGTAAAGGTATCGTTTGTACTTGTGAAAATATTAATTCCTTAATATTACTTATTTTCTATCATTTATGTAATATGGTAAGTGTTTTAAATAAGAATACTTATTACAACCTTGCAATTAAAACTGGATTCTTTTAAAAGCCCAATCCGGAAATTCTTTGAGGTTCACCAAAGCTCTCCTTGTAGTTTCAACTTTCAACCAACCCTTAGGAAAAGAGGAGAAGTTTAAATGCATTTCTATGGAACCCCAGTTGTACTGTATTGCAATGTAAGCCCAATCCTGATAACATTCACACGAACTGCACTTCAGATGCCGCTTCAAAAACTGGTTAATATGAAGAAAATGATTTAGAAAGCTCCCATGAAAAGTGTGGGGTGTTCTGGCCGGGTGGTAAGTAGACCAGCAATTGTATATATTTCTGTACTCAAACACATGTTGATTGTCATTTTTCTTTTTGGTTTTGGCCTAGGTACAGGGGCGGAACCAGGATTTACCTTCAGCAAGGGAGGATTTTAATTAAATTTTTGATAAAATAAATAAGACTCAAATGTGATAAATTCAAAAATTACAAAACTTTTAAATATTAACTAATCATAATAATGTTTACAAATTACATTGCTATCATCCTAAATATCATAACTTGAAGATGTTTCAAGATAACTTTATTATTCAATAGTTTCAAATACATCATTTTTTATGTAAGAAACTAAACAATTATTCAACCATTTATTTCTCGTTTGGCGTCGAAGAGTGGATTTAACAATATGCATAGTTGAAAATATTCTCTTCACCGTGACAGTAGCGGCCGGAAAAATAAAGTCAATTTCAACACGAGAATACGAATCAACCTTATTCTTGCTAACCAATTTTTGAGCAAGTTTACCGATACCTTTTACATTATAAAATTCAGACTCCTTTTTCACATCTACAATATAAGTCTCAAGTTCATCAAGCCCCTAAAGATCCCCATCTTGAAATTTCAATGGGTAAAATTTTACAAATTGAATCAATTGTTACTTGTCATCAAATGGTGAGAAAGATTTACTTAGATCAAGACATGCTATACATGAGAGCACAAATTCAAATTTATAAAAGCATAATTTATATTTTTTGCACTTACATATTTATTTTGACACATTTCAGCCCCTAAAGTTAAAATTTTTTTTAAAAAAAAAAAAAAACTACTACTACTAAATTTTGGGTCTAGCATAGGCAGCTGCCAATGCTGCCCTTAACATAATTCCGCCCCTGGCTAGGTGTAAACTTTGCGAACAGTGTACTTACATGCTTTCTTGGGATTACATTATATAAGAGTTTGTTGTTCAAACCTATTCCACTCTTACGCAAAAATAAAATTAAATAAATCAAGAATTCAAGACAATTAATGTTGAATGTGTGGAAAAGCTTGAGGACAAAGACCGGATGAACTTTTAGAAAAAAAAATTTAAAAAAAAGAACAGAAAACGAAGAGGGTTGATGTTTTTGGTATTTCAAATTTGACCTGGACTATTAATGTCAGATGCTGGTAAGTGAAAGCTTGATGAATACAATAGTGATGATTCTTGAAGTTGAGAATTTGATGCTGACAAACAGCAGAAGCACTGTTTGCTGTGGGGAGTACGATGAACATTGAATGGCTAAGGGGAGTGTTTCATGCGTGGATGCTTTTGTTCTTTTGAGCGTGCAAAGCAAATGGATGGCAAATTTTTTATCAAAGCAGAAGTTGGTGGGCAAGATTTGACATTTTGACTGTCCAAAGTCCAAAACTTTTAGCTCTGATAGTGATGTAGAACAAACAAGGTAGAGAACAAGATGTGCTTTGTGACACCCTCACAAAGTATGTCAGAAGGAATTAGTGATGCCCTCAAGCTACAGGTGCAAAACTCATACAATGTAATGCTCAACACTTACATAGGTATACTAGATTTCTAATTCATGTAGGACTAGTAACTAAATTTAACGAAACTAAACGACCTACATTCTAAGACTCGTATTACAACAATTACATTAAAGAAACAAAACTAAGTTAAAAGTCTAATTACATAAAGCATAAAGTAAGATATATTTATAATTCCGAAAGTTCGTTTACTGCTTGTCAATGCCTCTGGCAGCACTACCAGTCAACCACAAAGGTGTAGAGAAAGAAACTTAACTATTTGATGTCCAAAGATATCTATGGGGCACAATATAAGAAGTAAGAACACATCACAGACGCACAACTTTTTTTTTTTTTTTACTTTTTCATGTAATTAATATTTTGTGTTTGCTTGCAAGGATTAATTCTATTTTGCCCTTCAAAGTTTACATCTGCTTCATATCTCACAGCAAATTAAAACAATCTTATATACTATAGCTTAACCACACCCTTGCAGAGAAGCAACATATTTAGTCTCTAACAAATGATAAAGTTAACAGTACATCCTACATTGCATTTAGACGCAATTCTCCTGAACAAATATCTGCATATAGTATTTATAGATTCAGTATAAATCTTTCCAGCTAAAGCTTGATAAAACAACAAACAAGCACGAGCATATTCAATTTATAAATCAACTGACAATGTACACGTACAATCTTATAAGAGAGAAAGAAAGAGTTCATCGTACTTAAACTTTCAACAGCTGCATCTTGTTTGAGAATGCAATAGCAATCCAATCAGGCCTTGCGGCTGACCACTGAAGCTGGTTAATTTCTGAGCCAGCAGTATACATAGATATGGGATCAATCCCATTAGGCCCAGCAACCGTGGGTAACTCCCAAATGAGCGCCTGCCAATCATCCCCTGCTGAACAAATATGTCTACAACTCAACGGAGCCCAACTAATGGCATTCACACTCCCCCTATGCCTCTCCAACTCTGCCACCGGCATTGTTGGTGATCGAATATCCAAGATTACAACTTTATTACTGTCCATCAAAATGGTTGCCATGTACCTTAAATCCTGCTTGTTCCAAGCCAACCTAAGTAAAGGAGTGTCTGGCTGCGGACTCTCGTAAATAATGGTGGAATGCTCCTTATCACGGAGATCAAAAATTCTGACTGATCCATCGGCCGAAACAGAGGCAAAAACCCCAGCGTCGCCCCAGGCAATGTCATGAACTTCCTTATCATGAGCAATCAACTGTGTTTCAACAATGCCTCTCTCCACATCCCAAATCGTGCAAGTGGTGTCAATGCTGGAAGTTCCAATTCTCCTTGGCTCAACCTCGCTCCAATCGAAAGAGGTCAGAGGAGCGCAGAATTCGTTGGTTTTACTGTTGTTGAGCAGAGCGAGGGGCTCAATCGAGGTGTCCCGGACTTCCCAGAGACGGAGGAAGTCGCCGGAGGAGGCGAGGACGTCGGAGGACTTGCCGGAGGCGGCGAGATTGGGGTGGAACATGAGTTTAGTGGGAGGGTAAGGGTGTTCGAAGGAGAGATTAGGATTGGGTTTAAGGGTTAGGGTTTGATCATCGAACGAAACGACGTCTACCCGGTTGGTGAATTCCTCAATAAAGCTGCCGAGGGCGATTCGGTGGTGAGGTGCGGAAGAGATGGCCATGGCGTAGAGGGTGTGTGGGGATTCATATGTGACTAGGGTTTCCGAGCTGAGCTGAGATTCATTCTCCATGTTTTTGATTTTAGGTGCAAAATCAAGAAATTAGGGTTTTGGTGTTTGGGAGAATTGGGGATTAGGGTTTTGGAGGAGAATGAGTGAAATTGGGATCACGGTCAAAGGCATGTGTAGTTGAATTCCAATTTCCACTTGCACCAACCATGTTTGACGAGATTGTAGCTAGTGGATAGTACTAAAACTGGAAGTGAGAGAGAGAGGGAGACATAACCAACTCCTCTTCATTTTTAACTGATTATTATTTAATGCTATAATATAATATGAATAGAAAGATAAATTCATCATTCTATACAAATTCGATTTTTATTTTTCTAAAAAAAGATAACTTCAAAATAAATTTGTATTTTTAGTATGAATATAGATATTGACAAGTATGGAGTATTTGTATATTTAATTATTGATTTAAAAAATATATATTAGTAGATGAGATTAAGAGACTCTTAGCATCAAGTTGATACATAAAATCAGATAATACAAAAGAATTGATACATAAAATTATAAAATATCACTCCGTCCTAAATTAATTGCATTTCTAGAACTTTTTAAAGTCAAATTGACTATTTTTAAAACTATTTTTTTTACTATTTTTGCTAACATATAGGTGAAGATATTATAACCAAAAGAAAGTATATACAATTTATTACTAATTTCAATTTTTATAATTTTAGAAATATATTTATATATGCTTAATTATTAATTTTAAAAATAGTCAATTTAACTTAAAAAAGTCCTAGAAAAGCAATTAATTTGAGACGGAGGGAGTATATCTTGAGCTATTGAACGTGATTTTTTACTCTTTTAAAAATATATTTCTATCATTTTGACTCGAACTAAAATTAAAAGGGTTGAAGTTTAATAGTCTCAACTATGTTGAGATAACTCAAAAATAGTGTATGATGGTGTTAAGTACAGATAAACGTTAAAATAAATTAAAAGCTTCATTTTCATCTTAAGAGAGCATATATCATGTTCTTATATACGACTTCTTTTAAGGTTCTTTTTCTTGATTGACACTAGTCAGGCATGCAAGCATAATGGAGTATGCATATTGCAATATTTTTATTTGTTAGTGATTTTTTTTTAAAAGAATTCTTTTAAATTTTATAATGTCATTATAGAAAAGATCATTTCCTAAAATAAAGGCATTCTTGTTTAAAGATATATCGGTTAATAACATGTCATAATCATTATATCGTTATTGTTAAATTTTTTAATTTGGAACCCATGAAAGCTCCAAATCCTTGTTTGTGTCCAGTTTCTTAGTTGACATCAGCCCTCTCCTTTAACTTTTTTTTTATTAGGAAGCAAGAGTTAGCTCAACCGTTTATTTCATTTATCAAGCTATTTTTCGAAATGGTAATACTTTCTAGCGAGTGAAAATAATATTTTAATCATATGTCATATATGACCATCTCTCTCTAGAAAAATGCTTTTTCCTCTTTCTCTAATAACGAATAAGGTAAATTTTGAAAAGTAATACGCTCTCGACAGACAATTCAGAATGTCATCTGTCGTTGGCATTATTGGAAATAGTTCACCCAACTCTTATTCAAAACCCATTTAAACGCTCAAGCTATCTTCTTTTGAATTAGTTAAGCATGCATTGGACACAAATTGAGATTCTCTTGACCCTTCGACAACAATTCAATAGTGTAAAGGAAATTCATTACATGTAGTATTGATTTAAAATAAATTTATGTTTTTAGTATGAATATATATTGAAAAATATGGAATATTTATTTACTTAATTATTAATTTCAAAAAATGTATGAAAAATATATTACTATACGAGATTATGAGACTCTAGCATCAATTGATCATAAAGTCGATACATAAAATCTGATGAAGATAAAAAAAATTGATATATGAAATTGTTAAAAAAAATATAGTATTTTTTAATTAAATGAAGTGCAAGATAAATGATGACTATAACAAATAATTAAACAGCATAGTTATGTTTTGTGATGGGCCAGGCTATTCAAAAGACCTAAACTGTGTGTGATTTTGAGGGTCTGAAATGAAACTACATGTAGTGAGACTGAGAGATTCACCCCTCCAACTCATTTAGGCCTGTAGCCTTTCAATAAGGTCTGGCCCATTTGGACGATCTCTGCCTGCATGACTGAATAAGTGAGCAGAGCAAATTACTCGTAACATGTGCCGTGGAGTTACTGCCTTATTGGTGTGGGCTCTGCGGCATATTTATGTTGTTTCTGGCCTCATTTAATGATGAAAGAAAATGGTTCCACACACACAGAATACCTAAATAGATTAAGAATTCACTTTGAATGCAAATGAAGAAATAATTTTAAAAAATATAGTTTTTATATATCACAATTAGTCAAATTTGAAGCAAGTATATTCTTTCCATAAATGTTCAAAAGAATCACTTCATTTAAATAATGAATATTTTTCTATCATTATATCAAAACATTTCAATTGGTACATGCAAGAAATAGACCAATTCGACAACTTTTTATTCAATTTTTCATGAAGTAGCATTCTCATCAGTACGAGTCAAGAGAATGGCCTATTTCTTGCGTGTACATATATATAGGAAAATTGTTATTTAAGGCAATACCTTAGCTAAGCTTTGTTAAGGTTATTTAATAAAATGACGTAATTTTACCCTTTTGGGTTAAGTTTTCTATTTTTGGGTTATATAAAAAAAGTTATTTTTAAATTTTATGCAAAACTACATCATTTTATTAAGCAGTCTTAGTCAAACTTGACTAAGGCTGCCTTAGATTACCTTTTGTATATATGTACTTTTTATCCAAGAGTAATGAAGTCTCAAATTTTTGGTCTCAAATGACATGACATTGAATATTTTAATAATAATTTATGGTATAGTCAATCACATGAGATTTACTTTACTAATGTTATGGTGACACGTCATTTGAAATATCTTTTGAGACCAAAAATTTAAAATCTCTAGCATCACCCTTTATCTAAACATATTTGCATTAATATTAACAACCTAGTGATCATTCTAGTAAGAGAGACGAAATGATGATCGTTAAGACCTTTCTTTTTAAAAGTAGCTAGAAGAGCTTTACCTATATATGGGTGCTATACGTATACAACAGGGCGTCTTAGTCTAGTCCGGCGTGAGCTTGTCAGGCCTTGGATTTTGACCAAGGCAGGTCAGACCGTTGACTTCAATTTGTTAGGTCAGACATTGACTTCAAAAGTTTGGTTTGGCTAAGCCTACAAGCCAAGCTTGGCCTCTAGGCTGGTTTGACCCCCCCTCTTTTTATTTTTAATGTTAAATATTAAAATTAAAAACATAAAATATATACCAATAAAATTTTATAAAAACAAAATTTTTAATGAAAAATTAGAGTATTTACAAGAAACTAATTTATTATTAATGTTTAACATTAAAAGTTAGTTTATTGATTTATTAATTGATGTTAATATTTAACATTAAAAGTAGCAAAGAATATTAACAAAATTTTCATAGTAAATATTAGTATTTAGAAGAAACTAACTTATTATTAATATTTAATCAACTATTAATGTTAAATATTAAATAAACTAACTAGTATATAAATTAAATGTATTTACAAGAAATCAAGAATGAATAATTAAACTTTAAACTTGATTGATGTATTAATTAAAACTAATGTATTACACCTTACAAATTAAAACTAATGACTTGGGTTGCTGATTTTTTTTTACATGGATTAAACTAGGCCTATACTCCCATCGAATTAATTAATTAGCGTGAAGCAGGATTAGGCTATGGACTCATAGAAATAGTCAAGTGAGTTGTCGAAAGGGACAAGCTTAGGCCAGATTGACAGATCAGGTCGTACTAGGCCAGACTTTTTGCCACATTGAGTTTTGAGTTAAAAAAGTTGGCCTTTTTACAGCCTAGCATGCTGGGTCAGACCAGTCTAGACCTTGACCAAGTCAGGTTCTGACCAGGCCGTCCCATAGGCCACAAGTCACATGTGCATCCCTAATGGATGCGCTAACAACATGAAAATATCTGACGCTATCGAACATGATTTTCTTCTTTCTTTAAAACTATATTTGTGTCGTTGTGACTAAAACTAAAACTAAAAGGGTTGGAGTTTGATGATCCCAACTACGTCGAGATAGCTCAAAAATAGCGTCCGTTGATAGTGGTATAAATGTTAAAATGAATCAAAAGCTTAATTTTCATCCTTATATCGTGTTCCTATATACGACTTTTTATAAGGATTTTTTTCTTTATCGACACTAGTCAAACACACAAGCATAGAGCATGCATATTACAATCTTGTTATTGGTCAGTGATTTTTTTTTAAAAAAAAAATTCTTTTAAATTATACAATGTCAATGTAGAAAAGATAATTTATTAAAATAAATGCATTCTTGTTTAAAGATATGTTTTGTTAATAACGGATCACAATCATGATATTGTTATTGCTAAATTCTTTAATTTACACTAACGATGTAAAGGAAAATCATTACATGTTTATCAATTATTAATGAAGGGAAAATTGTTATTCTAACAAGACTTTTTATGGTTGGAATATCAACCGTATACCTCTAGTTTGCTGTCTTGTATTGAAAATTGCAAAGTTAGAATATCAAGTTAAAATTTACCACTCAACTTTGTCTTTGAATTTAAATAATGCCGACAATCTTTTGACAAATTCAAGAGAAATAATTTAATTTGAGAAAAGATGCATCTATTTGAATGGAGAAATTAAGTTAATTGTTTTGAATAGATAGCTCCAATTAATAGACAAGTCTCCCCTCATTCACGTCCAAAGACTTCGTCTTCAGATTGGAATCAATTCATGATCCACCTAAACATATAGCGTATTTTTTTGTCGATAATTTTACATATAACAACAAAAGTTAGTCTTAAAAGTCTATTAATGAAGGGGGAAATAGTCATAAATTTTAATAAAACATTGACCTAAAAAAACTTTAATTTGCTATGTAGAAAAAAGGTTGTTGGCATTTTCAAGACAAAAATAATACTGTCAGATCAAATATATATATATATATATATATATATATACATACTTAATAATATAATTATAATTGTTCTAACGACAGTTCACACTTCAAGTTATAATTATTGTACAATGTCACAAATTCAAGTCTATCCGTCAGTAAGAAGTCAAAAGTTTAATATGTGCAATTCAGAAGATTAAAAGGGTGTCTTTTCCTTAGTTTTTCCGTGTTTCTCCTCATGATCTCTTTCCTGTGTATGCTCCCCCTAGACTTTTAAGATTAAAATGTATCTCTAAATTTATTATATTGTAATAGTGCAGATTCTTCAAAAAATAAATAAACAAAAAATAATATTTATTATTATAACAATTTTGACTCTGCCAATATCAATCGCTTAAAAAAGATAAAGATGAAGTAGCCAAAAAAGAAAGTATATACCATAATTTGAAGAAAGAATATATTATATAACTTTATCGAAAGCTTCTAGAGGAGCCCTGGATCTTTCCTTCCCCTCTTATGTTACGTTTAAATTGTAAAAATTAAGATGAGAATAAAATAATTCATTCTCATATAATGAAAAAAATTTGTATTTGATTGTTTTATTGGAATAGAATGAGTCATTCTTATTGTTACTAAATTTATAAATTTTATTTTTTTGAGAAAAATATGAAATGACTATTCGAATCATTTCACTCATTATTCTTTTTTCTTATGTATTTTTTTATTAATTTATTAATTTCATTTCTCTAATCCAAAGATAACATCAATATTTAAATAATAATCAACGGTACTTTTATATATATATATATATATATATATAAAAGCCGCCCGATGAATGGCAACCATCCGCAATAAATCATGATCACGTGCATACATTTGAAAAGTGGAGTAGTAATAGCAAGTCTCCTTTTTCTAAAATAAATAAATAAATTATTTTAGGAATTTCTAATTTAATTTGTAAAGTCGTACGATTTTAACCCGACCAGCACGTTGGAATGCTTTGTAAATTAGAAATTTTTAATTAGAAGTACGCTATTTAAAAGATATATTTTAAATTTATCATTTATATATATATATATATACATATATAATAAACGATAAATTTTTATTTACGTCAGTATTTATAATCGACATATATAATAAGATTTCATATATATATATATATATATATATATATAAAGTCTTATTATATATGACCATTAATTTATGTTGACTATAAATACTGACGTAAGTAAAAATTAAGAATTGCACAATCTTAATTAATTCTATTTTATCGTTTAAAATTTTACTGAAGTTGTAATCTAAATTCGTCATAGATTTATCGACTATGTGTATGTTTGGTTAATCTGCGTTTGTAACATTTGATACGTTTAAAGCGATTGAAAGTTTAAATGCATTTAAAAATCTTGTTCGTCTAGTAGCAGTTTATTTTAAAAATAATTTATTTAACTCACAAACACAACGTCTGAGACACAAATAAAACACACCAAAATTAGAACGATACGTTTAAAAGTCCAAACGTTTCAAGCCCCGGTAGCTAAATAAACCCAATCATTTTATATATGCTCCCTCTACGTATATATGTACATATATCCCAAACTAATTAATTGTGGTCCTGCTTATTCAGATAATAAAGTGAATAAGAGATCCAGGATATTTTTTCTCCTTCATTTTCTACATACTTATCACCACAAAACACACTCCTACATAGACGGGCAGACCGAGATCCGAAAGTTGAGAAAGAAAGAGAGAATGTTCAGTAGCAACTAGCAACTAATTTAATCATTTAAAAGAGACGAATAATAGTACTTCCTCAACTTTGCAAAAAATAATTAAAAAAAAAACTTGCCCGTCAATTTTGTTTAATTCAATAATAAGTCTCATTTATTTTGATAAAAATATAATTAAAATGGCACAATATTCTCATATTTATTATCAAATTTTAATTATGATACAACTGCTATTAAGCTAAACAATAAATATATTTAGAGTTAAGCATCGTACAAAAATAAACATATCGTTAAATTTATAAATTCGTAAAGAGACTTTTTCTTTTATTACAAAGATGCTTCTAACCCGTGCTTTATAAAAATCATATATTTATTAAATTTTAAAAACAATGTTTGAGCAAATATTTATAATAATAATATTTTCAATTTTAAATGAAACTATTACAGTATGTCATTTTAATCCATATAATAGATATAAGTTATATTTAATATTTGATAAAAATTACGGTCGTTCACTACGCGACATACGATATTTATATGACTTATGTTTTTGTTTGAAAAAAAATATTTATATATTGAGATATTGATTGATAGATTGAAAAACTAATACATACCTCTTAATACATCCATTATGATAGCATTGATGTTGATAATCATTTTTGTATAAATAGTTGGTTCAAAAGAACATATTGTTGATCCATAGTGATCTTATCTTGTAGAAATTTTGAGTTTAATTTCACGTGTAGTTGAGTCCTATATATTTATAATGTATTAGAGCAATTTGAATGAGATAGCTTTATAAAAATTAGGTTCATGAATCAGGAAAGCTAAAGGTCATAATATTTTTTTGATAAGTCCAAAAGTAAAGATTAGAATATAATGTGTGTAGTGGGCCAAAAGATACATTGAATGTTAGTAAAACCAAAAGAACTCTTGAACCGAGTTGACAATAAAATAAAATAATAATAATTGAATCTATTTGGGATCAACAAAAATGACTCGTTTTAATTTTATTATATTTTTATATTGATATATAGATTAGGTGAGTTGTAACACAAAATTTTAGTTAAGGTAACTTGGGATGATCCTGTTGATATGGGTTATAGTCGATGAGATCCGGTCCAACGGGAGTCCAAGTCCAAGTCATATATCCAAGACCGTGTGCATGTTAGAAGTACCCTAATTCAACTAGGAGGCCCTTGTGGTGTAGAAGTTAATATGAGTACTCTGAAGAGTAAGGAGGAGAGATCTCTCTCTAGATTTCTACCTAGTAGTATCTTGTAGAATGAAATAAGTTCATAAAAAAATGGGTAATTAACCTGAGATGAAGAGCCTACGGATCATGTGCGGGGAATTACCGTTATGTCCTTGGTTTGTAAGAAGAGTCCATACACATCCAAGTAAAATAATTCTAAAATTTTTTCAGGCCAGAACGTGATGTGTCCTAATTGGTTACATTTTGATATTGTGATAAGAGATCGATGGACTAGTAATAGTAGCAATAATAGATGATAATGACACTGCCTATGTCTTATGTGTGTGTGTGTGTGTATGTATCTCCTATATATATAGTCCGAAGCAAATAGAAATACTGGATATTGATGATGGATCATATATGATAATGATATGATATATTGAGTATTCCAAAGAAAGAATTAGATAATTAAGGTTAATGAGAGAAAAAGAGAGGACCAAGATTCATGCATGTAGATAGCTAGCTGCATGCTAGCTTCTTCTTCTTCAATAATCATAAATCTCTATATATGTAATGTGATTGACAGATTCTCTACTTGTATATATGCTACCAACGGACCAACCACTGCACAAAATAATCCCAAACCATGTGTTTGTCGATCAGTCATTGGTTATAAGTGAAACTTTACAACTAAACATGTCAGCTGACTTGTTGGCCATTAATAGTTTCTTAGTCAATTCTATTTATTTTTCATATATATATATATATATATGGGTATCAATCCGTGGCAACCGGTTGCCACAGACACTATTCCAGCAACCATAATCTCCACCGTTGATCTCGACATTGAATGGTTAGGATTTGATTTTTTTTTCCTGCCGCTACAGCCTATAGCGGCAGTACCAAAGCTTGTAGCGACAAGAGAAATTACTCATTTGCCCCTCATTTACCCATATGCTACACAGCCTGCCGCTACAAGTTGTAGCGGCAATGTAAAAAAACAAAAAATTAGAATGCCGCAGCGGTAGGGTGTTTGCCAATTGACTCATAGGTCTTAAGATTGAATCCCACATTTGACATAAATTTTTTTGCAAATCAACAAATATTCATATAAATTTATATAAATATTTAAAAATAAATTTTTAAATATTTAGATATAAATATAAATATAAATGAATATTTGTTTATAAATATTCATAGTTACTTTATATAAAAATTTATATGAATATTTGTTTTTAAATATTTATATATATATATATATATATATATATTTGTTTATAAACAAATATTCATTTATATTTGTATATTTATAAACAAATATTCATATATATTTATATATTTATATTTATATTTATCTCTAAATATGTTTATAAATATATAAATATAAATATAAATGAATATTTGTTTGTAAATATTTATATTTATATTTATATATATATAAATTTATATGAATATTTGTTGATTTGCAAAAATTTTTTTGTCAAATGTGGGATTCAATCTTAGGACCTATGAGTCAGTTGACAAAGACCCTACCACTGCGGCATTCTAGTTTTTTGTTTTTTTACACTGCCGCTACAACTTGTAGCGGCAGGCTGTGTAGCATATGGGTAAATGAGGGGCAAATGAGTAATTTCTCTTGTCGTTACAAGCTTTGGTACTGCCGCTACAGGCTGTAGCGGCAGGGAAAAAAAATCAAATCATAGCCATTCAATATAGAGATCAACGGTGAAGATTATGGTTGCTGGAATAGTGTCTGTGGCAACCGGTTGCCACGGATTGGTACCCTATATATATATATATATAAATAATTTAAATCATGTCTTAACTAAGCTTGACTAAGACTATTTAATAAAACGACGTAGTTTTATATAAAATTTAAAACTAAAGTTTTTTTTTATAAAACGCAAAAATAAAAAACTCAACCTTAAAAGATAAAATTGTCATTTTATTAAGTAGTCTTAGTCAAACTTGACTAAGACATTATTTTAAATAATAGTTTTTTCATATATATATATATATATATGTATGCAACACATCTAGAAAACTTAAAAGACCCTTTCAACCCAAGAAATAGTAGCTAACGTACATGAAGGAAATGATAAAGACGATACTGTTACATAACTACAACCACATATTACATTATCATTGCCGGTGCTTTTTTATCACTATCTATCGGCCACTTAATATGGACTACACTTTACTAGTGTATCCACATATACATCTTTTCCAACCCTTGCGTGACTTATGGGTTATTGTAATATTCAGTTTCACATCAAAATATAAATGTGTTATTTTATATATAAAATTTAAGGTTATTGTCGAAAGTGTATCTGATGAGTCAAGATGAACATTATTAATGACCAAGGAAAGTAAATGTAGTTTTTGATTAATTGATGTAGTCATGTAGCTGGGCTTAAATCTTTTACATATCACATAAGAATTGTTTTTTCATCCCTTCATTCTAAAAAGCATAACTTCAACTTATTAAAATTATTTTGAAAAAAAGCTAAAAATTATTTGATCTTATATTTTAAACAAGAAAGATAACTTACTGTTATATTTTATATTATTATTATTACTACTACTTGATAAATGTATGAAATTCATTCCCTCTAAAAACCTTCACCAAATGATCACCAAATTAATCTTACTCCTCATATCAATTTTACTTGCATGATTGCAGAATAGTTTACAAAAATGATTCAAAAATATGTTAATAACATAGAAACAATGATATATATTACAAATATTTATGTCGATTATTTGATTGTTAATTATGTGGATAGATAAATATTAGTGATAATTTTTTTGAATAGATATATATATTGAGTAGGGTTCCTTTATAATTCATACTAATTTCATATATTGACAAATTTTGTAATTGTAAACATGTATAAATTTATTACAATACAGACTCATAACTAAGTGATAAAGGTTTTTTTTTTACTGTACATACTCATAGGTTTACGTCAGAATTCCCTTATAAGTTTTTCTGGAAAAAAAACTGCTATTTTGGGCAATCATGGTTGTTCGTAGATTGACAGGTGATACAACAACGACATAGCATGAATTGGGAAATGGGTACTGTCCTGCGATGCGTTGACGTGGAAAAATAATAATTTACATGCATCACATGCTCTCCTAAGGTACTATTCCATAAAATTGAATAATTTTTTTTAAACATATGAGATAATTTGAATAAACTGAAATAGAAATTCTGCGCATAGAATAAAATAATGTGTTTAATAATTATTTATCTAAAATATTTCAATACGTGTATTTTTTTATTTTAATCTTCTGAATTATTATTAACAAATTTATTATATAATTATAAATAAACAATGTTATCTAAAAAAAATTAAATATAAATTTATGAATAATCTTTAATAGAGTATATTATTAGTAATATAATTTTAGGAATAAACACTAAATTTTTTTTAATAACATTCTATTAGTCTATAAAATCAAAATAAAAGACTACAACAACATTAATTAAATTAGATATTGACCAATTTGTTAAAGAAAAAAATTAAAAAATAATTTGTACATAATAAAACTTGTTTATAATAGTAAAAAAAAAGATGGATATTAAATGTAATTTATAATTGTCTATGATGGTAAGTAAGTAAAAATATTATTCAATACTACTTTTTACTAATTCAGCCATAATTTTTTGAATAAATCGTTCAGACACATTCAGAGTTTAAAAATTATAAATTAAACGATTTAAATTACTTATTCGATCAGATTCAAACTCATTCAAATATAAACAAACAACACATTAGTACTCGGTAATTTCATCTATTTATTGGGTAAAAACTATAAATTTCAAACGGTCACAAATGTTAACCATGGTCCATGTCTACATCCTTAGACCCGTGAATAAAATTTAAACTATGTCCCACTTTACTTGCTTTTTCTCTTTCTTGAGTCCTCTCCATCTAATTTTTTTTTATATATATATTAAATTAAATTATAAAGTTTAATGAAACCCCCAATTATAAGTCTACCTATCTATTTATCATCTATCTATACATATGATATTAATATTATGTTCCAAATTATCGTATACCGACTTTTACTACTACAATTTTTCTTATTCCTTTCGTCTTTTATCTCATATTCAATTCTTTCTAGTAATCCTAGGGGCCCAGGTCCTCAAATTTAAAATAAAAAAAACGTGTAATAAAATAACCTGCCAGGCGATATGTTAAGTATATATAAAAGGAGCTTTATGCTTATTTTTCTAAAATTAATTATTATGTTGGGTAATGGGATATAAAACTTAACATGTGCACTATAATAAATTTATTTCTTATGAATTTATTAGTGAAAGCTATTATGTTGCATTTAGATTCAAAGAATAGAATGAAAGATGAAATTAAATAATTTTAAAGTATTTTAAGTATATGTTTGGTTGTTATTGTGGTGGTAAGTATTGTCGTACAATGACAAAATTATCACATATATCCATTTTATTAGAATTGATTCTATTCCACCTTCTCCACATGAAATAAAAAAACA